>QEPC01014973.1:1279344-1309363 GCA_003113815.1 Sphenodon punctatus
CAGCCCCCCAGGCTGTTTCTCACCCTGCACCCCCCCAAGGCACCCCACACACCCCAAGGCTGTTTCCCACCCCACACCCCTCCAAGGCTGTTTCCCACCCCTTCACAATGCTGGAAATGTTGTGCTTTTGGGTTTATACATTATTTATTTTAAGCTTGATGTGCATGTAGACTGTGTTTTCCGATGTTAACCCTGGAAACTCCTTGCTGCTGTGTTGTGCCAGTGTTTTCTGTGTTTCCCTGTGTTTTGGGTTTATACATTATTTGTTTTAAGCTTGATGCACATATAGACTGTGCTTTCTTCCATCCGATGTTAACCCTGGGATCTCCTTGCTGCTGTGTTTTGTCAGTGTTTTGCCAGTGTTTCCGTGTATGGGGTTTATACATTATTTATTTTAAGCTTGATGTGCATGTAGATTGTGTTTTCTTCCATCCGATATTAACCTTGGGAACTCCTTGCTGCTGCGTTATGCCATGTCACTGGCCTACCGTCCCCCTGGCTCCGCCTACCGTGCCCCTGGCTCCGCCCACCGGCTCGCCGACCCCTCCAAACTCAAAACCCACCAGCCGCCCCTGCCCCCTTGTCATGCAGTCTGTCCCTCCCACCTGTACCCCACCCTCCACATTTTAGTTATAGGCCTGATTGTTGGTATATACAACATTCATAAGTTAAAACTTACTGTATTAACAGTAGTAATTGACTATAAAGCCACCAGATGGTGCTGCTAAGTTTAAATGTACATGGAAGGGAGATGGGGTTTGCAGCTGAATTCCTTTATGTAGCCTCTCCTTCTTCCCTTTTCTCTCCCACCATGTGTGTGTCTCAGGGTGTCTTTAGACATAACGTCAAGGAGTGTCTGAATGTGTGTTTTGACCTCGATATGAACACTGGTTTGGCCCTGTGTTCACCATGTGGCGCTGTTTAGACACACAGCCCATCTTGGGGCAAATCGGTGTTTTGCATCTCAGCACGCAAGCACTGCTGCCTCGTTCCCCGTGTTGTACCTGCTAATATGCCACGCAGTATCATTAGACATGATGTTGGCCACGTGTTCAGCCGGAACATGCAAATTGTCCTTGCAATGGTGTTCACATTGTGTGTTTAATGGGTAGCCAAATTGGTGTTGGGATCGTTATGGTGCTCACTGCTTACATATAACAGCCAAACACGTGCTTAGGGGTTTTGACACCCAATCTTTGTTATGTCTAAAGACACCCAATGTCTCCATTTTGTCTTCTTACTGGTTAGATGTAACTAAAGGAACTGTGCCTGAAAAACCTGAGTAAAGTTCTTGTTTAAAGCTTCAGCTGCATTTGTCCTTAATGGTTGTGCATCAGATATTACTCTGCAATGCTGATCTGAAAGGATAGCACCACCCTAAATCTCCTCCAGTCACAAAGGATGGCAGAAGCTGTCTGCATCACAGAAGCCTTGGGCCTATGCTTCCTTCTGGGCCTGTGGAGTTCTCCTCTCAGTTCCCTGCCTGACAGGGCTCCTCCTGCCAGCCACTGTCTTTAACAAGGGGGTTCCACAGGACAGAAGGAGCTCCCATCAAGAGGGTGTGGTGGTAGTTCACAGACTCTTCTTGCTTCCCAAACCCCTCCTGTTCTGGATACATGCTCCTGGCCCACAGCTCTACTACATCCCAGTGATTCTCCTCAGACAGTTTTACCTTTAGAGGGCTCCATGGAGTAGAAAGTGCTGATGTTGGTGAGGCCGTGAGGGTAAATGTTGTAGGGCCGGCTTGCTAGATTCTTGAATACAATCTGGAAAGATAGTAACACTCAGCATTTCTAGGGCACTTTGTTGCCTCTAATCTTTTCACATACATTAATTCCCACAGCAGCACTAGGAAGCATCGGGCATCTTTAGTTACAATGGCAATCAAGTGCGTAAGACATTTGATTGCCATTGCCACGTGGCTGTGCATTGTGTCTAAGCTGCACACCACCTGTGCACTCTCCCAAAGCACTGGGGTGGGGTGGAGGAGCAGTGAAAAATCAGTTGTTTAGCTGCAGCATGGAGAAGAGGCTCAAGGAGACCCGATCACTCTCCCGCATGGACTACAAGTCCCATAATTTCATAGGAGTGTTTCTGCCAGGAGAGCTTCTGGCATGAGCAGCAGGCAGGACCCCGATTATCCCTTGGACATGGAAAACAGTAACGGGGGCTAATTGGGGACACATGTGGGTCAGAGAATGGTGTCAACACATATTCCACCATTCCTTGCCATTGTGTCTAAAGATGCCCAGAGACTAATACCATTGCCATTAATACCATCTTATAGGTGAGCAAAGTGGGGCATTGAGAGACTAAGGGCCTGTTCACTCACACATTTACCACTGATGGGTAGTAACCTGGGTTGGAAGCATTCACACACCTATTTAACCTTCCTAGGCATGTATTCCTCCTTTACCTCAAGTTGTCACTCAGTCCTATTAAATAATGAGAGCACATCCCAGAATGCGTTCTTTGGATTTTGGTGCTGTGCATTGTGGGAACTCCAGAGGCTCTTCAGGTGTTCCACAAAGGATGGTGGGATATTCTCAAGCATGAATGAATATCTATATGCTAGTCACTGGAATCCATAAGACACCTGTGCAAGAAATTGAAAAAAAGGGTGGGGACATAGGGGACATGTCCCCACCCTGAGTGCAGACAGCAGGGGACAGTCATCTGTTTAACTGCAGCTTTCCATGCCCCTGGGATGATAGGAGGTTGAAATGAAGGAGGGGGCTCTTCTCTGCACCTCAAGCTTGGAGGGGGGTTGTCGCCTCTGTCCCCACCATGTTATTGCATGAAGATTGGGGGCATGCCTTTCTCACAGATTATTGTTACCTCACAGCCCCCACCCTGTTTTGCTCTTCACCTCTGAAACCAAGCTACCATCTGGCCCAGGTGCCTCTTCTATCTTTCTCCCAGGTGCTCGTTTGGTGTCTCCTGCTGCAGATGTTAGGCATTCTCACCTTTGAAATTCACGTATTCACCTTCCTCAGTATAAGCAGAGGAGCCTGGCTGTAGGCAAGATGCTGGAAGATGCTAGCTAGGTATTGTTTCCATAGTCACACAGCAAGCCAGCATCACAGATGTGATCACAGGGAATTCCTTACATCCCAGCCCCATTCTCTAAACATTGACCCACCCGGTCTCCTCTAATGCTAATTAAGGGTAATGCAGCTGCTCAGTCAGTAGAAGGCGTGCACAGTGCCACCCACTTGCCCGCGCACTGGCAGCCCCCAACAGATTTTGAGGGGGGGGGGAACTACTGCCCCCCTGGCCGCTTGCTGCCCTGTCGCACTGGCTGTTCCCACTGGATGGGGAGGGAGAAGAACTACTGCCCCCCACCCACTCATTTGCTGCCCCAGCCCACTGCCTATCCCCACCCCACTGCGTGTGTGTGTGCGTCTGCCTGTGTGTGTGTGTGTGAGTGAGAGATAGAGACGGGGTTGCTCCCTCTCCCCGTGCCCTCATGCCCTTTCATTTGCATAACCACACCCATGCCTGCCTGAGGTGCAACTATGGAAATGAGGAGGTGTGGTCATGCAAATTAGAGCTGGGCCACACCCCCTGTGCCACTGGTAGATCTCCGAAGGTCAACATCATGCCTTGGTAGATCTCTGGCTGGGCAAGTGTGGGCACCGCTGCTTTAGGGAAAGTGTATTATTCATCCTCAAGGTAGTGGTTTGGTCCGGAAGACCTCTGAGGTTCCTTCCACCCAGAGGCACACAGAGGGAATCCTCCTGCTGTACAGCAGAGAAGCTGCTCCTCCCCGGTACATGGTAACCAGGAATCCATGCAATGAGAACATGGCTGGAGAGGATTTGAAGAAGAATGGGACATGTCCATCTCAGAAAAATGTGCTAGAGGTCACATATCATTTATAACCTAAAGACAAGCTAAGACTGGTCCCACATGTTCTCCATGCAAGGGTATGGAGAGGAACACCAGTGAGATTCAGTCACAGGATTTCAGACATGCTGTTGGACATGTGACAGTACCTACTCACTGGTGTAGCTACCATGGTGCAAGGGGGTCCATTTGAGTCTGAGCCCTGCATTCTGGTGGGCCCTTTGCAAACAGCTTGAGTACCACAAGGGAATTTTCTGAGTGGGCAGGAAGGGAGGAGGGCAACATTTCAGTCTTGCCTACACCTCCACTCCCTGTCACTGGGATCGGGGTCCCCCCCTCTCTAGGCAGTTCCCCTAATGCCCACTAGGCCAGTCGCAACCTAGCTGCCTGTGCCCACGTGGGTTCCCAAATGATCAGAAACCCTCACCACAATCAGGGAGCTTTCAGAGGTCCGCACCCCCGGAAATGCCTCCCCTTGATCTCCCAGCTCAGCCGTAACTCAGAGAACCTTCTCTTGCCACCCGAAGCTTGGAAGACTTCACAGTGGGGTTGTCTTATATGAAAAAGGTCCAGCTCGGCTCTCACCTAGATAGAGTGCCCCCTTAATGAACCCCCCCAAGACCAAATAAACACACAAGCATGCTAGGCTTGGTTATAAAACATATATTCAGTACAAACAAGTACAAGGTTGTTGATCAGATAGTGCAAGTCACTAAATCAAATATAAAACCAACGCATTCTAAAATACACTGAAGTTTCCTAACTGTCCTCTTACCTTGAGGCTCAGTCAAGACTGGGTCAGTGCTTTGTGGCCTGGGTGTTGAGGCTGGGCTTCTTCCTTTAGTGCATTGAAAAGTCTCTAGTTCATAGTGGTTGTGCAGCCTCTCCAGTGGGCTGCTTTCCCTTTGCTGGTCAAGATGGAAGAACGTGTCTCAAGATCATGTGTCTTCCTTTCTTTGCAAGGGGTTTGGGTCACTTCCTGCCTCCTGCTTCTTTTGTTATTCTAAGTTGGTTGCATACCCCACCTGGGTATTACCGTAACAACAAACTGCTTGTTCTGCCTAACAATAGCTTTTCTGTCCCCCCATCCTGCCAAACCAGTTCAGCAGGGTGGCAAGGCTCACAATCTTCTAACATGTAGCTGTCCTTGTTAGTAGCTACATTTACCCCCAGTACCCCAAATTCTGTGCCCCATTACCCCAAATGTCTGTGTTTCCCCCTTTTCCCCATGACATGTCCCCCCCTTCGAGAACATGTGAGAAGGGTTGGGTCACTCCCAATCCTGGAACTGACATGTCTGTGTTTTCTCTACGAGACAGGGCATCTGCAACGACGTTCTCTTTGCCTTCAGTATGTTTAATTGTCATGTCAAAATCTTGTAATGCTAAACTCCATTGCAAGAGCTTGTTGTTGGAGCCCTTCACGTTGTTTAGCCAAGCTAGGGATGAATGGTCAGTGTACACGGTGAACCTTCTGCCCCCATAAGTACGGTTTCAGCTTACCCACAGCCCATACAATAGCTAGACATTCCCTTTCAATGACAGCTAGACTTTTTTCTCGTGGCTGCAGCTTCTTGCTAAAGTAAGCAATGGGGTACCTTTGGTTATCTTCTCCCACCTCCATTAGGGTTGTCCCCAGCCCTGTGTCAGATGCATCAGTCCAGACCTCAAATTCCTTTTCGAAGTCTGGATGTCTAAGTACAGGTGCATTGGACAGAGCTACTTTCAGCTTGTCAAAAGCTTCCTGGCATGCTGTGGACCACTGTACCCTGTTAGGGAGCCCCTTTTTGCACTGATCTGTCATAGGAGCAGTGATAGAGCTGAAATGTGGTACATGGCGTCTATAATACCCTGACATGCCAATGAAACGCAGGATCTCCTTTTTTGTTGTGGGTATGGGCCATAAAGTGATAGCTTCTATCTTGTCCGGTAGGGGGCTACATTTCCCGCTCCCCACCTGAAATCCCAGATATGTGACTTGGCTCATTGCAATTTTACACTTGGACACCTTTACTGTGAGCCCTGCTGTCTGGAGTTGGGCTAGGATCGTGTCTACCTGTTTCACATGTTCCTCCCAAGAATTGCTAAAAATCACCACATCATCTATGTAAGCTGATGCAAAATCCCTGAATTTGTCTAGCAGGTGGTCCATTAATCTTTGGAACGTGGCCCCGCTGTTTTTCAGTCCAAAGGGCATAACTGTGAATTCATACAGCCCCACGTCTGTGATGAATGCAGTTTTCTTTTGTGCCTGGGGATCTAGGCTAATCTGCCAGTATCCTTTTGTGAGATCAAGGGTGGTTAAAACTGGGCCCCTGTGATCTGATCTAAGATAGCATCTGTCCTGGGCATTGGGTACGCGTCTGATGTAGTTATGGCATTCCGCTTCCTATAATCTACACAGAACCGAACTGTCCCATCTGGCTTGGGGACTAACACCACTGGACTTGCCCATTCTCCCTCAGCAATTTTTAGTAACCCCAGTTCTAACATCTCCTGTATTTCTTTCTATGTCTGAGTCTTGATCTTTCCTGATGTACGAAAGGGTCCTTACCTGACTGGTCCCAGTGTCCCTGTGTCTATTCTGTATACAGTGAGATTGGTCCTGTCTGATATGTTAGAAAAAAATTCCTTATGTTGCCCCCAGAACTTCTAGGATTTCCCTTCTCTGTGAATCACTCAACTCGCTGGAGACATTTACAGCTTCCAGCGGCGGATCTTCTTTTGTATCTTGCAACAGGTCAAGTAAGGGTGTATGAAGGTTGTCAGGTCAGCTATCTCCCTCTGCCAGACAGACCATATTTACTTCTGTTCCCCTAGCATGATAGGTTTTAATCCTGTTCATGTGGAATTCTTGGGCCCCCGCTTTGGTGTTGGGTTTATCAACCCAGTAAGTGACTTCATTTTTTCTTTCCAGTATCTGGTAGGGGCCTTCCCAAGATGCATGTCCTCCTACTTTGTTTGGAGGCTTCATAATGAGGACTAAATCTGGTTCATAAGTCCTCGCCTTGGCTGTGCTATCATACATCTGTTTTTGTTTCCCCTGACTCTCTTTAAGGTTCCCTCTGGCTTCTGCTAGCATTTCCCTAATGTTATGTCTGAACCTTTGGACATATCTTGCTATGTGTTCCTCTTCAATCCCTATATCACCCTCCCAGGAGTCTCTGATTAGGTCTAGGGGTCCCCTTACTTTCCTCCCAAAGAGTAGTTCAAATGGTGAGAAGCCCGTAGATTCTTGTGGGACCTCTCTATATGCAAATAGTAAAAATGGGATCAGTTTATTATTATTAACAAACATTTATATAGCGCCAGCAGTGTACATGGCACTTTGTTTATCCCAATTGCCTGCTTTGCGCGCCATAAATTTGGTTAGCATCGTTTTAAGCGTGCCATTAAAGTGTTCCACAAGCCCATTTGTCTGTGGATGATAAGGTGCTGCCGTAAGGTGAGCTACGTCACATATTTTCCATAGGTGTTTAAATATCTTAGACATAAAATTGGAGCCTCTGTCTGTCAGGACCTCCTTAGGGAAACCTACTCTGCTAAATATGATTATCAAAGCATCTGCAACTGCAGGTGCCTCTATATTAGAGAGGGCTTCTACTTCTGGGTATCTGTTAGCAAAGTCTACCAAAACCAGCAAGTATTTCTTCCCAGTTTTTGAGGGCTTCTTTACAGGCCCTACTATATCCATAGCCACTCTGTGAAAAGGGATTTCAATTATGGGCAGGGCATGCAAAGGGGCCTTCTTAGGGCCTGTTCCCTTGTTGTGCTTCTGGCAGGTGTCACAAGTCTAGCAATAACGTTTTACATCCGTGTGCACCCCTGGCCAACAATACAGGGCTTCTAGCCTTCTCTGTGTCTTTGAGACTCCTAAGTGTCCTGCAAAGACGCATGTGTGTGCTAATTTTAATAGATCCCCTCTAAACTTCGACCATGTGCAGCCCCTCCTCTCGTCGCTTCACTGGCTTCCCCTTCCTGAATGAATCCTGCACAAGCTTCTAGTCTTCACCTATAAAGCTCTTCACAACCTCGCTCCCCCCTACCTCTCTGCACTTATCACCCTCCATACTCCAGCCCGTGCACTTCACTCCTCCTCTGTCCCTTCTCTCACCCTTCCACGCCTTCCCTGCTCCCCTAAGCACCTTCGTCCCTTCTCACTTGCTGCCCCCCATGCCTGGAACTCCCTCCCTGTCCACATCCGCCTTGCCCCCTCCCTTCATACCTTCAAATCTCTCCTTAAAACTCACCTCTTTCGCTGTGCTCTGTCTGACTCTTTATCCTGCTGAGCCACTATTTCCTATACCTACGATCTGTTTACCCTTTTCCTTGCAACATGGACCTGCCTGCTGTCATTCTCATTGTAACCAAGCCAAGCACGTGCACTTGAGACCTCTCATCTTCATGAATGTTAGACCCCTTGTCTCTCCCTCTGTTCCCCTTCCTAAGTCTCTCCCCCAGCTCCTGTCTCTCAGATTGTAAGCCCTAGGGGCAGGGACCGTGTCTATTTTATTACTTTGTAAAGTGTCAGGTACACTGCTGGCGCTATATAAATGTTTGTTAATAATAATAATAATAATAATAAACTTTTGTGGCACTACCAGTTGTTTATTGGGGTAGTCTCTGTCTCCCTGGGGTGGGACTCTATATAGCAATCCCCGCTCCGATTTGAAAATACCTCTGTCCTGATTTGCTGAGGAGCTGCCTGCTGCCTCTTCCCTGATCCTTGACAGAGTACTGTCAGTTTCTAGCTGCACTCTGAACTCTGTCTGGGATTCAGTCAGTGCCTCTCTGGCTCTTGCCAAGTCTGAGGGTTGTACGTCTGGACTTGGGTCATGCATACCCTGGTCCGTAAGCACCTCCTCTACTCTGGGACCTTCCCTGGGTGTAGTCTGTGTGTAAGGGGTTTCTGTCTCTGTGTTGGCAGAGGTTACACAAATGGACACAGTTTGGCTCTCAGGGCTCTATTCCTTGGGGACCTTCCCTTGGACCCTGGTGTCTGGTTCCCTCCCAGACTCCTGTCCCTGTTCTTCCCTTGCTTCAGGGTGTTACCCTTAATGTGGCCTGTTCTTCCTGGCAGGCCTGACTAGCTGTCATGGCTGTATGCCACCCCCATATGTCATCTCCTATTAAAAGGTCATGTTTCAAGTTATCTACTACCACCACCTCCATGGGCCCTTTCAGCCCTTCCCATTCCAATTCTATTTCTGCAATGGGAGCTGGTGTAGATCTCGACAACCCTTCAATGATGACTGTTTTACTTGGATGGATACATTCCTCTGGTATCACCCTTCCGCTGTCTACTGACATTTCTGCCATAGAATCCCTCCATCCTATGCAGGGTACATTGTTGATCTTAGCCTGTCTCATTTGCTTCCTTTTCTCTTCCCTCACATTTGTGAATTTGTAGGAAGCCAGCGTCCCCTCTGGGATTGGTTTCTCTATGGATAGGAAGTAAACCCCTGCCCTTGCTGAGGTTTCTTCCCCGCTCTCTCTGTCTGGGAAGTTCCTTGCTATGTGCCCTGGCTTTGGCACTGTTAGCAATTCCCATGGCCCACCCAAGGGTCTGAGGTGAGTTTGGCCCTTGAGCCTGGGGACCTCCCTCCCTCCTTCCCGCTGGTCCTCCCCTGGGCTTGTTTTGGGGAGACCTGCTGTGTCTCTCCTGTTGGGGTCTGTTTCCCCCTTGGCCCCTCCCCCCACCTGGGTTGCCTCGTGGCCTTCCCTGGTTTGTTTGGGATGGAAGTCTTTTTTGTAGTCAGGGTTATACTTCTTGTTCCCCTGGGGTTTGGGTTGTTCCCCCTCCTCCTTTGGTCCCTTTTGTTGAAATAGGGCTCTGGTACTGACATATTCATCCCCAATCTCTGCTGCCTTATCCAGAGTAGTCACCTTTCTCTCTATGACAGGTGACTTAACAGGTACGGCACACACATTCAAAAATTGTTCTAATGTCACTAATTTGAACAGTTTCTCAAAAGTCTGTGCATCCCTCCCCTTAACCCATTTGTGTAAGGCATCTTTCACCTTACATACATATTCTTTGTGTGTTATCCCCTCAATTTTAAGAGATCTAAAGCGCTCTCTATGCACTTCTGGTGGCACTTCATAGCGAGCTAAAACAGACAGTTTAAGGCATTCAAAAGTAATATTACCATTTGATCCCTCTGCTGTGTTCGAACCCTCTAGTGTATTATACACCAACAATGCTTTGCCTGTCAGTCTCAGGACAATCACGGGCACCCACAGGTCTGCTGGTACCTCGTTGCACCTGCATTTTTCTCAAACATGGAGAAGAATTCCTCGATGCACATCTTCTCCTCGAAGGGTGGGATTAGTTGGATGCGCTGTCCTCTTGTGTTGGTTGGGGTACTAGGCGTGGGACCTGGTTCAGGAGGATTTCTAGGAGGTAGTGATCCTGTCTCTCTTAGCACGATCAATTTGTGTTCTCGTTGCAGGCGCTCACGTTCCATTTCCATCTTTTGGCATTCCTGTTTCTGTTTCCACTGGAGTTTTTTGAACTCCAGGAGATCTTTGCTGATGGTCATTGTATCTTCCTCATTGGAGGAGGAGTCCTCCTCTTGGTTGTGTGAGGAGGCTGCCTCCTCTTGTAGCTGTTGCTGCACCTAGCTCCGGATAGCCTGTCTCATCTGTTCTGCATTAAGTCCAGATGTGTCTATCTCCCTATCGTCGCATACAGCAATCAGTTGTTCCTTTTTCATCATTTTCAGGCCTTTGATTCTCTGAGCCATTTTCTTGTGCTTTCCCTATTTCCCGAAATCAATTCAAAGTACAGCATTGTACCCTCTGATCAGGTTCAGCCAGTTATTGCCACCTGGTGGCCGTTTGTTGGTGGAGCCCTGCTCTGCAACACTTACGTGCTGATACCTGAATTTCCAAGTGGGCTAGTCTGGGCTAGTCCTTCTGGCCCTTTTTGCTCTTCTTAAGCATTTTGGGGGTTCAAATGGGGGTACTCCAGAGTACTGGTCTGGCTCACCCATGTCACAGGATCAGGGTCCCCCTATTTCTCTAGGCTGTCCCCCAAATGCCCACTAGGCCAGCCGAAACCCAGTTGCCTGTGCCCACATGGATTTCCAAGTGATCAGAAACCCTCACCACAATCAGGGAGCTTTCGGAGGTCCGTACCCCGGAAATGCCTCCCCTTGATCTCCCAGCTCAGCCGTAACTCAGAGAACCTTCTCTGGCCACCCATAGCTTGGGAGACTTCACAGTGGGGTTGTCTTATATGAAAAAGGTCCGTCTAGGCTCTCACCTAGATAGAGTGCCCCCTTAATGACCCCCCCCCCCAGACCAAATAAACACACAAGCATGCTAGGCTTGGTTATAAAACATATATTCAGTACATACAAGTACAAGGCTGTTGATCAGATAGTGCAAGTCACTAAATCAAATATAAAACCAACGCATTCTAAAATACACTGAAGTTCCCTAACTGTCCTCTTACCCTGAGGCTCAGTCCAGATTGGGTCAGTGCTTCTCGGCCTGGGTGTTGAGGCCGGGCTCCTTCCTTTAGTGTACTGAAGAGTCTCTAGTTCATAGTGGTTGTGCAGCCTCTCCAGTGGGCTGCTTTCCCTTTGCTGGTCAAGATGGAAGAACGTGTCTCAAGATCATGTGTCTTCCTTTCTTTGCAAGGGGTTTTGGGTCACTTCCTGCCTCCTGCTTCTTTTGTTATTCTAAGTTGGTTGCATACCCCACCTGGGCATTACCGTAGCAACAAACTGCTTGTTCTGCCTAACAATGGCTTTTCTGTCCCCCCATCCTGTCAAACCAGTTCAGCAGGGTGGCGAGGCTCACAATCTTCTAACATGTAGCTGTCCTTGTTAGTAGCTACATTTACCCCCAGTACCCGAAATGTCTGTGTTGCCCCCTTTTCCCCATGACACTCCCCCACCCTGCCTTCTCTTAAAATTTGCTAGCGGAGGTCTGGCTGCTTGCAAAGGGACCAACTAGAAAGGAAATTTTCAGAGTGGGCTTCACGGAGCAGTGGCATGGCTTATGATAGAGCTGTCTTCCCCCCACCCCCAGCAGCAGCTTGCAGCAGGGCTCCCAGCTAGGGCCCCTTTAGAGTGGAGGCTACCCTACCAAGGTAAGCGCTGCCCTCTCATCGTAGAGACCGCACCCCATTGGCAAGAAGCTACTGTCCAGAGCATGGAATGCAAATATTAAAGACTGAGCCTAACTGCACAGAGGAGCACCAGTGAGAGACTTGCTTTGGGGGCTGAGAGCTCATTCTCATAACACCCTTGCCCCTTAAGATTCATCATGAGGCAAGATAAATACAGATTAAGGAACAAGTTGGGAGGGCATCATATGAATGAACCCTAAACACATATTGCAAAAGTGCCCTCAGCAGGATGAGGTTATGGAGCTGAAAAACTCACTCTTAGCCCCTGACTTCCATGGGGCTTTCCCTGCATCTGGCTGGCCAAGAGAGCCAGGCCAGAGGGTGCCAAGGCCAGAAGTAGCGGGAGAGGCTTCCCTGATACACAGGGGTTGAAAACCAGGGAAGGGTCCATCTCACTAAGAGAAAAGTCCCCAGCCTGATGGGAAGGTGGAGCACTAACCATAGTGAATCAGCAACAGAATAAAAAGCACCTGGGGTGAAAAAGAAAGCTTACAATGGGGGGGTGTTTGGGCCTAATCCTGCAAGTACTTGTGTCAAAAATAGGCCACATGTTTACAGGGTTGCTGAGAAGGAATTTTGATCTGTCCCCCATCCCCAACAACAACCCCACTGTCTGTCAGAACTACCACAGAAAGATGGTTCCATGTGTTACAGTGAACATTTTCACATTTTCCACATTGGCCAAGTAGCAATCAGCCCTTGCTCCCATTATGAGATCTGTGCAATTAGCAAGTTGCTCCTTCTTAGCCTGAACCAACAGACCACTTCAGAAACCATCCAATAGTAACTTATGCAAAGAAGAGTCAAGTGAAAAGAGGCAAGGTCCAGTCTGCCAGGGAATGGTTCCAGTAGAGATGTTCTACATTTCCTTCCCCTGACTATGGTTGGTGGGCAGGGTTGCTGCCCCTCCAGGTTTCTCTCAGAGTCTCTGGGTTTTGAGGCATTATCTCCAAAGCTCAGGGTGAGCCCCAGTTTCCCCAGGTTATCAACTTTTTTTCAGAAACAGAGCGGGAAAGTTCAGCCCCCTTTTCAATGTGGCCTCGCCTTCTGTGGAGCGTCATCACATCACAATGATGCAAAGGAGGTGTGACCACATTGGAAAGGAGAGGGGGAAGACTCTAATGTGGCCCTGCCCCTGGAGAGGGTTGAGATGTCACAATGCTCCAAAGAGGGAATGGCAACATCAGAAATGGAGGATGTCCCCTCAGGTCAAAGTCTCCAAGATGGTGACAGCCCTATTGGTGGGCAGGACTATGACAGCAGCTGCTAGCTACTCAAGGAAGAGAGAGGCAAGAAAAGGCTGCTATTTGATCATTTGCTACTTTACTAATGTTATATGCAACAATACCCAGTGATTATGTGGCAGCCAAAATCTGGCCTGGTTGCCCCAAATGTTTCTGAGGTAACTGCCTGGGTTTGGTCCAGATCCCAGAGAATGCCCTATGTTGGTGTGGTCACATGAACATACCAGCAAAGGTTTGGGAAAGACAGCCATGGAGCATTGGGCTCAATCCATCCCTTGTGTATTCCTTTGGAGGCTCATGGAGGGATTTTATTGAGAGAGTGGTTGCCATGTTGGTATCACGGCCTCTGTCCAAAGCTGGTGCAGGTGAGCTTCTACCTGACCCCACCAGCTGCTGGGGCTCAGAGGCTCCTGGAGATGGCTGCCCACCCACAGATCTGGGGATGAAGTGTCAGGGCAATCTAGGGCCACCAGGATTCATGGTGCCATGCACTCATGGGATGCCTGCCACCCTAGACTTGGGCTAGCTGCAGACTCTGCTTTTCCTTTGGCTTGTTTCTCCTCTCTCTGGGTGGCACCTCCCTTGCTGGGCAAGCTCCTGGGAGCGAATCTGCATAGAGCATTGGTTCCCAAACTGTGGTCCGCGGATCCCTGGGGGTCCGCAACGCACTCCCAGGGGGTCCGCGGGCCTCCTCTTGCATCCTGCTTGGTTTTTTTATTTTATTTTATTTTATTTGTGTTGCTGAGTACAGTGACTGGGCTTGGTTTCGGCACGGCACAGACTCCAAGCTCAGCCACTGACACAAGCAGAAGAAGTTTAAGGCACTTCTACCCTCAGCAATCCCTTCAAAGCAGTGGGTTTAAAAAATTAGCAGGTGCAGGCTGCAAGCGCGAACTTTGCAGTGTGGCTTGCCTCGTTCCCGGAAGGGGTGTCTGTCTGCAAGCCCAGCCCAACGAACCTGGGGCTGCAGTGTGCAGCCTTGCAGGGGAGAGAAAGATCGCTTCCCTCCCGCCCTACTTAACGGGAGGAGCCAGCAGCAATCCACAGAAAGTTGTAGCGGCGAGGAGCCACATCCTCCTGGATCTGGACCTGCTGCGGTGGCTGGGCTGGGCTGGGCTGCGGGACATCAGCATCACCCGCCTGCCACCCACCTCCCCAGCACCATGTGACAGCAGCAGAGCAGAGGAGGGGGCAGCTGGGGGGGGGTTCGCTCTGACTCACCCGTAGTTTTAGTCTGGGCTCAAAACTCCGGTGAGGCTGGAGTGCCTCAATTAAATTACAGTTGTAATTTAATTGTAATAATTGTAATTGTAATTATATAAGATTTTATCTTGTACTTGGAATTACAAGCATTTCGTTACAAGCATTTTTTCACAAATGCTTACATTCATATTTGTTGTAGTATGCAAATTTAGGGTGTGTCTTATGCAAATTTAGGGGTGTGTCTTATGCAAATTTATGTAAATTTGGTGGGGTCCATAGTTCACTGGGAAATTTGAAAAGGGGTACTTGGTCACAAAAAGTTTGGGAACCACTGGCATAGAGGATGGTCCTTTCAGATAGCAGGCACTGGTTACGAGAGATCACCTCTTCCCTGGGCATAAACCCCTTGGAGCATTAACTCAGTTCCACCCAGGGGCAACTTAAATAACCACACTTTTCTAAGGGAAGGAAATGCCAGAGGACAGTCTAGGTACAGAGAAACACAAGGCAGGTCACACAATGAGGCTTACAGTTCTCAGTTTCTGGGTGGGTGGCTCCAAGTTTTTCTCTCTGGCGTTCTCAGCTCACCCAGCAAAGAGTCCATTCGTGGGCTGAATCAGTTCCCCCAAACTGCACCCCAGTTTTCTTCCAGTGTGAGACCCCAACTGCCTCATGTTAACTGACCCTGCTTCAAGTGGCCAACAGTTCTCTCCGCCCAAATCTAAGCCCACTGAACCGGTTTCAGCGACATCCAAAGGCAAATTAGGAGGGGTCCCTCCATCCAGACAGAAGAATCATTGACAAGCCAGATTCACTGCCTCCTAGGTGGGCTTTGCCGCGGTATGTAAGGAGACCCCAACCATCACGGTTGGTCCCTGTAACAGGGAGCAGACTATTTGGGCTACTGGCCCTTTAAGGGAGCTAGCACCAGTGAAGGGGATGCAGGGGCTAGCTGGGCCCCAAGTGCTGCATGGGTGAAGTCTAAAGAGCCTGAGGTAGGCTCAGTCTAAGGAGAGACTGAAGGAGACTAATTAGGCCGCTTTTAAACGAGGCGCTGAAAAGCGCCTCCTGAGCCCCGCATTGAGAAAAAAGCCGTGTGGGGAGCATTTGCATGCTCCCCCTGCTGCCAGAAGTGACGTGCTCCCCGCTGTTGGCAGTGGCAGCAGCTGGAGCTGTGGTGCTTTGAAGAGGCGCATTCTGAAAGCCTCACTTTTTAGGCTTTTAGAACGCGCCTCCTCAAAGCACCACAGCTCCAGCCGCCACTGCTGCCGACAATGGGGAGCATGTCACTTCTGGCAGCGCGGGGAGCATGTAAACACTCCCCGTGTTACTTTTCTCTCAACGTGGGGCTCAGGAGGCACTTTTCAGCACCTCGTTTAAAAGCAGCCATAGAGAGGTAAGAGCTAAGGGAAGCTCAGTCTAAGAGAGCCTACCAGGGCAAGAAACAGGTAGGCTAACCCCTGGTAAAGGGCCTATAATAAGAGAAAGAAAAAAAGGCAGAGACGAGGGCTGCTTACTAGACTAGACTGGTTGGTACCTGACCAAGGAGTCTGTGGACTGAGAACAGAGATAACCAGAGGGATGGTGCCTGGCTACTGCATGGAATAAAGACTGGGACTTTGTACACTAATAAAGACACTGGAGGAAGACCAGGACCGTTGTGGCATGACACATCCTGCTGGCATCCTGCTAGTACTCTCCCAGGTACCTGTCTCCCCTGTTAGAGTCCCAAATGTAAGAGATGGAGACAAAGTGGTCCAATAAAAGATAGCTTTTGAATGATTTTGTCTCCATCTCTTTCAGTATCAGGAGAGATCACCTCTTCCTTTCCATTGGGTATTAGCCAGACACTCAGGAAACATCCCATCCCGACCTCATATATCTGAACATGGAACGAGCTTGGAGGCTGACAACCCAGTTTCAGACCCTACCAGATTCACTTACCAGCAGCTAACAGTCTTGCTCTTGCTCTTACCTTCAGTTGATCTCCAATTTCTCCCTTGAGGACCGGCCCCAGGATCCCCATGCCCTGAGTCAACACCTTGCGCTTCTTAAAGGACCCATCCTCGTATTCCACATACCGCACTTTCTTGTACTTAGAGCCAATCCGTTGAGGGCCAGATTCCAAAAACTGATTCACGTGACTACTGCAGAGGAGAAGGCAAGTCAGTGTGTGGCAGAATGTCTAGGAAGTGGGAGGGAGTGTGCAGGATGTGAGGGAGAGCAGAAGCACATGCATTGTATACTTTCTTTTAACAGTGATACAGCTATCAGTGGTTCCTGTTTTCCCAGGATGAGCTGCCCCATTTTTGCCTCAGCATTAGGAGCCCCGCAGTAGGAGGGGACCCACCAAGGTCTGCAAGTGTAGTGACCCACTGAAATTCAGTTAGCTGGGGCCCCGCCAGGGTCTGTTTAGTGACCCACCCAGGTTTTGATAGAGGAGGGGGGCTCATGCCCTGGGTTTATGCTTTGAATAGTTGGTAACTTTAGGCAGCAAGTTCCAATTTTGTCCTGAAAGACTTCCCTGATCATTGCCTGGCTTCCCAGCTGAGACAACTAATTAGTGCCATTTTCAGTAGGGATTTTTGTGATGTGGACACGTATACTTGAGGCCTTCTGGTTCAGCTGAACACTGCAACCCTGGCTCAGCTGTCAAATATTTCTGCGTAAAACCACATGAACCTGCCATTCATAGTAGAAGTGGCATGACACGTCACTGCCAGGCAATGCTGACTAAAACAATGCTAGGATACAACTCTCAGATGTGTGTTACCCACAAGAAAGTGGAGGGTACATCTCCTTACACTCACAACAATTCAGTGACACACTTTTGCTGCAAAAACACCTGCCCTAAATGGAGCATCACCACTGATGCAAATGGAGTCGTGTCACTGTCTTTGGCTTGCTGCATCACCCTCATCACGCTCAATCTCTCATAGGTCACAGAGTTCTCTGGGGGTACCCAGGCCAGGTTGGGTATTTCAGAACCAATTCTTCTCAGTTTACAGGCATGCATGGATCCCCCAAAGTGAGAAGCATGAGTCACTTGAAGACGAGCCAGTGTAGCCTAGCAAATAAGGTGCTGGATTTGGACTTGTGAGACCAGGGTTTAAATCCTGTCTTAGGGTGCAGCCACAAGAGATGCCTGACCCTTCCTGGGCAAACAAGTCACTGGATGCAGTGACTCGTGTGTCCAGGGGCTGCCAGACGTTTGCCTCACTCTGAGGTGGGCCGAAAATCTGCTTGCTCTGTGATGCATCCTCTGAGAAATCCTGAGGATGTGTCGTGGAGCAGCCTTACCCTTACCCCACGCATGGGATAAGGCTACCCAGGGTGGAGGAGAAAGCCCATGTGGCTTGGCATGCTTGCCTGACCATGCTTGGGGCAACTCTGCAAGCTGTGAACAACAGGCGCTAGCACCTGTCACTAGCAGCCACATCACAGCCCGGGGCGGGAGTCTAGAATTCCTGGGATGCTGGGGGGAGGGGGAGCTGTGGAGCCACGCATGCCCGCCTGCCTCTCCCCACCCTGACAAACAGCTGATATGGGGAGCAAGGCCCAGAGAAGTAGGTGCAGGGGCTCCTCTAGTCCCCTCTCCCCCTGATCAGCTGTTTGTCAGGGTGGGGAGAGGGGCATGCGCGCAGCTGCTCTGGACTCCCCCACCCCCAATCAGCTGTCAGTCGGGTGGTTGGGGGGAGCATGTGCTCTTCCCAGGCTCCCCTCTCCTTTGAGCCACCATATGGACAGTTGATAGGGGGAGCCTGGGAAGAGGGTGTGTGCTCTTCCCAGACTCTCCTTCCCCATTGGCTGTCAGGTGGGGAGAGGGTGAAGAGCATGTGCTCTCCTCTGGAGAGAGAAAGGTGAAAGTGTGTGTGTGTGTGAGAGAGTCTGAATGGGTGTGCGTGTGAGAGAGGTGAGAGCATGTGTGAGAAAGTGAATGAATGTGTCTGAGAGAATGAAAGTGTGAGAGATGTGTGTAAGAGATAGAAGGGTGTATGTATGGGAGAGTGTGTGTGCACGAGAGGGAGTTGTTCCCTCTCCCCCGCTCCCCCTCCCATGGCTGTCCCCTCTTGCTCCCTGATGGCTGCCCCGACTCCCTCATGGCTCCTGGAGGGGGAAAGGGAGACACACCCCTGCCCAAGGAGAGGCCCAGCAGAATGTTCTTGCTGTCCCTGTCACGGAGGAACATAGGGTCACACACATGTAACATGGGCCTACATGTAGACTACAAGTCTGGTAAATATGTAATGCAAAAGGTTCCACATGTATGTAATGTTACAATTGAGAACTGTAAAACTGAATTTAGGGCTGTGACACATCACCAAGCTCCAGGAAATGCAAAGAGATAAAGATTGTGTATTTCGGAACCCTGGCCCCAGACAGATGGCCAGAGACATTTATATGCTAATGCAGGCTGACATTGCCTACGTGCAAACGACACAGAAAAGCTGATAGCAAGAACAAAGGGAATTCGAGACACCTCAAGGAGTTTCCTCCTGGAGATATAAGGAGTGGTACCCCAGGGGGGGAAAGGACTACTATCAGAAACTCACTCACCATCTGCCAGCCAGCAAGGCTGAAAAGACATGAGGAGAGAGAGATGATTTCGCTCTCTAGCAACTCTAAATCTGGAGACCCAGTTGCTCATACCACAGGGCTGAGAGAAACTTATGGACCTTAGTAGGGTAAGATGCTTATTTAGGAACTCAACCAGTATAGATCAGGAATGCGTTGTATTTACCTTTGATTTCTAGTAACCACTCTGTATCAACTATCTTGCTTATGTAATCAATAAACTTACTTCTTATCTTTATGAAGAAGTGTCTGTGTCTAACATTGGAACACAAGTGAGCAACAAGAGCCCTCAAGCTCTTGCAAACCCAGAGAGTAAAGAGTTTGTAAACGGGAAGGATTGGGCCCTTGAGTGACAAAGGATTTGTCGCTGTGGCAGACTTGAATTAGCCAGAGAGAGAAACTAATTCAAGCGGGCTGTGCACAAGGGAAACTGAGTCACTCAAACCCGGTAAAGTGGAGGTGTGGACACTCCAACCCGTGACAGTCCCCTCCTGCTTAGCAACCTAAGCCTGCCAGTCTGCCTGCCTGCGACTAACCTCCAGCCCTCCTAGAAGACCCGGACCCAGCAGCATCTGAGGTAAGTGCCACCCGACCAATACCTCTTCTTCTTCTTTCCTGTATGAGCTCATTTGTATTGCTGCACGCCTCCGTGGGGCTTTGGGAGTAGAGTGGGGCCATCTGGGGGATGGTTTGGGAAGAGACTGGGGGGTGGTGTGATTGTGGGGCGGGGGTTGTTTCTTGTTTGATATATTTAACTGGAGTTTCACTGCTTTCGTGCTTGAGATTCTTAAATCCAATAACTGGAAAGGGGTCACACTGACAAAATCTTGCTGAGAGCTGTGTTTGGCTGCTCTGGACCTGAGGTTCAGTTCCTCATCCCTGCTTTCATGGGGGGTGCTGTGTCTGTGTGGGGGTTGTTTGATCTAAGTTTGATCAGCTGGATCTATGTTTGAACTCCTGTGTTGGGAGTGTAATAGCAATATGCTCAAGAGAAGGAGGGTTCAGGCCATGGATAATCTGTCCCTATCCGTTGTGTGCATGCCCTCCTGTGTTTTAAATAAGAGTCTTTGCCTTTTAACCATATCTGTGTCCTGAGCTCCCCTTCATCTAAACCAGATTTAAATGTTCTTTGGAGCACATTGTACTGACAAGTTAAAAATAACTTATATGACAATTCTCTAATTGTCAAAGGGAAGTGGGCGGGGCCTTGGAAAATGGGAGGGGCCACAGGAAAGTGGGAAGAGCCATGGGACCGTGGGTGAGCTGTGGAAAGTGGGTAGAGCTGAGGGGCCTCCACATTTTGTGTTCGCCCTGGCCTGGGCCCCGCAATTTCTAAGACCAGCCCTGGCAGTTCTTACAGAACCTTCTACAAGAGCAGGAGTGATAACATGAAGTTGCCTCCAGAACGCTTCCTTTATCCTGCAAGGAACTGGGGCAGTAGATAAATAGCTTCCTCTCTGCCAGGATATGACATTATCACCTCCAAGACCATGATCTTCCCATCCTATGAGCAAATAAAAGCTTCACCCTCTGGTAGCTCCCATGCCATCCAGTCTCATACTAGACCCTCATCCTCTGGTAGCTCCTTGTCACACAGCCTAAAACTAGTCTGCTCAAGTGGCCTTTATTTTGAAGACATTACTTCATTCCATGCTGCTGCTGTCACTGCACTCACCGCCATTCAATATGGTCTCACAGAGGGTGTTTCAATAGCAATTGTTCCCTTTCCCTTGGGTGCCACATGTAGCTTTGGTTTGGGATGTGCAGCTTGTCTTGGGCAGCGATTCTCTGACTCTGACAGGAACTGTGGGACCAACACCTGCTCTCAGTTACTACACTGCAACCACACTGATGGTGATGCATGGGTGTAAATGAGCAACGCATTTGGGCTAGTTTAATCTCCACTTGAGTTTCAATCCCCAGCTGTGATGAGGAGTAGCAAACCCTCACTAGGCAGGGCCCAGCTGAGGCTTCAAAGGGGGGCACCAAGGTGGGAATGGGCTTTGGCTGACCATACTCTCACCTGTCGAAGTATGAGGTTATGTCTGGGGCGTAGTCCCAGTCCTCCTCCACAGCTGCAATGTAATGGGTCCAAGTCACAGGCCGCTGCTTGGCAAAGGAGCGCGCGTTAACTGCAGGGGAAGTGTCATCCTCATCAAATGTAATCACCACACTGTCATCATCATAGTTGTTGTCATAACTGAAGTAGTCTTCATCTGATGGCTGTTCAGCTACTCTCATCCTCTTGGGCTCCTCTGGACAGACTTCCACACTGACGTATGCCTCCATGCCAGCTGCTTGCAAATGAGCCAAGCACAAGGTTAACATTTCTTGGCTTGCTTTGCCAGTTTCCTGCATGATAGAGCTGGCCATGTTCTTATTATCATGTAAATTTTCAAAAACTAATCTAATATGGATATGGTCAAACCTCTCTATAACAAACCCAGTTTATAATGAACTCCCATGTAAAGACCAGGGTTTGGACCACACTCCTTGGGTCCCTGGAGGTGGTGGCTGACTCCACAGTGCCAACAGTTCACTCTGACTAACGTCCAGGGTTGGCACTGAAGGGCTTCAGGCCACACCCCTCATCAGTATTGCTCCACACCCCCAGCTTCCTGAGTGGCTGCCTGTAGTATAAAAAGCAGGCCTGCAGCCACTGGAAGCTGGGTGGGTCATCTGTCTGTTTCCTCTTTCTGGTGCTGCTGTTTCCTAGAACCTGTGTGCTGGCTCTGGTCTTGCCCCCTGGTTCTGTTCTGCCTACATTTGAACTGTCTCTGTCCTGTTCCCTGTTTTGGACTGGCTTTGTCATGTCTCTGCTTGGTTTGTTTGGACTCTGTGCCTGATTCTGTTAAAACTGGTCCTTCTGCCCTCTGTGTTGTTGTCACTGAGTTATTTAAAGAAACCGTCTCAGGATGTTTAGAATGGGAAGTTTCTCTTGCTATGTTCATATAGATATAATTGCATTTCTTGTTTGACTTTAGCACATTAAAAGTAAAATTGTTCTAGGTCTGGCTGCTTATGCTGTATTTCTTTTAATAAAAGTTACAGGGCTTAGTGTCTGGCAACATATGTTAGCATATGCCACCACTGACAGCAGCCGCTACCTAAGGGCAGCTAAATTTAAGAGTGGCTTTGTTTTAATAACAATACTTTTTATATAGTGCTCCTGTGGCACTCAGAACACTTCACATAGAACTAATTAACACAACTTTCAATCCTCACAACAACCCTGTGAGTTAGGTTAGGCTGAGAGATTATTATGACTGGCCCAAAGTCACCCAGGGAGTTTCTGGCTAAGGTGAGACTTGAACTGGCCCACCCCCTTATATCCTGGTCCAGATACTGTTCACTTAGCCACTTTACCTCATTCTGAAATCTCAGAAATCCTGGATGAAATCTGCAGTTGAATATCAATAACATTGAGTGGACTCTCACTGCAGCTTTTTACATTCATGTAAATCTATTGGTCTTAATAGTGTTACACCCAAATACACTGAGATGAGAATCATTCCCACTTACTGCAATGTACAAGCCAGTTACTCTAGAGTTCTCCTATTGATTATTTCAAAGGGATTACTCTGGAATGGGTCACTTGAGGATTATTAGAGCATGGGAGTGCTCTAATAGTTAAGATGTGTTGCACGCTACATTATAAAGCCCCAACATTCTATTTGCTATTGACATGATTTAAAGTTAGGACAGTGAAATTTGTAGTGGCGGATTACAGGGGTACGTGGTTCATGCTGTACAAATCTCAGCCGAATCGGCTTGATAACAGCTGAGATATCGCAGTTTCAAAACTGCTCTTTGAAGGCTGTTCTTCTCCCAGTCCGATGTCTTGATCTGGGCAGAGTAGAGGGGTTTAATGTCAGTGGGAAGGAGCTATGAGCTTTTTAGAAAATTAAAGGAGGCTGCCAGGGGCTGCCTTTGTTTTTTTTATAAATGCAATAAGTAGTTTTAAATGTATGCACTCGTGAAAAAAATATGTTAGCCTATGGAGAGAGGCAGGGCTGCTTAGAAGAGGAGCGCTGCTCCCCTGCTCTTCTCCTGACTTTTACTCCCCTGAGCAGGGCTCGGGGCAATTGTGCCTGGGAGTTTTGGGGTGTGCGGAGAGGACAACTGCCCTGGCAACCTTGCCCCCTCCACCTCGCCACCACTCATTGCTCCTGTCTCCCCCCCTCCCCCCCCATCACTGCCGCCACCGTCAACTTGCTGAGAGCAGCAAGGTTCAAGAAGGTGGAGGAGTGCCCTGCCTCTCGCTGCGTCTTCCCTTTCTCACTCCCCGGTCTACACGCTGGTAGTTTACCTGTAGCTCTGCTTCCCGCTTCCCCCTACTGCTGCCACCACTGCTGCTGGTGGTATATTTCAAAGGCCCATGCTACCAGAGTAAGTTCTTCTTTGAATGGTTCCGACCATTCTCACAACACGCAGTTGTGAGAATGGTCAAAGCCAGGTGAAGAAGAACTTACTTTGGCAGAAACATAAGCACGGACCAGCAGCGCAGTCTTTGAAATATACCAGTAGCAGCGGCAGTAGGGAGAAGTGGGGAGCAGAGCTACAGGTAAGCTGCCAGCGTGTGGACTGGGGAGCAAGAAAGTGGAGGTGCAGCAAGAGGGGTGTGTGTGTGTGTGTGTGTGAGAGAGAGAGAGAGAGAGAGAGAGAGAGAGGATCCTGCCCACGTGCTGTTATGTAATAGGCAGAGACTGGGCCACAAAAGGGAGCTGTCCCATTCTCCACAACCAAAATGAAAGGGTAGAGGGAAAGAAGGGGGTGAGGGGCCAGCTCACACCATCCTGTCCCTGGTTTCAGTGTTGCCCCAACTTGCAGAGGAAGAGGATTGGAGCTGAAAGACGAAGGTAAAGTGTGGGTGCATGGACCCTAAATTGTAAGTGAACACAATATGTGAGATTGTACAATGTCTTTACTGCTAACGTGGCACGGAAGTTAAGACAGGAGCCTTAACTTGCAATTTCCATGTGTTTTAGTGTATCATTGAATTTGCAAGAGCCTTAACTCTTCTTGTAAACCGGAGGTTTTTTGACTATAGAATTGCCTCTTATTAGCCTTACAATCCATGACTCACTTTGATGGGTGCCCTGAGTCTTTCCCCCACTTACCTATGTATAGGTTACACAAACACTTATCATAAGGGGTTTCTGTTTGTTTGTGGAAACACTCCACTTTGCAATAGTTTTCAGGTCAATGTGGGGTTCGCACCTCTGTCATGGGAGTTATAAGACTGCTCTAGTTTAGCTGCAGAATAGTTGTTCATGTGCACACTTGCCCTTGAGCAAAGTCTACATTCATGCCATATTCCACACCCCACCCCAATGAAGGGAATATCCCATCATGTCCCACTGGCAGAGAAAAGCAGCCCAGGCCACCACAAGGCAAATGAATTCGTACTCTTAATGTATACATCCTGCTGACAAGTAAATAACTGCTTAGTAAATACCACTGTTAGCTACTCTGCAGCAGAGCATTTGTGCATGAGGTCTCTAAGTAATTCATATCCCTTGCTGAATCTTTCCTACTGGGTACAAGATGCTCTCAGGCAGAGGTGTCGCTAGTTTGGAATGGGCTCCCTCCTTCCTGGAGCCCCCTCCCTTCCTGTCCTTGTTGGCACAGCCCTGCTAAGTGCACTGTTTGTGCAAGTCTTCAGCAGGTGCTAATCACCCATTTTCCTATGCACACATTCCACAGAGGCATGCCCTCCCTATGCCCACCCCAGTGCAGCTGCACTGCCAGTACTTGCTATGCCTTTGCTCTCAGGTAAAAGCGCTCTCATATAAAAGGGCACAAACAGAGAAGAGTAGCAAGAAAGGAAACAGAAGGGTATAAAACTAATTTACACCTTCGCCATCCCTCTTCGTGTCACCCCCAACTCAGATTTCCTTACACATCAGTAAAAAGGTAAATGTGAGGACAGTAGTTAAGGGTGGGTAGGAGGGGTCCAACTCTGCATCTTTAAGTGCAGTTCACTGTCTCCTGTCTCTTTGAATCCTCCCTGACCCTAGTCCCCATGGCTGGTACCTTGCTGGTGAGATGAGATTGCACACGATATCTGGAACCTGCCAATGGTGCTGGGAAGCATCTGTGCCGTGAGGAAGGTGGCTGGAGAGATTTCCAAAGTAGTATGCCGGTGGTTCCTCACCAGGATGTTATGGCCCTCGAAGAAAATGGAGTGCACTTCCGGCTCAGTGCCCTGCCCAATGATGTGCCAATACACTGGCCTTTTGTGGCACACCTTGAGATCTTCCAGGGGGAGATGTATCAATGAGAGAACTGCTCCTAGAGCCACATGACCAGATCCTCAACATTCCCCTGACTTTCATTCCAGATGCCACTTTTCTTAATGTCATCCCATAAGCTCTAAGCAAACCCCTCACCTCCTTCAGTGGCAGTGCAGGCATTTGGCAGTCTAGCCATTTGTGGCTGGAGGACTGGAGCTGGAGAGAAGGTTAGACTTTGGATGGTTCACTTTGTAATGTTTTTAATTTGTAATGACAACATTTGTAGTGTTTTTAACGAGGGATATGGGGTGGGTGTGTCAGTTATGGGAATGGATGGATTGGGGGGAAGGAGGGGATAGAAATGCCACAACCCCGCAATAAGTGGGAAGGTGGGTATGGGCATGGGGGGAGGATGTCGGAGCAGTGAGAAAAGGGCAATACTTTATTATGGAGTGGCAATGTTTTATGAATGGGTTTTACTGATGACTGTATTGTGGTGGGAGTTTTTTCTCCTATAAGCCACACGGAGCACCAGGAGAATAGGGTGGGGTATAAACACAAAATGAAATGTTTACACACAGTCATTATTCCATTACTGTGTCTCCTCTCTCACCTGCCTTTCCCTTCTCTCACCGTTAGGCAGCGCTGGCACTTACCAGGCAAAGAACCATTGACATAGCCATTGATTGTGTGCAGCTGAGCCCTGTGACCCATGGACCAAGCAGCTCCTGAGGGGCTGGGTTCAGAATACCAGCTTTTCCCTGAGGGTAACAAATAAGGAGTTCATTGGGGATGTGTGCAGTTCAAAGGGTTAGCAATTTCAAGTCCGACTCCTCCACAGCATATGACCCAGCAGAGAAGATGCAACCCAAAACAAGCATCTCAGCTGCTGATGCCTGGAACACTCATACCACCTGGACCCTGGTTCTAGTTTCACCTTAGCCAGAAACTCACTGTGACCGTGGGCCAGTCAAATTATTTTCTCAGCCTAACCTACCTCACAGGGTTGTTGTGAGGATTAAAAATTTGTGTTAGTTATACATAAAGTGCTCCGAGTGTCATGGCAGGGGAGTGCTATATAAAAATAAAGATGATGATGATGATGGATTGATGGATTTATTATTTATTATTATTATTATTATTATTCTACTGCCACTGACATTGCTTAGCACCTTGTAGGACTTGGTCTTAATTATGCAAATAAATTTAATCACAGTCTAGGTTACACTGCAGCTTTTACCATCCAGTGATCTAAAGGCAGTTTTGCCAGTGCCCTTCAGGAAGCATTGGGACCAGCAGAATAGCTTTGCATGTGGACATACATCAAGTTGTTTAGGCTGCTCCAACACTAGTGGCTTGCCCTGGGGTGAGTGAGAGCTCATCCCTTTCACTGCCCTGCATTCCAGAGATCCAGGGCAAGTGACAGTGTGGACTGCAACTGCCCTGATGAAAGCACATTCCACTCCTGCAATCAGAGAGTATTCTCATGGTCCATACTAATATCTTGCCCTGGAATATGAGTAATGGGGGGCAGGGAGAGGAGTGGGTCCACACCCTCCCCCTACTCTTGCTAAATGCAGGGCAAGCTCCATTGTGAACATAGTCTTAGAGTCATGCTGCTCCCACCCTGAAAATAAAAGCAACATGTAGCAGGGAACAGTCCAGCGTGGCTGCTGCCCCTTTAAGAAGGGGGCTGAGTGGGTCAGCTGGAGGGCTGAGCATGCCCAGGGGTGTGGCAGAGCCAGCTCCGAGAGAAAGATCAGCCTGTGGAGCAAACAGGCGGATAACACCAGAGACGGAGTGGGCAGGACACTGACCCTTTAAGGCTGAAGAAGAGGAAGCCTGGCTAAGCTCACTCTGCTGGATAAAAGAGGAGGCAAGGCAGAAAGGAAGGCAGTCTCTGCTTGGGAGCTGAAGGGACAACATCTCCCTGAAGAAGCGTGAAAGGGAGCCTTCCCACTCTATACTGTCCAGGGTGCTGAAGGTTGGAGAACCAGAGTGGACCCAGGCAAGTATGGAAGGCTGTGCCCAGGAGGAAGCCTCCTGCCTGGCGAAGGCTTGGCCAGAGCCAGGGGCCTAAGGGTCTGGCTCCTATGGACTTTGGGGGTTGATATTATGTTGCTCCTTTCTCCTGAGAGAGACTACTTGACCTGGGCCTACAGGGTGAAAGTGGACGAACCTGCAGTCCATGGGATTGTGGATACTGTGTCACAATACAGACTGTGGCTGTGGTACCCTGTGAACTGGGGAGTGTTGGGTCCTACAGGAGGACACCCCCTTCCTTAGAGGGGGATTCAGCCAAGGACAAAGGGTTGAATAGGTGTAGCAGCAGGGTTTGCTAAATCCCCAGAGAGACCCCAGTGCCCCCTGTGGCCCTGGGAAGACCCCCTGCTACACAATAGACAGTGGTGTATTTAAGGGAATGTGGGGCAACAGCTCCTCCTGTGACCTGCATGGTTGTGTGCCATGGCATTTCCAGTGCACCCTGTGGTTGACTGCCATTACTGCTACAGTGGGCACTACCAGCGTTCTTCAGAGCAGCAGAAATGGAAGAGCCAAGAATGGCTGCAAGACCACCCCCAGTATCTTTGGGGCCTAGGATACGGGGGTCTAGGAGTGCTTCACTCCCTGATGCTTTGGGGGCTGTGACAGAGCAGGTGGTAACCCCTTAAGAGGGTCTGCTTGTCACCTTGGCCACACCCCCTTATGAGAGCAGTAGGCTTTGGCCTCACATCAGTCTGCAGGGAGCCAGGAAGGAGTTTGGCTCCAAGAGCCTGGGAGCTGGCCAGGATGCTGATCCAGGGAAAAGAAGAGCCAAAGCACTGATGGGATATGGAACTTGAAATGTGCTGTAAACCCAAAGGTAGTCTTGGATGAGAAATCCTGGCATGGTGTGAAAGCCTTGGGGGTGGGATCCATTGCTCAATCTCCCTGTGTGCTGAGCAGGTACCCAGGTGGAGGCATATTTCAGAACCAAGAGGTAAAAGCCCAGTTTTCCAATACCACTCTGGTCACTCGCACGTCTGCCTGGCACAGTGAGGAGTAAAGAGGCTGAGCATTCAGATAATGGAGGGGAGGAGGTGACGTAGTTCTGCAGCTATTAAGGACAGACATTGCTAAACTCTCTGGAAGGCTTGAATTTCTAGGGCTGTCAACCCAGCACCTTTCAGATGCAGCAAATGGAAATAATCACACAAAAGAAAGTCATAAGAAGTGACATTTACTTGGTCAGATCAATAGTCCATCCAAAGCATTCTGTCTCTGACAGTGGCCAGCCTTGGTTGCCTTAGGGAAGTACATAGCAGATTACAATGGAGTAATCCATTCCCTGCCATTCTCCCTCAGCTTCCGACAGTCAAGGATCCTGTACCCCTGACCAACCCAACTAGTAGCCCTTAATGGACCTGGCTTTCAAAAATTAATCCAGTCCTTTTTTAAGCCTGCTATGTAACTGACCTGGACAACAGCCTCCAACAATGAGTCCCACAATTTTATTGTACATTGGGTGAAAAATATGTTCTTTTACTTGCTTTAAATCTGCTCCCTGTTAACTTCATGGAGTGACCCTTGGTTCTGTTGTTTTTAGAAAGTGTAAATAGCTGATTCCTATTTACCTGTTCCACAACTTTCATGATCCTGTAAACTTCTATCATGTCCCCTCTCAACTGTCTTTTCTCCAAGCTGAAAAACTCCAATCTATCGAATCTTTCCTCCTACAGAAGCTGCTCTATGCTTTGGATCATCTTTGTTTCCTTTCTCTGCATCTTTTTCAATTCTTCTATGTCTTTTTGAGATGGAGCATCCAGAACTGGACACAGTATTCCAGGTGTAGTGGCACCATAGATTTATATAGTGGTATTATGTTATCTGTTTTGTTATCTATCCATTTCTTAATTATCCCTAACGTGGTTAGCCTTTTTGACTGCTGCTGCACATTGAGTTAATGATGTCCATCTCACCATATGGTGCAACTGGGGAAAAGCCAGGTTGCTCCATGCGGGGGCATAGGTGGGGATGGGTGTTCATCCCTGTCTGTACAGGGCAGCACACTCACCCGTGGGATTAGTCCACCACCAGCATGGAGAAAAGGCCACGCGAGGGCTAGAGAAGCACACCGCCCAGCTGCCAACCAACATACAGCCCTCACTATACATTCCCAGCCCAGCCAGGAGCCCTTAAAGATAGACAGTGGGAACGGGCCCCCCTCCATGGGTTTTCCATCTGACATGCAAGGACAGCCCTCTTAACGGCTTCAGCAAAGGAGGATACCAGTTATAGGCCCAGTGGGTTTTTGACAAATAAACACATATATGCCTGTTAACCATTGTGTTTATTTACAGTGACCTTATTTGCAGATGGGTGCAGATCATGGAGGGTGTTGGGGAAGCAGTTGGTTACTCGCAGTCCTCCCTGCATATGGACAATGTGGCGACCAAGGCTGTCCTGTGCCTATCTGTGCCACCATGGTCTCACTGATGGCCACTCCCTCGATCTCATCTTCTCACGAAATTGTTCTCTTGCTGACCTCTCCTTTGACCCCTGCCCTAATTCTGATCACTTCCTCACCTTCAGCCTCTCCCACCAACCCCCCTCCTCCTCCCCCTCTCCACGCCCCTTCTGCAATATGCAGGCCTTTACCCCCACGGAGTTTGCCTCCTCTCTATCCCCCCTCCTTCCCCCCCCCCGTTTTCTCCTCCTCCTCCCCTGACTCTGCCATCTCCGCTCTCAACACCTCTCTCTCCTCAACTCTTGACTCTCTTGCCCCCCTCTGTT
>QEPC01014973.1:1311271-1324914 GCA_003113815.1 Sphenodon punctatus
GCCTTTCCCAATGCCTGCTAGTCTTTCCCCGTACACTTACTGTCTGCCCTCCTCTGCAGACTACTGCCACTAACCTCTTTGTAACCAAGTCAAGCATACGCACCTGAGACTTCGCATCCGCTTGAATGTTTCTTTGTCTTCTCCCCCGTCTCTCCCACTGTCCCCTCTCCCTCTCTCCCCCTCTTTGTCTTTTAGATTGTAAGCCACAGGCAGGGACCGCGTCTAATTCTATGTTCTGTACAGCACCAGGTCACACGACTGGCGCTATATAAATGTTTATAATAATAATAATAATAATAGGAACAGGAACACTGGATCATCCAAACGAGGTGGAAGAAGATAGTCCAGGGCACCCCCTCCCCCAGGTTTCTCAGATATTGTGCAAGATACAAGCCATAATTACAAACATGGGGGCCTGTTCCATAGGATGCACCACCACATTTTCAGAACCCCAAAGGCATGTTCAACTACACAGCAGGCAGAGCACAGCTTGGCATTGAAGAGCACCTGGCCGAAAAGACTGCACTGTGTGTCCAGCATGGATGACCAGTGTTGAGCAGTATGCTGGAACCACATTATGCATGTCCTCTGCAATTTCAGATGCCTCTAAACAACACCTCAGCAGCCAGCAAGAATTGTTGGAGTGCTGCACCCCCTCCCATCCATCATGGCTGTTATGGATGGCCTTTATAACGGATGGGACTGAGCACTCCCTCCATGTGTCTTTTTATTGTGGGCCGTGCCTGTGGATCGTGCATCAGCTCTGTTCTGTGTTAATGGCCCGCCCCTTTCTCTTGCCCTAGCCTTGCTGTGATGATCCATGCACAGTCTGGCAATGACCATGCCCCTCCACATGCCCCACTGTGCCCTCATTAGCCACTTGAAGGTGAATCCCGATGAGATGGAAGTGATGGTGGTGGGGAAGGGCAAAGAAGTGGAGGCCCCCCCATCATTAATGGGGTGCGTCCCTCCTTGTTCCCCCTCCAGAGCCTGGGAGTGCTCGTTGATTCACAGCTCCATCTGGATGTACAGGTGGTGGCTGCGGCAAGGAGTGCATTTTGCAAATTACATCTGGTCTGTTGTCTTCAGCCATATATTTCTGGCTCCAACCTGGCCACCATCATCCATGCATTTATCACCTCAATATTAGACTACTTCAACACACCTTACATGGGGCTACCCTTGGTGACATCCCAGAGACTGCAGCAGCTGGTGCAGAACATGGTGACCCACTTCCTGATGGTATATAACACCAGTGCTCCGTTCTCTGCACTGGCTGCCTATAGTCTACTGGGCCCGATTCAAGGTGTTGGCGCTGCCCTTTAAGGTCCTATACGGTGTGGATCCTACTTATCTGTGGGACCGCCTCAACCTTCGTGTCCTGGATCGGCCCCTGCAGTCATCTGGGACACACTCTTGGAGGTTCCCTGAATCTTCTGGGAGGTGACCTCTGAGAGGGCATTCTCTGTGGAACTTCCTTCACTGGAGATCCGCCTTTCCCCAGATCTCCCCTCCTTTCATAAATCCTAGGCATTAGGCATTCAGCAAGAGAGACGAGTAGTGGGTGGAGGGATGTTTTGTGTTCTTTGGGGGCAGAGGGTTGGGTGAGTTTTCAGTCTGGCCTCTAATAGTGAATTTTAATGAATTTCAATTATTTATACTGTTTTTACACTGTTTTATTACTTTGTATTTTTATTTGTTGTATGCCGTCCTGAGCTGCCATGTTGCAGGAAGGGGCAGGTTAGAAGTATTGGATAAATAAAAATATAATGTTCTCACCCGATGTGTCCTGTGGCTGGGGCCATGTGAATTTTTGAGTGCACTGTCTGCCAAGCACAGGGGTGGTGCTCTATTGGCCCCTCCCCTCCCACCCCGGAATGACTTTTGTGCCCTCGGACACCCTGCTGCCTTCACCTTTTCTTCCTGTGCTGTCCGTGGGTTGCATGCTGTGCCAAGAGGGTTTGGACTTCTTGGCGCCTGGTAGTCTCGCAGGTGTTCTGACAGCTCAGGCACCACTTGTGTTGCTCTACCGCACCTTCCCCTGTCCCTCCTCCCCCACCCACATGGACTCTGGCTGGGGATGGGTGGAGACAGCAGCTGTGGCTTCACTTCCCCTTAGTTTGCCATGTTGCCATGTCACACGGAGGGGGCGTGGCCCTTCTCCAACTGGTGGAGCAGTTGTCCATGTAAACAGAGAGCATGGTTGATTGGTGGAGGGCAAGGTAATTGGTGGTTGGGTGACGGGTGCTGTGACCTCCTGTGACCCTCTCATGACCTCCCTGGCCGGCACCCATTTGAATCCCTCCCCACTTACCCGAGGTGGGTGGGTGGGGTGGGGTTGCTCCACCCATCCCCCACAGACCCACCCCACAGTCGTATCTGTTTAAAAACAGCCTAAGTTAGATATGGTTAGGGTTATTTTTCCCTACATGTATCACTTTGCACTTGTCAACATTGAATTTCATCTGCCATTTTGTTTTCCAGTCTTCTAGCCATGCTAGATCCCTTTTCAGCTCTTCACAGTCCACCTTGGTCTTAATTATCTTGAATAACTGTGTCATCTGCTAATTTGACTGCTTCACTTTTCACACCCTTTTCCAGAGCAAGAGGGTAAACACCACTGGTCCCAGTACAGACCCTTGCAGCACCCGACTGCTTACTTCTGTACATTTTGAAAGCTGATAATTTACTCTTACCCTTTGTTTCCCATCTTTTAACCAGTTTCCAATCCAGAACAGAACTCTAGCTCTTATCCTATGACTGCTCAGTTTTGTCAGTAGTCTCTGGTAGGGGACCTTCTCAAAGGCCTTCTGAAAATCCAAGTACACTATATTGACTGGCTCAACCTTATATTTGACACTCTCACAAAGAATTCCATCAGATTAGTGAGGCATGACTTCCCAGTGTAAAAACCATGCTGATTTTTCCTCATGGTGTCATGTTTGTCAATGTACTGAACAATCCTATTTTTACTAGGGGTGTTCATGTTGTTTTTGTTATTACAATAACGATAACAAAAACAGTCATTTTCATTTTTGCAATAATGACAACAATAATAAAAACGACAACCGAGAATACCAAAAACGACAACCGAGAATACCGATAACGGTAATGATATCATCAATAATGATAACAAAAATGAGAACAAGAAACAAGAATGACAATGTCGTTATCATTGTCGTCATTATTAGCGCTGTGGCAGTTGGGTTTTGGAGGGAAAATGTGCAGAGGGGAGGAGGGGGCAGACATCTCAGAGTCTTAACAGGGTTGAACTCTTGAACTGTGCCTGTGCTGGGATGGGCGAGCAGCTCAGCAGTATCTGATGGATGTATCGCTGGCCAAAGAGCAGCGCAAGCAGGCCCCTGTAGTCTCATGGGACTCTGTGATTGCTCAATGCCTGCTGCCTCCCACAACCAATTCAGGGGAATTCTGGGGGAGGTCACTGCAGCTCTTTACAATGAGAGGGCCAGGTTTTTTCTCTCCATTCTGTGAGAGTTCTGCTTGTCAGGTTGCATTTACAGAACTGTGGTGCTTGCACATAAAATATCTTCCCTAGCCCTCATTGTATTATTTATTTATTTATTAGGTATTACCACCAATACCTTTCCTTTCTTATACCCTACATTTTACCTTCTCCCTTTCCCTGCTCTTCTCCCCACTGTACATTATATATAGATAGGTAGTATAGATTAGATATAGATATATATTATAGACATATAGATTAGGATAGTTGTGTAGATAATTGATTAGATAATAGTTTTCCTTTTCCCTTCCCCTGTCTCCCTTAGATTTAGATAAATATTAGTTGTGCACGAGAATCAATAACGATACCGATATCAAAAATAAAATCTTTGTTTGAAATGGTACCGATATCAATAATGATATCGATAATGAATATATATTGATAACAAAAATGATACCAATAACAAAAACAATATCAAAAATGATACCAAAAATGATAAGTAATGATAATGAAAATGACATTGTTGTTAAAGATAATGAAAACAACATTTTTGAATAATGAAAATGAAAAACGAAAACAACATGGGGCCTGGTGCACACCCCTATTTTTTACAATGGTCTCCACCAATTTGCCTGGTACAGACATCAGGCTTACTGACACCCAGGTGCCCAAAGTAGTTTCCCAGCCACCTCTGGAGCCCTTTTTGAAAATTGGCATTACATTATCTATCCTCCAATCCTCTGGTACAGAGGCAGAATTTAGAGAGAGGTTACAAATTAAGTGGCAGTTCTGCAATTTCATATATAAGTTCTTGTAGGTTCCCTTGTTTTCCAACTGTCTGTGCACTTCCAACTCTGTGTGTGATATTACAGATTGACCACAATCCCTCCCAAGCAGCAGGGACATAATCTTCACAACTCATCTTGTTTACCTTCATCAAACACTGAGAAGAGAAGCACGAAATCTTGCAGCCTGCCCTGATTTCCATCTGTAGTCAGGCTCCCTGTAGGCAAGAGGAGAGCGTGATGCTATAGCCTCATTAAGGAACCATGGAGGACATCGTTGCATCTCACCTGGAGATTTCTCATTCTACCTCATGGGGTGTTATCACATGAGACAGGGTCCCACATTGGCCCAGATTTACCCGCCCATGTGAAGGGTGACCACCAGATGTTTGCCCCATCTTGGGCCAGGGCAGCTCTCCACAGCATCATCCCCAGAAAGGCAGAACATGCAATGCAGGGTAACCTGACCTAAACTAGGGAAATGCGTCACCCTGGGGACACCTCCTGTCTGATGGGGGGAGGGTGCCACAGTGCAGGTCGTATTTTCCACCATAAAGTAGCAGTTGCAGTCTAGAGCAGCCATGCTGGGACCCTTGTGGAGTCCACGCAAGGTAGCTGCAGAGGAGGGGGAGACATGGACCAGCTCTGGGGTCTGGTATGCTCCTGTCCCATGTGTTAACACCTATGAAGGGGGCAAACCTTGCACCACGGCTTGGTGTTTGTGCTGGCATTGTGGCACAGTTACTGGGCCAATGGGGGTGGAAAGCAGTGATGCTCCAGTCAGCTTCTTGGCCATAGCTGTTCATATCCCAAGGCACCAACATTGAGACATCCATGTTGGAGAACCAGTGCTATTCTTTAGCAGGTGGGTGTAACTCTAGCCCAGTAGTTCCCCAATTTTTTTGCTGGCGCAACCAGACTTTTCAAACTTTCATTACAGCTGAAACTGATGATCCTTTTTGCATTCACAACATCTTTTGCATGTTCATATGGCCAACCTGAAATCCAAATACATCTTTGTGTGCAATGTGATATTTGCACATTCATTGATTTGTATATTTCACTTTGGCCATTTTGGTTACTTTTGTTATTTCACATTGGTTCATTTGGTGTTTCAGTATTTTGTTCACTTTGTTTCAGTACCACTGTGTAACAGCATGGTGTGTATGGTGCAGCATGGTTACTACTAGTGCAATAGCATCATCATACATCATTCTAGTGCATAATACCACCATTGCAGACCCCACTGTTGTGCAACATCACTGAAACAAAGTAAAGGCAAGACACTGGAAACCAAATGCCAAAGTGACTGAAATAACCAAAACAAAGATTTGGTCAAGGAAATGAAGATGAAAGCAAATGGCACTCCATCTCCATTTCAGTCAACCAAAGTGAATGGACCAAATAAACTGGAAACTGTATTTTGCACAAAGAATTCATTTCAGCCCTATCTTGGAGTGGAATGGACCTTAGGAGTTGGACAAGCCAGCTCAGCCCCAGGAACTTCGCAGACTGCTCAGGAGGAGTCCAGGGAGCTCCCACCTAGACACACAAGGAGAGGATCTTAATATCTTGAACATAAGAGCAAAGGTGAAGCAAGGGTTTTCCACGGCCAGAAGCTCGGTGAGAGGCAGGGGATTTAAACCGCGAGACAGCGGAGGTGTAGCCAAATCTCAGCTAGGCACATCGCCCCACTGTCTCGGCTGCCCTCAGGACCATCTGCCCATTAGCCAGAGCAAGGGGCTGGGAGCTGTTTGCCTTGGCTCGCCCCAGGGACTTTGGAACTGTGTGCCAGAGAGCCCTCCCCCCGTGAAAGGTGTCAGTGCATGGAGGGGGTTTGGCAGAGCAAGGACTTTTCTGGGCCGGAAGCTCGGCGAGAGGTGGGGGATTTAAACCGTGAGACAGTGGAGGCGCAGCCACGGGCATGCGCTGAAGGGTTGCGCCAAAGGGTGCAACCCTTAAGGGGACCCTTTAGGAGCTTTTAGGGGTTTAGGGGAGATGTTGTGGGGAAGGGGAGGTGGAATGGGGTATGTATGGGGAAGAATGGGGGGGAGGGGGAGGGAGTGCAGGGAGCACTTGCCCTGGGTGAGAGACAAGTCAGTGCTCCCAGCAAGGAAAACCACATGGTGACAGCATTTGGAAGGGGGGCCCAAATGGTGAGAGCAGCGGGCAGGAGTGGGGGGGATATGCAGGGGCTGTCTCTTATACACATCTAGATGTGTATAAGAGACAGGGGTGGAGTTTGGAGGAGGCCAATAGGGTTGGGGGGGTGAAAATAGGGAGGGGGAGGTTGGAGTGGGTGTCTTTGGGGGAGGGGGAAGGGAGGGAGATCTGAGGGCTCTGGGGGAGCAGCCGGTAGGAGGGGGTCAGGACGGCATGGACAGGAAGGGAGGAGCGGCTATGGGGTGGTTCTGGGATGTGGACGGTATGGTCCATGGGGGTTTGTGGCTTGGGCTACCGGTGGACCTAGGTCCATTGTGGAGATCAAAAGAGCCTCTCCACCACTGAGGGTGAAGGAGGAGCAAGGTCTAAGGTCTGCCAGTGGGGGGCTGATGCTGCTAAATGCAAGGTCCATGGCAAACAAGGCCCTGGTGATCTGGGACGTGATTCTGGACGGGGCGGCGGACCTTGTATGTATTACGGAAACCTGGCTGGATGAGGAGGCAGGGCCTATTTTGGCCAATCTCGTTTGAGCTGGGTATGCCGTACAGCACCAGCCCCACACTGGGGGCTGGGGAGGTGGCGTAGCTATTATTTTCAGAGAGGCATGCCCTGTTAGGAGGTATACAGTCCAGGAGATTCCGGGGATCGAGGCCCTCCATGTGGTGTTAGATTTGGCTGGGGGTAATCTCGGGGTGCTGCTGGTGTACCAGGCCCCTTCCTGCCCAGTAGCATCCCTTGCCGCTCTAGCAGAGCTGGTCTCGGCGGTGGTGTTGAACTCCTCCAGGACCTTAGTCCTGAGGGACTTCAATGTCCATGCTGATACCGGCCGTGTGGGAGCGGAGCGAGAGGTCATGGCCGCCATGGCAACCATGGACTTGTCCCAAGTTGTTAACTGCCCGACCCATGGGGGGGGGCATACCCTCAACTTGGTGTTCTGTTCTGGCCTTGGGGCGGGTGATCCGGTAGTGGGGGATATGAGGGTCACGTACTTGTCATGGATGGATCATTACCTCCTACAGGCTAGTCTCTCAGCGCACCACCCCCAGAAGGGGAATGAACCAGTTAGGTTGGTCCACCCCCGGAGGCTCATGGAGCCTCAACGGTTCCAGGAAGCTCTGGAGGATTTAACCTTAGACCTTGATGGCCACTCTGCTGATGAACTCGTCCAGGCTTGGAACACCTTGCTCGGGGAGGCCATTGACAGGGTGGCTCCGAGACGTCTCCTACCTCTGTCTCGTCACTGCAGGGCCCCTTGGTTTACTGAGGGCCTGCGGTGTATGAAGCAGGTAGGTAGGCGACTAGAGCGACGCTGGTGTCAGACTCGCGCTGAATCTGACCAACTTCTCCATAGGGCCCATTTGCAGTCCTATGTTGAGGCTGTGAGGACAGCAAAGAAAGAGATCTTTGCCACCCTCATAGCATCTGCAAAGTCACATCCAGCGGAGCTGTTCCGGGTGGTGCGGGGGCTGGTCAGTCCGGGCCCGCTGTGAGGAGTGTCCCAACTTCCAGGCCCGCTGTGAGGAGTTCGACTTTGCAGACAAGATCGCTCGGATCCAGAGCAACTTTGATGCTGGATTAGGGTCAGTAGAGGTGGAGTGCGAGGGGATGGAGGCCCCGTCTGGTCCATCTTCTTGGGATGAGTTTCAGGAAGTAATGCCAGCCAATGCTGTGGATGTCCTGGGGTCTGTTACAGCCACCAGTTGTGAATTAGACACATGCCCATCCTGGTTGGTGAAAGCCTCCAGGGAGACGTTGGGGACAGTGCTGGTGAGGGTAATCAACGCATCCCTTCAGCAGGGGAGAGTGCCCCCCAGTCTCAAGGAGGCTGTGGTGCGCCCCCTGCTGAAGAAGCCATCTTTGGATGTGGATGCACTCGCCAGCTATTGACCTGTTTCTAACCTTCCCTTTTTAGGGAAGGTTATTGAACGGGCTGTGGCATTGCAGCTCCAGGTGCATCTTGACAGCATCGGTTTCCTTGACCCATTTCAATCGGGGTTCCGCCCCAGCTATGGCACAGAGATGGCGTTGGTGGCCTTGGTGGACAATCTCTTCCGGGAGAGGGATGCAGGACATTAAACACTCCTGGTCCTGCTAGATCTCTCGGCTGCTTTTGACACAGTGGACCATGGGCTTCTGTTGAGATGGTTGCAAGCCCTGGGGGGTCTGGACGGGACTGTCCTTGGATGGTTCTGCTCATTCCTCTCGGTGAGAAGCCAGCGTGTTGTCCTGCGGGCTGACTCTCCAAGCCCCCAGGCCCTGGAATGTGACATTCCGCAAGGTTCCATTCTGTCCCCGTTATTGTTTAATGTATATATGCAGCCCTTGGGGGAGATCGTGAGAGGGTTTGGTGTGCGTTGCCACCAATATGCTGATGACACCCAGCTTTACCTCTCCTTTTCTACCGACTCAGGTCCTGCCGTCTCAGTACTGTCCCAATGTTTGGAGGCCGTGGTGGATTGGTTGCAGCAGAGCATACTGAAGCTCAATCCTGATAAGATGGAGGTGATGGCGGTGGGTAGGGCGAAGGAGGTGTCAGCTCCCCTCATAGGGGGCGGGGTCTGCCCTCCTGTAGCCCAGCAAGTTTGGAGTCTGGGAGTATTGTTGGATTCAGATCGCTGATTCGCAGGCTGCAGCTGGTGCAGAACATGGCGACTCGTCTCCTTACGGGGACAAGCTGACGAGAGCATATTACTCTCATGCTGCACTGGCTGCCTATAGCATACCAAGCCAGATTCAAGGTGTTGGTCTTGACCCCTCATACCTCAGGGACCACCTTACCCTCCACGTCCCAGACCGACCCCTTCGGTCTGCTAGGGGCACTTTCCTGGAGGTCCCCCGTGTATAACGGGGGGCCACAATAGAGAGAGCATTCTCGGTGGCCATGCTGCGATTATGAAACTCCCTCCCGGAGGAAGTCTGTCTGGCCCCAAGTTTGTTGGCTTTCTGCCAGGCCTGCAAAGCCTGGCTGTTCTCCCAGGCCTTCGGTGGAGGGGAGGGTGGGTTGGGATAAAATTTTGGGGGGTGGATTGTTCTTAGAAAGGAGTTTTAGATGTTTTAATATTTGTGTTTATTGTTGTTTTAAATTATTTATGTTGTAAGCCGTCCTGAGATGCCATGGGCATGAGGGGGCGGCTAAGAAATATAAATAAATAAATTTAAATATAATCCTACTCCCTCAAAGAGCACAAAGACATGCAATATATGTCAACATCAATTGAGATCATGATCCCATCTGAAGATGGCATGGTCCTGTAGATAGCGTGACCCACAGTTTGGGAACCACTAAATAAAGTCTTCCAGCTGGAAATGGAATTCTCTGATACAGCTGTGAAGGATAAACCATTCTGGATTAGTTGAAAATGCTCTGCCCTCTCCTTCTGTTGGTCAGACAGGATTTGACTGAACCACCACCTGCTGAAACAGACCATCCAATCTGGAGTTCTGCTACATTGGTGCCACTTCTGGCCCATTCTCACCTCTGGTTCTTTTGGGAACCAGGAATTGGTAAATCCCCAGACTAGCAAAAGTGCAAGGATCATGCATGGCGCAGACAAGGATGTCCTTAACTAGGCATGACCTGTCCATGTTCCTGACCTCATACTTCCTTGATGCTTGCATGGTTCACATCCTTGCTGATATGGGTGATATGGGTTCAGCTTGTACTTGATGTTTGGAATGATGCCCACATGTGGAGCAAATGCTGCACAGGTGAGATGTATGCAGATGGTCACATCCCTACCCTGCTGTTTTAAAAGCCTCTCTGGAATCTCCAGCAAAGCTCTGGCAGCCTGTTCAAATACTCAACATGGGAGTTTAATAACGATATGAGATCCTTTGAGGGAAGAGAAAACCCTGTTATTTCCTGCTGGCAATCCAGGTGGTGGTTTTCTTCTGGAATGCAGCTGGTAAAGGGCAGGAATGGAGAACCTCTGGCCCAGGGACCAAATGTAGCTCATGACCTTTTGTCACATGGCCCCTTTTCAATCCATGAATCCAGCCTGTGGAGCCAAGCCCCTACTCTCAACTCCCTCCTTCCTTGGAGTGCATGTCTTAGCCCCTCCCACTGTAAGTGTACGTTATCCTCTCCAGCTTCCTTCTCTCTGAGGCAACTCCTTTAGATCAGGGCTGGGGAACCTTTTGAAAATGAGTACAAGCTCAGAAGGCTGCATAGAAGTTGGGGGTGGGGGTGCTTAATCGGTAGACTCCGGAAAAGGAGGGTCCAGATTATGGATCTAGGCAATGGTTCTATTCCCTATCATTGTCTGAATGCACTCATCTCTGCTTCCTTACCCTAAGCTTGGAGAGTTAGGAACTGAATCCAGGGGTCAGATCCAGGAACTGGAAAGGAGCCACATTAAAAAGCCATGGGCCATATTTGGCCCCTGGGCCTGAAGTGTCCCATCCCTCCTTTATATCTTCCTCCTCGTGCCCCAAGACCACCCTCTCATGGCTCCCCAATGAGCCCTCTCAGCCCTTATTCAGCTCGTGGGTAACTAAATTCAGAAGTAGCGTGTGGAGGCGGAAGCAACCCATTCCAGTTGTAGCCCATGAAAGATGTTCCTGCTTTCTTCAGGGTCCAGGCTCTGTATCATATCATCCTTACCTTAGGGAAGGTTGTAGCTTTCTGATTGTCCACCAAATAATAGAGTGGTTTGGATAAATGAACTGATCCAACCAAACTCTGATTCTTTTGTCCCCACCTGTTCCCATTCTGCCTCCTATTCTTTACCTGGCTTGCAGACTAGCAGCGCCCCAACCAAACCAGAGTTGGAGTCCTTCACAGTATTAGCGTGGGAGAAGTAGGAGTAGGTCAGACATGGCGGGTCATAATCTGTTGGTCCTTGATCTTCCAGGATCTCCCAGACATAGGTGTAGTTCTTGCCAGGAGCCACCTTATCATCTTCTTTCTCTGGCTGGCTGGTCTCATCATTGTACCCTGCTCCTAAAACAAGACAAGCAGCCTGTTTAATTATTTATCACCAATGTTGCTATGTTCACTGCATCAACAGTGATGTTTTGCTACAACAACATCCTTTGCTTTGTTATCATCCCTAAAACCAGACTGGGAAACCCCTATTTATCCCTCTGCATGTTTAGCAGGTTACTAGTTAGTAGGGCTGGGAATACCGGTAAATCCGGACTCCGATAATGCCGGTACTGGGCGTACCGGCATTATCGGATTCAACCCGGTAATCCGGTCTGGTTACCGGATTCCGGGTACTGGATTTTTTTACATTGCAGCCATTTAAATGAATGACTGCAATGTAAGCAATGAAAGCCCCACCAAAAAGTCAAAAAAACACAAAAACCTCCCCGAGTCCAGGCTGCATGGGTGGAAGGGGGGACACCCCCCACCCACCCTGCCCAGCCTGGATTTTTGTTTAAAAAAAGAGCCCACCCCCCAGCACCAGCGGCCGCGGCGTCCCCGCAGCCGCCGGTAAGTATAGACCCAATCCCTGGGGGTGTGTGTGTTTAACACCCCCCAACCCCCCAGGGATCACCCCTACTAAAGTTGAGTGCTTTGCTTACCTTTGCGGAGCTCCGGGTGCGGCGGCGGCGGGCGGTCCGGCGGCCTCAGCGCCGGCTGTGGCTGCCGGCGTCAGAGACGCTCTAGGCCTTCCGGGGAAACCCGGAAGTTCCCCGGAAGGCCTAGAGCGTCTCTGACGCCGGCAGCCACAGCCGGCGCTGAGGCCGCCGGACCGCCCGCCGCCGCCGCACCCGGAGCTCCGCAAAGGTAAGCAAAGCACTCAACTTTAGTAGGGGTGATCCCTGGGGGGTTGGGGGGGTGTTAAACCCCCCCCCCAGGGATCGGGTCTATACTTACCGGCGGCTGCGGGGACGCCGCGGCCGCTGGTGCTGGGGGGTGGGCTCTTTTTTTAAACAAAAATCCAGGCTGGGCAGGGTGGGTGGGGGGTGTCCCCCCTTCCACCCGCGCAGCCTGGGAGGGGGAGGGGGGAGGAATTAATTGTATTTATTTCATTGATTTCAATGGGGACACAGTGCCCCATTGAACTCAATGAAATAAAACCGGTACCGGTATACCGGATTTAATCCGGGAATCCGGTTCTTTGAGAACCGGAAACCGGTAAATCCGGTATCTGGTATTTACCCCGGGGTCCCAACGCTACTAGTTAGACATTTCTGGCCAATGGCTGGTGTTAGCGCACCTAGATTCCTGCAGCTGAACTAGATGGCCCTTGAGGTTCCTTTCAATGCTATGATTCTACAGTACATGTTCAATTCAGGCTATCCAAGTCATTATTTGATGCATTATCTGGACAATCAGTTCGATGAATAATAAATGGGTGTGTGAACCTAGCTGATTTCAAGATGATGCACTAGAGAATTCATTACCAATTCCCTAAAATGTCCATTCATCCATCCATCCATCACTCCTCAAAGCACCTGAACACCTTCTATAAACTAAAAATCTGGCAGTGTTCTCTAGCTGTCCTTCTCTTACTCCCCTGTCCCCCAAAATTTTGTTGTTTGGTTTTGAATGAATCCATGAGCACAAGGCTACTGTTCTGGGAAAACCTGGACAAAAAGGCAGGTTTTTGCATATAGGTCTGAGTGTGTCAAGATAGTGGCTGTTTTTACCCAGCACTAAATCCAAAATTACATCTCTCAACCCGGGTTTAAATGTCTGTGTAAAAACCTAACCCTAATTTAAAATATCTGGGTTAAGGTTGAACCTGGGTTTATTTTATCCTCATTTTCAAGGATGTATTTAACCCAGGCTCAAATAAACCTGGGTTAATGTCTGTATAAACTGTAAATCTGAATTAAGCATAGAATTTAGAAGACAGTTAAAACATCCTCTCTAGTCTCTACCCAGGAATGCCTCTGTGGTCATCAGCCCTTTTGGGGGCTCTGGCCAGGAAATCAGCATTTTGTTTTCTCTTCCCCCAAAGTTGGTGCATAGATTAGCTGTGGGATCATTCAAAGACATCTCTAAAGGGGAACAAAAACCATAGCAGAAGAAGATGATGGAATTCAGCAGCTCAGCAGCAAAACAACATGGGATTTTTCAGTCATCCATGTTAGTCTAAACCAGTATTAACCTGTACACACTGTGATCCCGGATTTATAATTATTCCGAGTTGTAAATGAAGCCTAGGCTTCATCTTTGACTCACCCCTTTCTTTTAAACCCTACATTGACTCTGTTGCTAAATCCTGTCACTTCTCCCTCCATAACATTGCTAAGATTCGCCCTTTTCTCTCTGTCTC
>QEPC01014973.1:1326091-1361340 GCA_003113815.1 Sphenodon punctatus
CTGACTTCCCCTTCCTGAACGATTCCTGCACAAGCTCCTAGTCTTCACCTATAAAGCTCTTCACATCCTTGCTTCCTCCCTACCTCTCTGCACTTATCACCCTCCATACTCCAGTCTGTGCACTTCGCTCCTCCTCTGTCCCTTCTCTCACCCTTCCATGCCTTCCCTGCTCCCCTAAGCGCCTTCATCCCTTCTCACTTGCTGCCCCCCATGCCTGGAACTCCCTCCCTGTCCACATCTGCCTTGCCCCATCCCTTCATACCTTCAAATCTCTCCTTAAAACTCACCTCTTTCACTCTGCTCTGTCTGACTCTTTATCCTGCTGAACCACTATTTCCTATACCTATGGTCTGTTTACCCTTATCCTTGCCACATGGACCTGCCTTCTGTCATTCTCATCATAACCAAGCCAAGTATGTGCACTTGAGACCTCGCATCTTCATGAATGTTAGACCCCTTGTCTCTCCCTCTGTTCCCCTTCCGATGTCTCTCCCCCAACTCTTGTCTCTCAGGTTGTAAGCCCTAGGGGCAGGAACTGTGTCTATTACTTTGTAAAGTGCCAGGTACACTGCTGGTGCTATATAAATGTTTGTTAATAATAATAAATGTAAACAGGAACCCAGGATTAAGAATCTGGAATTTTAAAAACGGGTTAGTGCCTGTGTAAAAATAGCCATTCTCTACCTCCTGGCTTATCCATTCTACTTCCTAAAAACAAGTGCTGTAGCCACTTGCTAAAAGGCCAAGCTCACCCTCTGATGCTTTCCAGTAGCTCACTCCTACAGCGTGGAGGCTGTAAGGCTGGGAAGCCAGGTTCTTAAAAGTTACAGCCACCTTGTCGTAGACTTCTGCTCGGATGGTGGGGCCCAGGAGACCTGAAGGAAAGAGTAAGAATACTGCTGAGCCAGTGCTGCGCAAACAACCTTGCAGAACTGAAAGCAAAGACACCTTGTGAATCCACAAATCACTTACTCCAGAGTAGCCCCATTAAAGCCCACAGGGTAAGTGGGGTAAGTAGTTTGTGGATCACTGCCCTTGGGATTCTCTCATGAGACTTTTTGAGTATTGTCTCCGCCCCTTGCTGTGCCCACCTGAGGAGGGGACAGGGCGAGGAGTGATTCCTGCCTCGGGGGTTTGCGCGCCCCCAAAGGCGGGAAGAAGGAAGTGGCTGTGCTACGCGAGCCGAGGCTAGAACCCTGACAGGATTGCTAGGCGACCCTGGCGGGCTAGGATAGACCAAGTAGGATCACGTGGGGGCCCACAGTGTTGGAGCTTCGGTGGCTCACAGCCCCACTTACGGGCTGGAGCCAGAAGAAATGGCACCCTCCCTCCCTCCCATTGCACTGTGGGTCCCTGCCAGTCACTAATGAGGCCAGGAAGGAATTTTTAAGGGAACCTTAATTGGGCATAAAAAAGGTTCTCGTTTTTTTGCCTTCCTCACAGTGCTGGGCATTTGGCTAACTGGTTCATCTCCTTAGAAGTTAAGGGTGTTGTTGTGCCTGTTTCAATTTGTCACACTCTGGCAGGGGTCCAGTACTGCAGGTTAGAGTAGGTTAGAGTAGCATATGTACGAATCATCTCCTTAAGAGATGGGGAGGCCACACCAGTCACAAAAGCAGGGTACGGCAAGTGGCGGGGTAGCCTCCCTGTGTCAGGTGGGGGAGAGGAGGGGGGCAACACTAGGCATGACCTGGAAGGGGGCCAAGGTAATCAGGCCATCTCTCAGTTGGCACTCTGGGGTGCCAATAATCCCCTCAGGTTCGTAGGTGGGCTTTCCTCCTGTATTAGGAGGCAACCCTTTTCATCACAGGGCAGGAGAGAATGTGCCAACCAGAGTAGGGGTCGGGGTTCCAGTCGCACTCCACAAACGTTCCCCAGGTCACCAGGGTGCAGCACGAGGAGGGATACCAGACAATGGGGGTGAAGGGGAAAGGGCCTGGGGTATGGAGGAGGGGAGGGGAAGGCAAGGAAGCGGAGGGAGGCCCGGGGGAAGGCTATGGGAGGCTCAAGCACGCAGAGGGGCAGAACACGGGCAAGGAAAATGGCGGGAGGGAAATACAGCAACCAAGGACCAGTTCTAGGGCTAGGAGGGGGGGTGGGGTGAAAAGGGATCTACACACAGCACTCACAAGGAATCAGGAAGGAGGGGGATCCGCAGGGAGCAAGACTAGAAGAGTTCAAAGGAACACAAGATCACAAGGAACAAACAAGATCAATATTTAGCTTTCACCAGGCAGGAACAGGGGCCAGCTTCTCTCTGTGATTACCGGCAGGGAACTGATGCCCCGCCGGTGCTTTTATCCATGGTTAGAGCTACCCAGGTGAATTCACTCTCAAGCACTCTGGGCCCTGCCCCCCTGCTGCGCACGCTAAGGGGCCTGTCATCTGAGGGACCTGAAGCTGTCTAAGGGGGGAATCCTGTGGGGCCACCCGGGAGGCCTCATTCCTCTGTGAGGCAGGTCCCTGCGGTGCATCTGGGGGTGCCCCCCCAGGTGGGGATGCGGGGCCCCCCCATGACTCTGCAGCCTCGGTGGGGCATTCCCCAGATCCCCCACCGCCGAAGCAAGTCGCACCGCTGCAGCCTGACAGTACCCCCCCATCCAGCCCACCCCCACCCCCACCAGGGTACGAAGGCCAGGGCGGGAAGGGTGGCGGCGATGGAAGGCAAGGACAAGGCGAGGGGCATGGAGGTTGGCAGCAGGCTCCCAGGAGCGCTCTGCCATCCCATAGTGTTTCTAGTCTACTAAATAGTGTAACCGGGACCCTATATAGCGAGACTCGAGAATAGCTCAGACCTCATACTCTGGGAGTAACACGGGGGGGAGGGGGAGGTACGTCTCGCTGAAGGGGATACCGCGGAGGGGGTGCCCTCTTCAGCAAGGACACATGAAAGGAGGGATGGATACGAAGGTGGGGAGGAAGCCCGATTATATGTCACTTCATTTAATTGTCGTCGTACGGGATAGGGTCCCATGTAAGCCTCATCAAGCTTGGCTGAAGGACAGAGAGATGGGTAATTTTTTCGGCGGACCCACATGAGTTCCCCCATTTGAAACGTAGGTGCGGGCTTTCTCCGCCTGTCAGCAAAACGTTTATATTGCTGTCGTACCACGTGAAGGTGTCACTGTGCTGTCCTCTGGATTTGTTTAATCCAGTGAACAAGGGCTCCTGTGGCCGGGACTGCAGTTGAGGTTATTGAAGGCAAACCTAGGGCAGGATGGAAACCATAGGAAACAAAGAAAGGGGAATCTCCAAGGGAGGCGTTTGGGCCATTATTATAGGTAAACTCCACAAGGGGAAGCTGCTGGGTCCAATCATCCTGCAAATAATTACAAAAACATCGGAGATACTGCTCTATGTGTTGGTTAGTACGTTCGACCTGCCCATTTGCCTGAGGGTGGTAGGCCATGGCTAACTGGGTTTTAATGCCCAGGAGCATGCAGAGCGCCTTCCAGAACTTGGAAACGAATTGCGGGCCCTGGTCTGAGACAATTTCATTGGGTAGGCTGTGTAGGTAAACAATGTCTTTTAATAGATACTCTGCCATGCCTTTCACCGTGGGGAGCTCAGCGCATGCTATAAAGTTCCACATCTTGGTGAAATAGTCTACTACCACCAGAATGGTGGTACAGTGGTTAGAGGGCGGAAACCCGATGATGAAATCCATTGCTATCTTTTGCCATGGTCCTTTTGGATTAGGGGTCATTTGTAATAGCCCTACCGGAAGGTGGGGGGGGGGTCTTGGTCCGGGAACACACCGAACACCTGTGGACATATTTTTCCACTTCTTGGATCGCCCCGGGCCACCAAAAGCTTTGCAAGATAAGTTTTAGGGTTCACTGGTACCCGGGGTGACCTGCCAGCAGGGAGTCGTGGAGGGCCCAGAGTACCTGGGGGCGGTATTTGGAAGGGATTACCACAAATCCTTTGTGGTAGGATAGCCCATCTTTACAGGTATTCTTTGGGCTAGGGGACGTAAGAGCGCTTTCCTTCTGGAGATCCACCAGTGAGGGGAAGGTTGCTGCAAACACGCCTGGGGAGAGAACCAGTTCAGGACATGCCGGTGGGACATCCTTGGTTTCTTCACATCGTGAGAGGGCATCCGCCATCGTGTTCTCTGACCCCGGGTGGTATTGGATTTTAAAACAGAAACGGGAAAAGAACAAGGCCCAGCAGGCATGTCATCCATTGGTTATTTGAGCAGTCTGCAGGTAAATCAAATTCTTGTGATCCGTTAAGACAAGGATAGGATGTGGGCCCCCTTCCAGATAATGCCTCCACGTCTCAAATGCGGCCTTGATCACAAGGAGTTCTTTGTCTAAGATCGTATAGTTCTTCTCCACTGGCGATAGTTACCGGGAGTAGTAGGTGCACGGTAAGCGTTGCTTCTGACCTGCTATGGGCTGGGTGAGAACGGCCCCGATGGCTCGGTCAGAGGCATCAGCTTCCACAATAAAGGGTTTGTTAACATCTGGATGTTGGAGCAAGGGGGATGAGAGGAATGCCTGTTTTAGTTGCATGAAGACTCGTTGTTGTGGTGCTTGCCACTGGTATGAGGCTCCTTTCTTTAGTAACTGAGTCAATGGTGTAGTTTTCTGGGTGTAGTTTTCAATATATTGGCGGTAGTAATTGGTACTACCGAGGAACCTTTGCAATGCCTTAACCGATGAGGGGGCCGGCCAACGATGAATAGCTGATACTTTACTAGGGTCCATCTGGATCCCTGTGGCGGACACGATGAAACCCAAGAACGGGACAGTCGTAGCATGGAATAAACACTTTTCCAACTTACAGTACAACTTCTGAGCTTGCAGCCGGGAAAGGACGGTGCTGACATGCCATACGTGTTCCGCCAGGGAGGGGGAAAATATCAAAATGTCATCTAAGTAGACCACAAGAAAGTCATCTAGAAGGTCGCAAAAGATATTGTTTATAAAATGCTGGAATGTTGCTGGTGCATTTACCAGTCCATAGGGCATAACTAAATATTCAAAGTGCCCAAAACAGGTTCGAAATGCTGTCTTCCACTCATCACCTTCTCTAATCCGGCCGAGGTTGTAAGAACCCCGGAGGTCGTTTGGTGAAAATTCGTGCCCCCTTAAGTTTCCCTAATAACTCTGAGATAAGGGGGAGAGGGTAACGGTTCTTCACAGTAACGCTGTTAAGCCCACGGTAATCAATGCAGGGGCGGAGGTCACCTTCCTTTTTGGGGACAAAGAATAAGGGTGCCCCTGCCAGGGATGAAGAATGATGAATGAACCCCTGGTTTAAGTTGTCCTTGATGTATAGCCGGAGGGTCTCGGTTTCCCTGGGCATTAGATTGTATATCCGCCCATATGGTGGTTCTGCTCCAGGGAGTAATTCGATTGGGCAGTCATAGGGGCGGTGGGGGGGAGGCTGTCTGCCTCTTGCTTGTCAAAGACATTCTTTAGGTCTTGATAAATGGCCGGGAGTCAGGAGGTACCATCGTCGGAATGAACTTCTGCAACCCCCAGGATCCTTGGGGAGGGGTAAAGACACCTTTCGCGACATTGTAGGGATCCAAAACACAGACTGCGAAGCTTCCAGTCTATGGTGGGGTTATGACAGTGTAACCAGGGGAAACCCAGGACTAAGGAGAAAAAAGGGGACGCGATGAGATCGAATTGCAACTCCTCCTGATGGGTTCCAGTCATGCAGAGTAACCGGGGGGTGCATTCTAGGACTGGGCCCAAAGAGATTGGTGACCCATCAATCATTTGCACTAATTCAATTTGATGCCGTTTTTGTGCGGGAACCATGTCTCTGGGCAAAGGTACGATCCATAAAGTTGCCTGAGGCCCCCGAATTGATGAGGGTATGGATAATTATTGAGTCCACAGGGTTCAGACATATCATCATGGGAACCACCAGTTAGCGGGGTCCGAGGGCCCAGCCCCCCTTTCGGTCATTGAGGAATAGCGAGACTACCGAGAGGCCCCCTGTCCTTCCCGGTTGTTGGCGTTTCCCGACCCTGCTGCACGACTTGGTTTTATGGGGCATTCCCTGGAAACGTGCGTGTTGGCCCCGCAGTAAAAGCACAGATGCAAAAGGCGCCATCTTTCTTTTTCAGCGAAGCTTAAAAGACCTCGAATGGCCCCTATCTGCATTGGTTCCGCTCCCCCGTCGCCTAGAGCCACCACCACCCCACCACCTACAGGCAGGGTGGAGAGGCCCAGGGGCCCCCGTAATTTTCTAGGGATGCTCCCTCTCCGCTGGTCTCGTTGCCTCTCCTTTTTTCGTTCCCCTAACCGATCATCAACCTGGATCACCAGCGTAACCAAGTCATTTAAGGTCGAGGGGGTGACAGCAATTCCCACAAGCTGGTTCTTGATCTCTTCGGCAAGACCCTGCTGAAACAGGGCTCGCAAGGCTGCGTCGCTCCATTTTAAGTCAAAAGACAAGCATTGGAAGCATGTAACATAGTCTAGGACTGGGGCTTTCCCTTGCCTAATATGCAGAAGAGCTTGTTCTGCATCTCGTGTTCGGTGGGGGTAATCAAAGTGGAACTTGAATTGTTTCACGAACCCATCATAATCTCGAAGAATGGGGTCGTCAGCAGCCAATAGGGGTGTGACCCAATCTAGGGCTCTTCCACCTAGTAACCCAATAATAAAGGCTACCTTTGTTTGGTCCGTATGGTAGGTGAGGGGTTGGGCCTGAAAGGTCAATTTACAGAGGACAAGGAACCCCTGACAGGCCCTCTGGTCCCCATAAAATTTGTCTGGGCCTTAGGCTCTCGAGGAACAGGGCCGAGGATTACAGGGTTCGGAAGTTGGGGCAGTGCCATGGGGGGGGCTGGAGGAACGACCTTGGGAGCCCCTCCCACCGCCCCCATGGCCTCCTGCAGGAGTTGGTTTTGTGCTACAAGATTCTGGTTTTGTTTTTTGAGATCCTGGACCTCCAGGGTTAACCCCTGAACGGCAGGCAGCAGGTTCTGGATCTGCTGGGCAGGGTCCTGTGGTTCCATGGGGGGGAAAGGGAAGGGAGTTTTAATGCCGGTAATTCTGTCAGGTGGGGGTGAGGAGGGGGACAACACTAGGTGTGACCTGGAAGGGGGCCAAGGTAATCAGGCCATCTCTCAGTTGGCACTCTGGGGTGCCAATAATCCCCTCAGGTTCGTAGGTGGGCTTTCCTCCTGTATTAGGAGGCAACCCTTTTCATCACAGGGCAGGAGAGAATGTGCCAACCAGAGTAGGGGTCGGGGGTCGGGGTTCCAGTCTCACTCCACAAACGTTTCCCAGGTCACTAGGGTGCAGCACGAGGAGGGATACCAGACAATGGGGGTGAAGGGGAAAGGACCTGGGGTGAGGGAGGAGGGGAGGGGAAGGCAAGGAAGTGGAGGGGGATCTGTGGGAAGGGGCTATGGGAGGCTCAAGCACGCAGAGGGGCGGAACATGGGCAAGGAAAATGGCGGGAGGGAAATAGAGCAACCAAGGACCAGTTCTAGGGCTAGGAGGGTGGGTGCAAACGGGATCTACACACAGCACTCACAAGGAATCAGGAAGGAGGGGGGATCAGCAGGGAGCAAAACTAGAAGAGTTCAAACAGTCGCACAATGAACAAACAAGATCAACACAGCTTTCACCAGGCAGGAACAGGGGCCAGCTTCTCTCTGTGATTACCGGCGGGGAACTGACGCCCTACCGGTGCTTTTATCCATGGCTAGAGCTACCCAGGTGAATTCACTCTCAAGCACTCTGGGCCCTGACCCCCCGCCGCACGCGCTCTGCTGCTAAGCGCACGCTGGGTCGGGGCTGGGTGGGGCCTGTCATCTGCGGGACCTGAAGCTGTCGGAGGGGGGAATCCTGTGGGGCCACCCGGGAGGCCTCATTCCTCTGTGAGGCAGGTCCCTGTGGTGCATCCGGGGGTGCCCCCCCAGGCGGGGGGGCGGGGCGGTGTCCCCCCCACGACTCTGCAGCCTCGGCGGGGCATTCTCTGGATCCCCCGCCGCTGAAGCAATCCGCGCCGCTGCGGCCTGACACCTTGGGAGGGGTGTCCAGCGAGGGCGGTAGGGACACATATGGTCCCCTGCCTGTAGGCGCCCTTATCCTTACTCAGGTTCGGAAGGCCTTTGTTCCCCTTCACCCATGACAAGGGGCCATGGAGAGGGGGAGAAATTGTGAGTTTGTGTTTGGGGTGGTAAATCAAGGGTATATTGAAACCACCCCTGAGTTGCTTCTGTTTAAGAGTTCAAGTATTGGACCCGAATTGCACTAGGCGATTTTTCCCCACCAATTATAATTCCGATTTGATTTGAATAAAGAGTGCCGCCATTTTAAACCCATTCCTTGCGTCCTGTCTCCTTTGGTGCGTTGGCAAGGTGAAAGCAGGGAATTTTTAGAAAAAGTCCATGTGGCAGATGCTACCCTAAGTGCTTTCAGGGTGTGACCCTTTAGAGGTCAGCAGCCAGGCACCTAGGACACAGCTAGCTGGCTCCTGATGAGGGGAGATGGGAGCAAGCTGGAGCTCACGTACATCCGATGACTCAAAGGCCAGACCATGAAGGAGGAGCCAGAGAGCAAAGGCAGGAGTTTGCCTTAGAGAGTCTTGTTGTATGTCAGTGGGGCCAATGAGGAAAAGGGAGAGCCTTGTAGCTGGCTTGGCAGAAGTCTCCTTTGGAGGTGGCTGGGGTAGGGAAGGTCCAAGGGCAGAGCTCAAACTTGGGGTAGGGAGTGCCCAACAGACCACAGCCTGGAGATTGTGTAGGGGAGGGGGCAGGTTTGTGTATCTTGAGATGACACTGCAATTCTGTGCTGTAAACAAAGGACACTGGTGTAGGAAATCACAGACGTGTGGGCTGGTATCTGCAAAGACTTGCAGCCAGGGCAAGCTGTCCTGTTTAGGATTAAGACTTTCCTTCCAGTCTTTTGCTGAGAGTGGGAGGGGTCATATTGGTGTGGGGCAGGACAAAGGGTCTGTCATGCCCCTTTCTGATGTAGCCCCCTTTTGCAGCAGTGTAACATCACAACACTCCAGAAGAGTGGGGCTGCATCAGAAAGGAGGTGGGAAAGTCTCTATGGCCCGCCCCCTTCCTGACATGGCTGTCTTCTGCAGCCCCCAGAAGCTCTGATTCTCCAGCAAAACCAGAGAGGTGGCAACCCTAGTCTTGTTACATCTGGCATAGTTGGTAAAAATACATCATCCCTCCCACCAACAAGGGCACAAGGGACAGACAGCCATTCCACCAATCTGTTACAACCATTAAATAGAGAGCTATCACCTGCTTCCATGTTTGTACATTAACTAATTTGTCCTCCAAGTGCCTTGTAGTCCGAGTTAAGGTTTTATTTCTAAGATGTAGATTATGAAGGACATTGTAGGGGGAGTATACAGGGTGGGGATGTAGTTCAGAGAGAGCTCTTTTCACTTTAAATAGTACATTTAAATGGACCCTACTAACTGAACGGCCACCTCCTCCCTTATATTCCATCGCAATCCTTAAGGTCAGTCAAGAACAGCCTCCTGCTAATTCCATTGTTTCACCAAGTGTGTTGTACAGCCAAGGCCTGCAGTGAGGCTCTCTCAGTGACTGTCCCACAACTCTGGAACTCCCTTCCCCTGAATACCGAAGCCCAAGCCTGAGCATCGTCTGCAGGCAGCGTAAGTGGGTGTTTAGTGGGTGAGGATAGGCTTTAGGAGGGGTTTGAGGGGGGAGTTACATGATACATGTAGGCTGTATTTTGTTTACATGTTGAAACCCACCTTGAGCCTTTGAGATAGGATGAGATATAAGTCTAAATAAATAAATTTCTAGACCTGCTGGAAGGGAAGCAGTGTTATGTTAATAGCAGGGTTTTGTTTCTGGATTTTATACCAAATGCCATTCTGCTCTCAGTAGAGATCACTCATTACCCATCCATGCTGGCTTGGACTTGGCTTGTGTGAACAGGGAATCTGTATACTCCACAAACGTTGCCTTCTTGTACCGAGTGGCTGTGTTGGGGGCAGGGGGTCTTTGACCTCGGACCTCTGCAGCTCTGCATTAGGAAAGAAAACGCAAGTGTTAATTTTAAAGGTCCCAAAGTGTCATCATCAGTTGCTCCTTCCTAAAAGCCTGGTGCCCATCATGTGCCAACTCTAGCCAATACTTGCTCTGCTGAAGCCATCATGCCCTCACAGTCTCCAGGGAAGAAAACATTGCTAAAGGGCAGATGTAAGACCAACAGGACTTGGAGCAGAGTTAAAATTGCAGTTGATGGTCTGCAATCTCTTGTAGAATGCTATGCATATATGGGAAGTAACCCTAACTGCTACCCAACAAATTCTTTTTGCACATGGGTATCCTACCACTTTCAAAACATAACGAGCTGAAAGATAGGGAACCGTTTCTGTGCAAAAAGAAGAGGGGCTCTATTGGGGAACAACCACCATGTACATGGGAGGATGGTATCTCTTTAAGAGGCTGATTGTTTCTCAGTTCTGGGTGTTTTTAAATGAGCAAGGCTTGGCAGGGGGGCTGTGGTTAGTGCACGGAGTAGCAGCGGTGCACCCATGCACGTGAGGTGCGTCGGGAGGGCTTCAAACGAGCAGCTCCCAGCATAGCTTTTTGTAAGCTGCTAAATTTTGTAAGCTGCTCCAAGTCACTTAGGTGAGAGGGGCGGGGTAGAAATACAAAACATAAAGAATAAAAATAAATAAATAAATAAATAAATAAATAGCTGCCCCATCCACGGAGGTGACAGGGTACTCCGGATTTTTCACCCGGTGGGTGGGTCATGGGAGTGTACCTCCCTAGGCACCAACTTCATATGTCCAACAAGTGGTTGGACATATGGACAGTGGGGGTTCATGCGTGGACACGTCATGTTTAAAAACACCCTCTGTTTCACCTCCATCAGACAGACACCCGAAAAGATAGAGTCTAGACTAACCGTGAGGAAATGGCAGCTTGCAAGCGGCAGGTGGCTCACCAGTTCTTGAACTACAGCTCCTTGTCGGACCCCAACAGCTCTGAGTCCAGGGAGGAGGACCTGGGCTGTCCTGGTAGTCAGGGAGGGGAACAAACAGGGGAAGCTGCACAGCCACTGCTTTTTGCCCCAGCCTGGGCTAGGAAGTCCTGCTGCCCAGGAACTGAAGAGTGGAGGAGCAGGAGAAACTGTGCTTTCCCAGTCCCCCCGGCTTGTGGGGCTTTCCCCTTTCCTGGGATCTGGGCAATGTGAGGCTGGACTTTTGTCTCTGTGTGGGGGGAGGGGGGTCTCTAGGAGTGAGGGGGCTCAGCCCCCTGTGCCAAATGTGTTTGTGGTTCTTAATCGTATGAAGATTTTTGTATGCGGTGCTCAGGGTTGGGAACTTTACCTACCCTTGGCCTAGAAACACAATGTCCAAGTAAAACCTCTAACAAACATGTCTGCCTGTAGTTCTGTCTCAAGCATCCTTTTTCAGAACTACAGCTGAAAGACATAGGCCATTTCGTATTCGGCAAGCTTATTCAGGTATCCATTTAAATGAACAAATATCCAAATAAATCTTTGCTGACGATGCAATATTTGCATTTTCATTTATTTCATTTCAGTACTTTGGTTACTCTGTTTGTGCCATTTTGCACACAATGTTGTGGCACAACATTAAGGTTGCCACCTTTTGCCATTTAACCATGAGACTCCAATAGGACAAAATGGGAGTCTCCGGGTCAAACTGCAAAAGGTGACTACCTTATGCAACAGCGCTTATCACAATAGCACTAAATAGTCTCACCATAATAACGGAAATGAAGTAACCAAAATACCAAAACAAAACAGATGAAGGAACCAAAGCAAGAATTTGTATGGGCAAATGAAGTGGGAAGCAAATATCGCTTCCTAGCTGCTCCGTTGAACTGGAATACAGCAAATCTGCTGAATTTGGTATTTACACAGGGATTTGTTTCAGATCTAATCAGAACCTGCTGCCAAACACTACCCCACACACAGAAGACAAGAACAAATGGATTAACATCGTCTTCCAAGTGTTCACATGAAAGGGGTGGGGGCATTGTCAGTGGAGGCTGGGCAAAAGGGGCTGTCACACCCCCTTTCTGACATAATCCTGCCCATGGCGAGCATCACATCATGATGTTCCATAGGGACCCTCAGGGAAAGATAATGCCCTTATGGCCCACCCCTTTCTGACATGGCTGCCCTCTGCTGCCACACTTTCTCCAGGTTACTGAGGTGCCCCTGACTGACCTGGAGAAACTGAGGGACTCCAGGTCAAAACCTGAAAAGCCCAGACAAAATCTGGAGAGGTGGAAACCCTAAGAACATGCAACACTTTAGACACAAGCCAAATATATACAACACACTAGCCATATGCACATTGAACAGACAGAACTCACTAGCCACACACCCTGGAAAGATGGCATAAAATTCTAGGGTCAGATTCATGTGCAGATTTTTGTTTTTTCTAGAATCAATTAGTGCTCAGATTTTTACCTCTTTTAATTTACTAAATTATAGCAAGTCCCAGATCTTCTGAGGTTGCACTATACTAATTTCATAGTTCAGAAGCAGGCAAAGTTCTCATTCTGAAGAGCCACATGTCAAACTCTTCATATGGCAAAGAGCTGCCATCAAATGTCACTTTAGCCCTCACGCATGCACACATGATCTCACACAGTTACACACCCACGGAGTCACACATTGAGCTGGGGCCATAGCCTCTGCCTGCCCCAACCACAGCCCATCCCTCATCCACACCTCGCCTCTCCCATTGCTACACATATGCTGACACTGCTCACCTTTCCTGCCTCCACCAACCACCGGCACAGGCTACTGCCCAGTGCTCCAGCAGAAACCACCTACAAGTTGAACTCCTGCTGCTGAGAGTGCCTGGCGCTGGGCAGCCACTGCTGGCATGTAGAGGAGGCAGAAAGGCAAGCACTAGACAGCACATGTGAAGGAGGTGTTAACTTTGGGAGCCACACGGACATCCCAGTTCCAGAGACATCCATATTTGTTCCAAGAACCACGGTAGAGGCAACAGAGAGCCACATGCAGCTTCCATTTGCCCAAGGTATATAGTTTGAGAGAGAGTGAACGAGTGGCCTAAGTGTCAAGGACAAATTTTAGCCAGAATTAAACTTTAAACTCTTACTATAAAAATAGTTGTGAAGACAAACCAAAGCAAAACTGCTTAGAAAGTCCAAGGAGCCTATACATTTCACAGTAACAGGTCCCTCACTTTTAGAAAGCATCATGTTTTGATGGCCCAATTTAAGAGGATTTCAGAACCCTGAGCATGGGAGCTGCTACCAAGCACTCCCATGCTACAAACATGTTTAAGACAAGAGACAAAGTAGTTCAGATGATATCTTTGATTGGACTAATTTCTGTTGGTGACAGTAAGCAAGCTTTCAGGCCACACAAGGCCCTTCCTCAAGCAAATCTCACCAACAGAAGTTGATCCAATCAAAGAGATCAGCCGAACTACTTTGGGTGTTTTTAAACGAGACACGTCCCTGCGTGCCCTACCGGTCTGACTGCTGATGTGATGGCGGTGCATGGGGAGGCACGCTGCTGTGACCCACACAGTGGCCACTCATGGCCACGATGGAGCACACCTAAAAAATCCAGAGAGCCCTGTGTAGGCCCAGGTGGCTGCCTCCATGAATGGAGCAGCCATACTGGGAGCCACTCGTTTGAAGCACTCCCCACTCACCTTGCATGTGTGAGTTCCCTGCAGTCACGCTACCCAGCAGCCACGGACACCACCCCTCTCCCACAGTGCTCATTTAAACACATCCTTTGTCTCCATCTCTTTTGTGTTTGGGACCAACCACCCCCCAACACATTTAAGACACCGCATGTACCTACAATCCCAGCCCTGATGTTTTCATAAGCCACTCAGCAAACTCATTTTCCAGAAGGAATCCAGGGAGTTTATCAGGATGGCAAAGCTCCTTGTTCCCCAGAGTTAGCACAGGCTGCCTTATCAGGCCCAGGCCCAGGCCCAGGCCCAGGCCCAGGGCTGAGTGCATTTCCATGCACCCAAGCTCCCTCTGATTGTCACAACCTATTTACTGTGGAGGCAAAGCAAAGCAAGGTGATTCCCCCCCTAACCCAGCAGAACAGTTTTTTCAGGCTGCCTGTGTGACTCATCATTCACAACAACATGGGCTGCTACATTTTTTCTAGAGGGGAAGTGGAAGGAGATTGAGTGACTCAGAAAATCACCTCCATGCTGCCAGTTTAAATTCAGCCCAGACCAAAAGTAACTGAGGATTGTTCAAGACTGTTGAGAATGTTGGAAATACATTCCTCTGGTTGCATCCCCCCTAAGCACCTCGTCCTGTTTGTTTGCTAGAAACAGCAGGAGTGGACAGACAGATCAGGGAACCCTTCCCCCATCCTATCTGTCCTACTCCTGTCAGGACCTGATTGGTCAATCTCCTCCCCCAGGAGATTTCTCATCTCTTTGTGTCTCAGAGAGCTTCCTTCCTCCCTCTTGAACACACCTAGTCTTAGGACTTAGCATAGATGTAGGCCTTTCCTATCCTACATGTATTTCCTAATAAAGCTACTTAAGCTTAAGTATGCTTCCTGCCTGCTTATTGATGATTAGCTACTCACACTCCTCTGTAAACTCTGCATTGGGCAAATGGATGCAATGATCTCACAGTCCTTGCATTTCCAACAGGGTTATGGGCCCAGACACCCAAAAGGCAGCGCAGAGTGAGTAAAATTGAGTGCTAGCATTAATCTTAAAGGCAGAAAAGAAAAGAAAGATTTTAGTCTCTGTGACCATGGATTCTATGCTGAAGGTCTCCATTCCAGAGAGGCTCACTGGAGCAACAAACTATGAAGCTTGGAGTCATAATGCAAGGATGGCACTGGGAGGACAAGGCCTAAGGAAAATGCTGGAGTCCAACAGACCTACAGATGCAGGGGCAGCACAAGAACTCTGGGATGAGAAAAATGACAAAGCTATGGCAATCATCTCAATGTCGGTGAGTCAGCGTTTACATGTGCACATACGTGACAAGTTAACTGCAAAAGATATGTGGGAAATTTTACAGAGACTGTATCAAGGGAAGTCAAATATATCAAAGATACAAATGCTTAAAAGACTTTGTAATATGAGAATGGATGAGAGTGAAGATTTTTCAGCTCATGTTAATGGCCTGCTTGAACTAGTCAGGAGACTGGAAAATCAAAAGCTGAATTTACCAGATGAATTGATAGTGGCATTTCTGCTGAACTCTTTACCACCAACTTTTCAAACAGTCTGTCAGATAATAGAAATGCAGGATAACCAATCTTTGGATGTTGTTATTCAGAAACTTGAGGAATTTAATATGGCTCAAACTAATGAACAGCCAAACTTTTCCTCACAGCTTGCCTGCAAGGCAGCTGAGAACAAGAAGCCTTTTGCAAATTCAAAAGGATCTGCAAGAGTTAAGCGTTGCTTCAATTGCGGGGAAACCACGCATCTCGCATATCAATGCACCAAGCAAGAAGTTCCCAGCTTCTCTGCAAAGAACAAAGGGAGCCATGATAGGGCTTTCAGCCTGGTTGAGGAAAAAGCATCTCAACTTAAAAATGTGGAAGGAATAGAATGTGAGACTGCTTCACATGATTTCTTTGTTGATTCTGGAGCAACTAAAAATCTTATAAAGGACAAAGACAGATTTATTGATCTGGATAGGACTTATAGAACTCCTATAAGATTGGCTAATGGAGAGAAAGTTTATTGTCAAGGAAGAGGCAGGGCTAAACTCATATGTCATCTGGGAAACGGTGAGGAAATGAAAGTTACCATTGAAGAAGCTCTATATGTCCCAGAATTGGATCATAATTTTATAAGTGTCAAGTATGCTGTACAGAAAGGTTTTGCAGTGCATTTTGAAGGGAAATATTGCAGAATTTCAAAGGAAAAGGAGCTTTTTATGCGAGGAATGCTGGATTCAAATGGCCTATTCAAGGTAGATTGCTTGCAACAGGATCAGTATGCAAATGCTGCAAAAGATTGCAGACATAAGAACTGTGAAAGCAAATGGCACAGAAGGATGGGCCATAGAAATGCAGATGTGTTGCATGCACTTCCAGACCTAGTTAAACATTTTAAAATGAACTCATGTGCAACTAAAGATGAGAGATGTGTTTGCTGTGTAAAAGGAAAGGGAACTAGGCCCTCCTTTCATCAGAGCAAGGAGGAAGCCACACAGCACCCCCTACAGCTCATTCATAGTGATATCTGTGGTCCTATGAAGACAAAAACAATTGCAGGAAACCAGTATGCATTGACTTTCATAGATGATTTTTCCAAGTTCACGTTCACTTACTTGATTAAAGAGAAAAGTCAGGTGCTGGAGAAATTTAAGGAATATGTTGCAAGAGCCAGCAATAAGTTTGGAAGATCACCTCAGATCCTAAGGTCAGATAATGGAGGTGAATATGTTTCAAAACAGATGAAAGAATTTTTGAAGCAAAAAGGAATTGAACACCAGACAACCATCCCGCATACACCAGAACAAAATGGAGTAGCAGAAAGAAAAAATCGCTCTCTCATAGAGATGGCGAGATGTATGCTTTTGGATGCGAATCTGCCAAACAAATACTGGGGGGAAGCAGTAATGACTGCCACATACCTGCAGAACAGGCTCCCAACCAAAGGTGCAAAAGCAACACCTTATGAACTATGGCATGGGAACAAGCCCAGTGTGGGGCACATTAGAGTGTTTGGCTCTAAAGCCTATGCTTATATCCCAAAGGCCAAAAGGACCAAACTTAACACCAGATGTGAAGAAGGGATACTTGTTGGCTATGCACAAGGATGCAAGGGATACAGAGTAATGGACACTGACACTGGAAATGTGAAGATAAGCAGTGTGGTCTATTTTGATGAAAATGAAAAGGGAAGCACTGATCAAATGCCAGACCTAATGAGGCCAAGTTCATCAAGACAGAAAAAGACTGCAGAACTGCAGATAAAAGAGGAAGCTGAAGTTTCATTTGATTTGACCATGTTCAATCAACCTGAACCAGAAGGGGGCACTGACACCAACACTGATGCTGATGCTGAAACTGAAGCAGAACCAGAACTGGAACCAGAAGATAACACTGATGCTGATACTGAAACTGAAGCCGAAGCAGAACCAGAACCAGAAGTGAGACGTTCTGAAAGACACAACAAAGGAGTGCCAGCAGCGAGATTCTCCTATGCGGCAAAAGTGGAGGAACCACAGGAGCCCTCAACATGGCAAGACATTCAAAAAATGCAAACCAGTGAGGCGCGCAAATGGAGAGATGCTGCCAAGGAAGAAATTGAGTCTCTTAATGAAAATAAAACATGGACACTCACAAAGCTACCTGAAAACAAAAAGGCCATTGGATGCAAATGGGTCTTCAAGACCAAGCATAATGCAGAAGGGGAAATCACGCGCCACAAAGCGAGATTAGTGGCCAAGGGATATTCCCAAAAATACGGCGAAGACTACGACGAAACCTTTGCTCCAGTAGTAAGGCACACCACAATAAGAACACTCCTCAGCATAGCAGCTGCAAGAAAAATGGAAGTGCAGCACTTAGACGTGAAGACTGCATTCCTACATGGTGATATCAAAGAGGATATCTACATGCAGCAGCCGCCGGGATTTAAAGAACCTGGGAAGGAGGAACTTGTGTGCAAACTTCAAAAGAGTATCTATGGTTTAAAGCAAGCAGCGAAAGCCTGGAACGAAAAATTGAATCAATTGCTCCTTAAGGAGGGGTTCATACAGGGAGAAGCTGACCCCTGCCTATACTCAAGGTTCAGAAATAAAAGGAGGACATACATTCTAACTTATGTGGATGATCTGATTGTATGCCATGAAAACAAACGAGATTGTGATGAAATCGTCAGGAATCTGAACAAAGAAATAGAGGTGAAAGACTTGGGAGGTATCACTTACTATCTTGGAATACAAATAGAACGAGAAAAAGATGGAAGTTTCCTTCTCAATCAAAAACAAAAGATAAAGGACATTTTAGAATGCCTAGGCATGACAGAGGCTAATGAAGTGGGGACACCTATGGAAACAAATTTCCTAAGCCAGGAAGGCAACGACGAGCCCCTACCACAGGACAACCAGTACAGAACTGCAATTGGCAAAATGTTGTATGTAGCCACCGTCACAAGGCCAGACATTGCCGCTGCTGTAGGAATACTAAGCAGAAAAGTAAGTGCACCAACCCAAAGGGACTGGATAGCAGTCAAGAGAATAGCACGGTACCTGAAGGGCACAATGCATTTAAACTTAAAACTACCAGCAAGCGAGAACCCCAGATTGATGGGATATATGGATGCGGACTGGGCCGGAGACAAGACTGACTGCAAATCTGTGAGTGGAAATGTATTTCTGTATGGAGGCGGAGCAATCAGTTGGACTAGCCAGAAGCAGTCATTAATTGCCCTTTCATCCACAGAAGCAGAATTTATTTCAGCCACTCAAGCATGTCAAGAGGTAGTATGGCTACACAGACTACTAAAGGACTTTGGAATAGACGAACCAAAGCCAACTGAGATGTATGAGGACAATCAAAGCTGCATTCAGCTTACGAAAATGGAAAAGATAAAGCCAAGGTCGAAGCACATCAACACCAAGCGTCACTATGTGAGAGAAGCGCAAGAAAAAGGACTTGTTGAACTGATTTATTGTCCTACAGAGGAAATGATAGCGGATGTGCTGACCAAACCGCTACCCAGAGACAATTTCCAGAGGCTACGAGAAGCATTGGGAATTGTCAGCAGTGCACATAAATGATTCGGTGCACGGGACGATGAGAAGGGGTGTTGGAAATACATTCCTTTGGTTGCATCCCCCCTAAGCACCTCATCCTGTTTGTTTGCTAGAAACACCAGGAGTAGACAGACAGATCAGGGAACCCTTCCCCCATCCTATCTGTCCTACTCCTGTCAGGACCTGATTGGTCAATCTCCTCCCCCAGGAGATTTCTCATCTCTTTGTGTCTCAGAGAGCTTCCTTCCTCCCTCTTGAACACACCTAGTCTTAGGACTTAGCATAGATGTAGGCCTTTCCTATCCTACATGTATTTCCTAATAAAGCTACTTAAGCTTAAGTATGCTTCCTGCCTGCTTATTGATGATTAGCTACTCACACTCCTCTGTAAACTCTGCATTGGGCAAATGGATGCAATGATCTCACAGTCCTTGCATTTCCAACAGAGAAGACTGTGTTTCCAACAGAGGCAGCCGCTCTGCCCACAGAGCTCTGTTCATGGGGCTCAGCAGTCCTAGCGTCTCTGGACTGGCCATTCTGTCAGTCTCATACCTGAGCTGCAAAAGCTCTCACAGAACAGGGAGGATTCTCAAATTATGTGGTGTGCCTCCAAGTGACAGCATGGGGGCACAGCAGCCAAAACTCCTATTTTCCCTCTGGCTGAGTTCCAAAATGGTGGCCGCTTTACCCATTTCAGTAACATGAATTCTAATTGGTGCTGCTGGCACCATTTTGGAAGTCTCCCGAGCTCAGCTGTTCTGAGCTAGGAGAGTTACAGTAGCAGTAGCAAAAGAGGTGTGAGGAGGGTGAGAGAAGGAAGATGGGCTTTTGGGGTGGGGGAGGCAGAGGAAGAAACAGCGTGGAAAAGGGGTGAGGGTCAAAATATATGCATATGCAAAAGTGATGGTTGGTGGGGCCTCAAAGACCACCAATAAGAGGAAGGGAGGTGTGGTCCAAAAAGTTTGAGAACCAAAGCTTTTTGTGTGTGTGACTCCATTTTGAGTCTTAAATAGAAAATAGCAGTAAAGACATGCAAATTATAGCAAAGATCCATCCCACCTGCAAATGGTGCAACCCAGTTTTGTCACCTCTACTAATCTAGAGTCTAGGTTCCCAAACTAAGGGATATGGAAGGTGTTCTGGGGGGTGGGGGAGACATGAGAAGGACTCCAGCTGCCAAAAGCATAGCTCCATACTACACTAACTGACCTAGGGAGAATCGCCAAAATAATATGGTTACAAAGGGGAGAAAATCAAAGAACGAGGGGAGAAATGGGAAGCAATAGGAGGATGAGATGGGTGACATGCAAAGATGTATGTATGCATGTGTGGTATGGGGAGGGACTTCAGCTACAACAGAGACGTGGAAGGGGGAGGTGTGCTTGAAAAAATGTTGAGAAATGCTGCTCTAGAGGCTTGGGACAGGGATTCAACCTCCCTGGATGATTAAAGACCTTGGCTATTGTTCTAAAATCCAGTTATTTCTGATTGCTGCAGCTGCATTTGGTGATGCACAACTTGGTCTGCTAGAATCAGCCACCCAGTTCATTTTACATAGGTCGCTGAGCTGCCCTCAAAAGGAAAAAGCTTTCCATCACTACTCAGCACATCCTGGATGTGAGCTGGCAGCCTGGTGGTGAGAGACTGCCCATCCTGCAGAAGAGATTCAGACTATTGTTCCTCACTATGCCAAGGAAATCTGGGCTTGGTAGTAAATTCAAGAACATTGTAGAGCCATAGGGTTTGAATCTAATCTCTCATTACTGTAAACAACCAGCAACTCCAGGGAAATGGTTCTAGCTGGAAACTAGTGTAAGATAAGAGAGAACTTGGTTTCTAGATACTGTAGCAGAGAAGCTCATTGAGTGTTTTCAGATGAGATGCTACTCTGCATGGCCACCCAGGAGCCACAGAGCAGCCCACCCATCTGAAGGTGGAGTGGCCGGATGCGTACTCCCATGAGCCTTGGAACACCCACTCAAAGCCATGCGTGGAACAGTGCCAAGAAATCCGTAGTGCTCCGTGTGGGGCAAGCCAAATAGTTCTGTGGCAGCTGGCAGCCACAAAGCCCCTGCCCATATGAATGGCGACAGCCAGCCACGTCAATAAACAGGTCCACTGCTCCTAGGCACAAGAACTAGCCAGGAGTGCTGTCACTTGCAAAGGCCAGTCTGGTGCATTCCCCCCTCCCTCATGGTCCGTGACAGGGGGAGTGTGTGGGGGCTGCCTCTGTGGCCGTGGTAGCCATGCCATGGGAGCCGCCTATTTGAATTGCTCCCCATGCACTCCACCTGTGTGGGTACTCCGCAGCAGAGCCATCCATGCTGTGACCACAGGATCCTCCTTCCCTATTACTGTACTCATTTTAAAACACCCATGGTTCACAAGTCACCCAAATTCTGCTGATCTGCTTCCAAGAATCATTACATGGTACAGACCCAAGAAACACAAGAATTATAAGAATCATAGAACTGATTATGATTAGAATACAATTTATAGAACTGTATGAATCATACAATTTATAGAACTATATGAATCATATGAAAATGTAGAATCCTAGAACAGGAGAGTTGGAAGGGACCTCAAGGGTCATCTGGTCCAGTAGTTCTCAAAATGATGTGTGTGAGGAGCACAACTGGCAAACACCTTGCTCCACTGACCGAGCTAGGGAGAATTTTTAAAATGATGGGGGAGGAAGAGGGATGGAGGGGGGGAGGGAGAGAGAGAGAGAGAACAAGGGGCAGGGAAAGGGGAAGCATTAGCAATAGTGGGGTGAGAAGGGGAGAGGGAGAGAGGTGTATGCATGTGGGGAAAAGAGGCCTCAGCTACCAGAGACAAAAGAAAGGGGGGTTGTGGTTAAAAAGTTTGAGAATCACCTCATCTACGCCAACCCACTGCCCTGAGTCAGGATACCTTCTACCTAAAGCATCCCTGATGGATACCTGCCCAGTCTTTTCTTGAAAACCTCCAAAAAAGATTTCAGAGCTTTCCTAAACAGCTTTTTACACTGCTGAACTGCCTCAAACGTTAGGATGTTTCCCCTAATACTTAACCTAAACCTACCTTCCTGTAATTTAAACCCACTGCTTCTTGTTCTATCTTTAATTGCAATGGGAATAAAATGTTCTCCATCCTTTTATGGCATACTTTTAGATACTGTTGAAAACTATCAATAAGTCCTCGCTTAATCTTCAAGGGAGAGGTGTAGAGTCAGACTGGCTTTGGATCAGTTGCAGAGAAAGTTTGGATCAAGGACCTTCAACCCACATATTTTTGGCAGAGCACCAGCATATCAGGTCAACAGTGGAAGTTCCACCCTAGGAACTGACAAAGCAAAGGCAGAGAGATAACACTACAAGTGTCTGGAACATTTTGTTAGCATTGTTAGCTTTCTTTTCCACAAATTTCTAACAGAATCCCAAGGCAGCCAAAGAAAACACAGGGCACTGCTGTTGTGCTAAAGTTTTCAAGTACCGGTGTCCACTGCTCCTTAGCTAGAAGGCAGAAGGCTGAGATGTGATCTTCTAGCCTCAAGCAGGGTGGGTACATGGAAACCCTGCTGCTCACTGCGCCTCATGGAAAAGGGATCACTATCTCAGGCAGGAGACGCAAAGAAGGTTAGGGAGGAGGTTATCAAAGTCCATAGGCCCTAGGGGCCCAGGTGACATTTCTGCCCTTGGAAATCTACCCTTCAGTCTCTCTGGGACAAACCAAAGGAATATGAAATCAAGTAAATAAATAAAAGGTAACAAGTGAAAGGTAATTAAATAGGGGGCATGGTAGCTGAGTGGTCAAGACATTATGGCTTTCTCCCCAATGGTTGTGAGTTTGAGTCTTGCCTGGTCTCTTATTAAGTAGCCACCTCCCATCCACCTAGTTGTCAATGGGTATCTCACCCTTTGGGTTGGGAACATCAAAGGCATGAGCATACTGCTGGCCACAGAAACTTGCGTGCCTTAGCCATACTGGGCTGTATAGCTTGGACAGACTTTGATCTTGAAGACATTCTATGGGGCCCCTGTTATGGGGGTTATGAGTTACTAATATGTCCTGAGTACATGAGTTCTCAGCAGTAACATGTTATAAAACCAGTTGATGTAACCTGGGGGTGTTTGGTGTCTAACTGATTGGTGTAACATATAGAATGACATGGTATCGAATACGTTATCATAATTATTGATTGTATCAGCTAGAATTAATGTTAAAGTAAAAGTTTAGGAAATGGAACAGGACATCTAATCAAGATAAGATAAGCCTGGTCCAGACAAAGGGATCTGCTCCTAATACATATTCAAACATGACCCCAGCCAGGTATCAGGGGAGAGGTGGGAAGAGAAACAAAGCATCAGCTTGAATACTTAAGGAATGTCTGAGAGCACCTGGAGATAGAGAGCTCTTGGTGCCTGGAGGAGAATTCCTGAGAAACAATGCAGTGCTTAGGCCAGCCTGTCTGCATGGCAGACAGAACAAATTGCTTTAGTCAGATAAAAACGAGAGGTAGAGTTGGGTGTAATCAGCATATTGATGACACCGCACCCTGTACTGTCTCACAACCTTGCCAAGTGGCTGCATATACACGTTGAACAAGAGCGGGAACAGAATAGAACCTTGCAGAACACTGCATGTGAGGTCCCATGGAGATGAGGAACAATCCCTAAGCACCATACACTGAGTTCTCCTGGCCAGGAAAGAGTGGAACCAGTCAAGGACAATTCCCCCCACTCCAGGTCGATTCCGCAAGCGAGTCACCAACATCTCATGGTCAATGGTATCAAAAGCAGCCAACAGAGCTAACAAGATTAGCAGGGTCGAACGACCCTGATTTAATTCATGGCGAAGGTTGTCAACCAAGGCCACAAGCGCAGTCTCCGTGCCAGAGCCTGGATGAAAACTGGACTGAAAGGGATCCAGATAACCAGTGTGGTCTAGATACCCCTGCAGCTTCTGGGCCACCACCTGCTCAATAACCTTTCCTAAAAAGGGAAGGTTAGAGACCAGTCGATAACTGGCAAGGAATCAATGTGAAGTGATGGTTTTTTGAGCAGAGGCCACACCACCACCTCTTTGAGGCAGCCCAGCACTCTGTCCTCCTGAAGGGAGGCATTGATCACCTCTGCCAGCAACGGCTCCACCATCTCCCGGCTGTCTTTAACCAGCCAGGATGGACCTGGGTCAAATTCACAAAATGTGGCCCTAACAGCCCCAAGAACATCCCCCCCACCCCCGGCGGACGACACCAACTGAAATTGGTCCCACAAAACCAGACAAGGTGGGGCTTCCACAACCTCTGGTTCACCCACTGCAATAAGTGTGGAGTTGAAGTTGTGGTGAATCCAAGCAATTTTCTCTGCAACAAGCATGTCACAGTGGGCATTAGATACCTCCAATTCCAGGCAGAGGGAGAGAGGACCGACCAACCCCGTCACCACCTGGTAAATCTCAGCTGGATGAGATTTTGCAGAGGCTATACCGGCAGCAAAACTCCTTTTTTGCTGCCCTTACAGCTACAGCATAGGCATGTAAACTGTCTCTATGTTGCAATCTTTCAGCTTCAGCACATGAACGGCGCCACCATTGCTCCAACTACCGCCCTTCCCACTTCAGCAACCTCAGGCACTCCGTAAACCATGGAGGCCTGAGGAGCCATCGCTGAGGGAGGGGACTCCTCAAAGCCTTCCAGTTGATGGTCTCCAACAGCCAGGTATTCTATAATGCCACGAGGTCATCGAGCGGACGGTTGCCAAGATCAGAGGGTAACTCCCCAAGAGCTTTCTGTAACCGTTCAGGTTCCATTAGTCTCCAGGGGCGAACCATCTGAATCGGTTTTACACCCCCTGGGGGCAGGCATGCGCCAGGAGACGTGCTTGCAGGAGGTAATGTTCCGTCTATGACAACGGTTCTACTGACACCTCCCCCATCATCAAATCCCCTGCCTCAAGGACACTGCAAAAAATCAGGTCTAGGGTATGTCCCCCATCATGCGTTGGGCCGTTGTCAATTTGGGACAGGCCCATGGTTGCCATGTACTCATGCTCTACACCACTGAGACTGGCGTCGGCATGTATGTTGAAGTCCCCCAAGACTAATGTCTTTGGGGAGCGCACCACATCCGACACCAGCTCCATCAGGGTGAGTAAGGATGCTGCCGTACAGGTAGGTGCACGGTATACTAGCAGCACCCCCAATCTGTCCTCCGGCAAATCAAACACAAGATGGAGGCCCTCTACCCCTGATATGGCCTGCACCAGATACCTCCTGACAGACCACGAATCCTTTAAAATAATGGCTAACACCCCCCACCCCCCGGTCCCTCCAACCGAGGCTGATGCTGCATGGAACCCGGCTGGCATGAGGTCAGCCAAAATAGGCCCTGACTCATCGTCCAGCCAAGTCTCCGTAATGCACATGAGGTCGGCGTCATGGTCCAGGATTAACTCCTGGACTGTGATGGATTTATTAACCACTGACCTTGCATTCAACAGCATCAGACCCCATCACGACCCCAATGACTGCACACACACACACGGCCTAATCCCCCCTCCCAGCTGCTCCACCCACATGGTGAGGGAGATCCCCTTCCCACCAATTCCCCCATCCCACCCGCTCACACTGGGCAGGATCTCACACCACCCCCTCAGGACCCTTTCCCCCCCTCACACTGGGGGAAAAGATCCCCCTCCCCAACCCACTCCCTCTCCAGCCTCCCTCACACAAAGGACAGAGAAAACCCCCAACCACCGACAACAATCGTCGCATCCATTTCTGTGGGCAGGGTGTAAATGAGGGATATTAGGACAGAGGTGGTACAAATGAGCTGTGAGAGAAGAAAGCTGATTTTAGCAGCAGTTTTTTGGAGAGGAGAGATGATGAGTAAGGAACTCAAAGAGAAGGAATATATAAATATAGCATTTTCAGTGAACAAAGTGCTTTAGAGTCCATCTAGCTCCCCCTCCCACCAACTCAGTGAGTTCAGCCATTATTATTCCCACTTGACAGATAGGGACCTGGGGCAGAAATATGATGATTTCCCCAAAGCCACTCTGAATTCATGGCTAAGGGGATTTGAATCCTGTTCTCCCAGATCCAAATTCAATACCTTATCCACTAGGGTACACACCAGACAGAGCCTGGGAAAGAAGCAGAACTTGGAAGAGAGGTATCAGCAGATTAAAAAGATGCTAAAAAAAAGAGCCAGGGCATGGCAGAGACTGAAGTGAAAGGATGTGGTGACACAGGATGCAACAGTGGGTGTTTTCAGATAGATTCAGAACAGTCTGCTCCAGAGTTGCTCCAGGGGTGCACCCCTGCGTCCACCTGGATGTGGTGGGTTCCCCGGCCTGCAGTCCGCCCATACAGTGCCCCCACCCAGCACCATTGAGTTGTGGGCTATCGCACGGCACTCTAGGCTGGTACCTGCAATGCTATAGTGTTGCCCGGGGCAACAGCCGGCTGGAAGCGGAGCAGCAGCATAGGTCCATGCATCAGACAGACAACTGCTTTGCTCTGGGCTGGTGTCCCGAGTCTGGCCAGCCTGTTCTGCTAACAGCACTCCAGGATGTTCTGGAGCGTCGCCACTGAGGCTGTCACGGAGCAGGCACAGCCTGTTCTGCCTGCACATCTGGTGGGGCGCCTTTAGATGAACAGGCTGCCTGGGGGTGAGGTGGGGCAGAACCAGGGCAGCCTGTTCGTCTAAAAACACCCAGTGAGAGAAAAGGAAGGGGAGGAAGAGGGATCATAAAACCACTTTAGAGAGGAAAATCCATCCCCTGGCTACAAAGACACCTGAATTTCAAGAGCCTTCCTTGCCCTTAAATTCTCTAGGACAAAGGGGATGAATTTCATATCAGTGAACAACATATGATTCAAGCAACTGCAGCACATATCCAGCTCTGAGCCAGGCTGCTATCTGACTCTCAGCTTAGCCTCCTGCTTGGGGAGCTGTAGTGAGCCTTCTCTGCCTGTAGGGTGTGCAGCTGTCTCAGAATTACAGTCCTCTGCACTGCAGCCAGGCCCAACCCAGCATAGTCTGGCCAGCAACACCCCCTGTCCCCCAGAAGCCAGCCCCATTTTCCATTCTCCTCACTTCCAAGCCAGCCACGTGCTTCACTCTCCCTCAGTCCAGAGATTCCCCTAAACTAGACCCATGTCCCATGTCAGGCTTGTGCAGGGGGCAATGGAGGCGGCCAGACAGTCCAGGTCAGTCAATTTGGAAGTGGTGGCATGAAGGGGACTGGGATGGATGGACAGTTTTTACTCCCATCACCCAAGTGGCGACTGATACAAAGGATTGGGCAAGTGTCCTTCCCGCCCAAGCAATAGGCAGCAATTAGCAGATAATTTAAAGGTCCAGAGTTCACACAGCCAGTCATGCAGTCACCATTATTTACTAATCACCTTGTTATCTGCTAATCAGCACAAATAGTGGCAGAATCTGTGAGAAGCAGTGGACACAGGTCCCTGCCGATGAGATTTGGAAAGCACATACTACCCCAATCCAGCTACCACCTCTGAGTTAGACAAATGCCCTATTCCACCCTCCCCAAGGTAACAACCTTTCCACCAAGCCAGCCATGTTCTCCCTCCCCCAAACTAGTGACTCCTTTTAAATTGGTAGGAGACTTAGCAGCAGTTTTAATTCTTTCATTGTAGGCTGTAAAAATGACAGAGCCTCACTGCACTTCTGCAATAAAATAACCCATATATATGCAGGTACCCATGTTCATTGCATTTTCCACATTGGCGATGATGGGGAAAATGAAGTGAACATGTCTAAAGGTACAAATAAACACAAAAACAGATTCAAATACTTGACCACAGCCACAGCCCTAATTGTTATAGTAATAACTGGAGGGAATTCAGTTGACCTGTGCTAATCAGGAAGTCAGACAGGATGATCTCAGTGGTCCTGCTTAAATTAAAGCCTATTCATTACTGAATTGACCATAAGTGTTACTAAATTAGGGAGGGGTGTCTGAGCAGGCATCCATGCTCACTGCATTAAAAAAAATCCAAAATTCAAGAAACACTAAAGACAAATTCTACAAGTTTACCACACAAGGAGGAAAAACTTGCTTAAGTTGCTTACTTACATAATTAAGCAAATTTTGTTCATGCAAATAGGCTTCAGGGCATGCAGTTGCAACAAATTTTGGCATTAAAAACTCATGAGACTCAAAACCACTCTCTGTCTCCCAAAAAGACATGATGTACCGAGAATCAACAAAAAATAAATAGCAGAGCAGACCCTCCCCCTCTTAAAATCCTCATAGATACTGTTGCACAGCAGCTTTCCCCCACAAGACAAGTTTGCCCCTTTTAAAGCTGATGAAAATTGTTTTGGAGAGAAATCTTGTTTTGGTTTTTAATCCTGAGCATGGGGGTGGGGAAGGGTCTTTCAATCATATTAAGTTTGGGAGGCCCCATCCATCACCCCACCAACCTAAAAGTCTACCAGCCACCACTGAGTCCTGGGGATAGGAAGGAGCCCATTCAGGTTGTCAACATAAGTGTATGCAGGCCCTGTGGGGACTTGAGGTCAGCTAGAGGCAGGTCAATCACCTGGCAATTGACTCTATAGCTGTGTATGCGCAGGGGGCAATCGCGGCTTGTGCAGGGGGCAATGGAGGCGGCCAGACAGTCCAGGTCAGTCAATTTGGAAGTGGTGGCATGAAGGGGACTGGGATGGATGGACAGTTTTTACTCCCATCACCCAAGTGGCGACTGATACAAAGGATTGGGCAAGTGTCCTTCCCACCCAAGCAATAGGCAGCAATTAGCAGATAATTTAAAGGTGCAGAGTCCACACAGCCAGTCATGCAGTCACCATTATTTATTTACAAATCACCTTGTTATCTGCTAATCAGCACAAAGAGTGGCAGAATCTGTGAGAAGCAGTGGACACAGGTCCCTGCCGTTGAGATTCGGAAAGCACATACTACCCTGAACTGGCTATTCTATCTTAAAGCAGACCCAAAGCCCTACTTATCAGGACAGCAGGTAGAGGAGTAGTGGGAGAAGACTCATCCTTGGCCGACAGAAAGAAACATTCTCCATAGGGTTGTCACCTTTCATGGTTTTGACCCTGACAACTCTCATTTTGGCCTATGGGAATGTCAGGGTCAAAACTGTGAAAGATGGCAACCCTAGTGTTTCATTCCTCCACACAAGGTCTCTGAGAGCTGTAATCAAGTGGAACAAATTCAGGATTGGCAACACATGGCAAAACTAACAATCATTATTAATTAGCCAACTGGAAAACAATCTGAGGCTCCAGTAGCAAACAGTCTCACTTACCTTGAATGGCTACTACTGGGTTTATTGTTTAACCCATCTACTCAGGAGCATACCTGAGTGCTATATGTCTGAGAGTATATGTAAATAAAGTGGAAACCAGAATCCACCATTGCCTTGCACGTGGGCAGGATAACCCTCCACCACTGAAATCAATGGGAGTTTTGCCACTGACTGTAATGGTGGAGAGGTGTCCTGTGACTAGCGTTTGCAGACATATAAATGGAGCCTCATGGTGGAAGACACTGGAGAAAAATGCACAAAGATGCTCAGAGACCTGTGTTCCCACAGACAAGCACACAGGAACATTCAGATGAACTCACACCCAGAGACTCTCACACAGACGCACTTAGATCAACTCACATGAACTGACACACATACAGATGCAGGCACATACGGTTATACTCAGATTAATTTGCACACAGAGACACATGTTCATACAGACACATGCACATACACATGCACTCACGCGCTCACTCAGGTGCACACAGATGCACTTCCTGCCTTTCCATGTGCATGCGTCACAGTATTTGTCTGAAATTGCCAGTTCCACCTTCAGGCCACCACGACTCAATGCCAGGTGCCTCCTTCCTCTGAGCTGAGGCACATTTTGTATTTGTATTTGTCTGAACTCCAGTCTCAACATTATGGGCAAATGGATTTACCCTTCTTTGCTGCTGTGCACATAGTCCCACTCCGTCTCCAGGGCACCAATATAGTATCTTCTGGTGATGCCAAGGCTCTGCTGGAAGAGGCAGCCTAGCAGCAGGCAGCCCAGGGCTCTTCTTTGCATGGTACCCAAGTTCTGGGCTGGTCCAAGAGGCAGAAATGTTTGTGAAATCAAAACTAAAACCAAACGAAGCAGAAGATTTCCTTTCCCATCCAGCGGTCTCAGTTCACTGGGGGAGCAGATAGGAACCCCAGCCCACACAGACTAATTCAAAGCACCGGGCAGCTTTCTGTGGGCATCTGAAGAAGGAGTCACTGTGTCAGGATCCATATGGTGGGGGAGTCTGCTGTCTGCGTGTCAGGTCTCTCGCCTGCATAGTAGTCACAGGATGAGAGGAAAAAACAAAGGAAAAGGGAGGCCCTGCAAAGCGTTAACCTTTTCCGTGCTGCAAGACTCTGTCCTTGGCACCCTCTTTCTAACAGGCTGTCTCTGTGGTAAGAACTTGTTGGCATCCACGGAGTCAAAATCAGGGAATGAGGAGATTAAAGGAGGGCATTAAGGAAAAGGGTGGGGTGGTCTCTCTCCTTAGCCCCACCTTTCTTTCCTCTAGAAAGGAAAACTAGCAGGGCAGCTACAAACTTATTTGATCTAATACCCAGCCACAGACATGCAGAATGGAGCCCCCACCACACACATCAGGTCCCCTGTACATGATTTTCTAGGTATCTCTGTGAAAAATTTAAAAAGGAAAAACAGCATTTGCTCTATCAAGCCTAGCACTTAGTGCCCAACAGGTCACAATGGGACAGTCTGTTCCCTGTTGTTCAGTCCCAGCTCCCAACAGTAAGAGGTTACATTCCCCAAAACCTAGCGAGTTTATAGCTGCTAATGGATCTATCCTCCAGAAACTTGTCCAATCCTTTTTTAAACCCAGTTATACTACTGGCCTTGACCACATCTTCTGGCAACAAATTCCACAACTTAATTGTGCGTTGAGTGAAAAAAAACAACACCTTTCTTTTATTAGTTTTAAATCTGCTACATGTTAGTTTCACGGGGTGTCTTCTAGTTCTAGTAGTATTTCAGAGAGTAAATAACCGTGCCCTATTTATTCGTTCTACACCACTCATGATTTTAAAAACTTCCATCATATCCTCTTTCAGTCATCTCTTCTCCAAGCTGAAGAGTCCTAACCTGTTTTGCCTCTCTTTGTCAGGGAGCTGTTCCATACCCTTTATCATTTTTGTTGCCCTTCCCTGTAACTTCCCTATTTCTACTATATATTTTTTTAACATGGGGTGATGTGACTAGAACTGTCCACCATTTTACCCGGCACAGACATCATCCTCACCTGTCTGTAGTTCCCAGATCAACATGAATCTGGAAGAGGATCTAGAGTGAATTGACAAACTAAAAAGTAACAAATCACCAGAACCAGATGGTATTCACCCCAGAGTTCTGAAAGAACTTAAAAATATGAAATTGCAGACCTACTTGTAATGTATTGCAAAAATCTACTGCTGTACCTGAGGACTGGAGGATAGTGAATGTAACACTGATATTTAAAAAGGGCTCCAGAGGTAATCCTGAAAATTACAGACTGGTGAGGATAATGTCTATGCCAGGGGAAATGGTGGAAATGATTGTTAAGCATGAATCACTGGGCATATTGATAAACATGGTTTAATGAAGAAGAGTCAACATGGACTTAGCAAAGGGAAGTCGTGCCTCACTAATCTATTGGACGTTTTTGAGGGTGTAAACAAGCACATGGGTAGGGATGAGCTGGTCGACATAGTGTATCTGGATTTTCAGAAACTGTTTGATAAAGTCCCTAAGAGACTCTTGAGGAAATTAAAAAGGAACTGTGTGGAACTGGGAGCATTTCTGAGAATGCTACCCTGGAGGAGGATTTTCAATCTCCTACCTAAAAGCCCAAATTTGGCCTCCAGAACCTCCCTCCTACATCTTCTTACATCATTGGTACCCACATATACTACAAAAGCCAGCACCACCTCAGCACTCTCTAAAATTCTGTCTATGTGACATGTGAAGTCTGCTACCTTCGCATCAGGAAGGCAATTTACCATGCTGTCCTCACAGCCACCAGCAACCCAGCTATCTACATTTCTAGCAAACGTATCACCAACTACCACGGCTATCCTATTCCCACTCTTTTGGGCATCACCCCCCCCGGAGATGTATCCTGGGTGCAAGAGGGTAACACATCACCTGGAAGGCAGGTCCCCAGCTATAAGATCACTTCCCACCATTCCAGTTTGATGTTCTCCTTCCTGCAGGCCTTGCTCCTCCAAAGCAGCACAGAGGCTGCCAAAGTGGAGGTGGGACCACTGACTCTTACTATGTCCCTGAAGGACACCTCTATATACCTCTCTGTCTGCCTCAGCTCCTCCAGTTCTGCCACTCTTGCCTCCAGAGACCGCACACATTCTCTGAGAGCTTGGAACTCTTCGCATTATGACCTCTCCCCAACAGGAAGATAATCATACATGATGCACTCTGTGCAAAAGGCTGTATAGTCCCATCCTGCTGCTGGACTGCTGTCTCCATCTTCTTTTTTAAAGGGAGGAATGCTTAAACCAAGTTTATGCTTCCCATGTTGCTGAACTCTGGGTTTAATGCTACTTCTTTCTTTTAGGGCTAGCTACCTACCACAACACTTTTCAGTGCTTCTGCAACTGCAAAGTGTCTCTAGTTTAATCCAGATAGCTAAGAGAATGAGTCAATAAGTAGAGGGGGGTCTTACCTAAACTCACACCAACCAAATCACCTCTCCAGGCTACCTCCCATGGCAAACTCCCCTATTGTCTGGACCTCTTTGCTGATAGCTACATTTTCTTCCCCCTTTCTTTGCTTTTATTTATTTTATTTTTATTAGAGTTATTGGCTTTCCAAAGGTGTGGTGCCCTTAGGCTTGTTACAGCCTAGAGCCTCCTCTCCCTGTAGTCTCCTCTCCCTGTAGCCTAACACTCAGAGTAGCCCAGCATCTCATTCTGCCAGAGGCTCTCTCTGCTTGACCGGAGGTTCTCACAGGGGATCTCAATTTATATTAGTGGCTAGGTCTCAGCCCTCCTACAGCCTATTGCTTAAAAGGGATCAAACAACTCTACAATACTACAGGGTGAGCTGAGCTCACTACACACAAGAACAGAAAATTCACCCTACTAGGGAAAAGCCCTATAATACCTAACTTTGGGGAAAGCTTTAGTGTGAACTTCAGTCTTTTTTTTTTTTTAAATTATATATTTATTTTTATAACAATGGGTATTTTCAGACATTACGCCGGACCGATTCACCACAGCAAACCCCCAGTGGGGGTGAATGAAACAACCACCCCCCGTGGTCAAAAAAAGCCCCGAACAGACGTTACAGGACCGGGACCACGGCAGAGAATCGGGCCGACGGATCATGGACCGGGGCAGCACAACAGATGTTACGCCAATCCCCGGCCATGGTCAAAACACCCACAAGCCACCGGGAAGGGGCGGGACACAGACATGGCCGTCCGAGGGCAAACGAAGCCACAAGGCACAAAAGGGAACGCCCACACCAGGGAAACGGGAAGGGAGGGGGGAGAAGAGCCGTCTGGGTACCACACACAACAGGCACACAGACAACGGGGGCACAGCGGAACACACAGCACAAGCACACGTCCGGGCACACACACACACACACACACACACACACACACACGGGACTGGAAGGGAAGGGAAGGATGACACGCAGGACCGGACCGCACACAAGGCACACCGGGCAAAGGGGGGGGAGGAACAGGGGAGAGGGGGGGAAACGGCACCAGGGCAGGACACAGGCAACCGGGACCACAACCCCCACAGCAGAACAGGCCACACGGGACCCCCCAACACCGCAGGGGTGAAAATGCATGGAGAGGGAGAACCGTGCATCCAGTAGCCCAATGCAGCTGGCACAGTGAGGGCCAGTACCCAAGCAGTAAGAAGCAGGCAGGACACAGAAGCATGTTCAAGTCAGTTTATTAGGAAACACAGGTAGTACAGGAAAGGGCCAGATCTATACCAAGCCCCAAGACTCGGTGTGTGCAGGAAGGAGGAAGGAAGCTCCCCCATGCTCAGGCAGAGACACGAAGAGAGCCGAAACATCCCAGCAGAGGAGAGTGACCAAGCAGGTCCCAGCACGAGCAGGACAGTTAGGATGGGGGAAGGGTGCCCTGAACAGTCTGGCCACGGCCCCCATGCACAGCAGACAATGTGACGAGGTGCCTTGGGGGGAAGCAACCCAACGGCTGCAAGTCCAACACACAGGCAGTCCCAGAATGGGGGGGCCCTAGCAGCACAGTCCTGAGGCACAGCAGGAGCCCACACAGAACCGGGTGTGGGCTGGGAACGGTTCCGCAGGCACACTCGGACCCCACATCCCGGCGAGGGGGGCCAGGCAGGAGTGCCAGTGCAGGGCTGCCGGTCCAAAGGCACACACACACCCCTGCAGGAAGCCAGGAGGGGCAGTGCAGGGTCCCCAGAACCCAGAGGTCACACAGGCACCCAAGGGGGGGGCAGGGGCTGCTGGAGGGGATGCAGGTGGCCAATGATACTCAGCAGGACCCAGTTAGGTCATGAAGGCAATGCAGAGAGCCGGACCCAGACTTCAGAGAAGGCAAGCACGCAGGAGAACTCCGGGTGCACAGGGAGACGGGAAGAGGGGAACCCCGGAGGGGGCCCAGCCCCACAGGCAGGGCCAGATGCACCCCGGGAAGCAAACAGCACAGGCGCTCGCCAGAGACAGCAGGGAGGGAGCTGTCAGAGGAACCCACACCCCGGCCGGGGGCCAGACCCCACAGGGGACAGGCAACCGGGAGCCGGGAGGCACCCATGGACTCACAGCCAGCTGCTGGGGACCACCATAGGGCATGGGGCTGGGTGCCCCGCATGGTGAACCAAGTGGGGTCAATGGATCATGCCTCGGCAGTTCCGCGGGGGACCAAGGACAGGTGAGGCGGCCAGAGGCCTCAACACTGTATAGCTGGAGAGCGAGGTGTGGGATGTGGACCCAGCACAGCTGCAGGACACAAGCGCCCAGCCAGGCCATCTAATCAGGCCTCTAATCAGGCTGGTGGCAGAGGTGGGTAGGGGGGTTTAGGGGGGTGGGGTCCCTCTCGCCGGCCTGGCAGGGCAGCCTATGGAGGGTGGGTGTCTTACAGGGTTCTCTGAGGAGGGGAGGGGTTCCGCAGCTATCAGGGTTGTTACAGATCGGGGGAGATATGGTACAAAGGGGAGGTGTGTTCCATCAGTGAGGAGGGAACGGTGCCTTGTGCCCGTTCCCCTCTCGACCCCCCACGCAGGTAGGTTGTGGATCAAGGCCCAGGAGATCCCAGTCTTTGGTTTGGTGCTGTTGAACGCAAGGTAGGTTCTCAATAAGTCATCTACCATCCGGGAGTTAATCCCGGAGTGGGACGCCTACCTTGTGTGTATTACAGAGACCTGGCTGGACAATGAATCGGGCCCTATTCTGGCCAATCTTGTTCCGGCTGGGTTCTCTGTGCAGCATCAGCCTTGGCTGGAGGGACCGGGGGGGGGGTGG
>QEPC01014973.1:1363083-1380098 GCA_003113815.1 Sphenodon punctatus
TGATGACACTCAGCTCTACCTCTCCTTTTCCATCGACCCAGGCCATGCAGTCTCCTTATTTTCCCAGTGCCTGTCAGCTGTGGGGGCTTGGATGAGGTTGAGCCATCTGCAATTGAATCCTGACAAGACAGAGGTGATGTTGGTGGGCGAGGGCTTGGGGGGCCTGGGGGTGGTTGAATCTCCTCTTGTTGGGGGGGGGTTCACCCCCCCATGGTCTCTCAAGTGTGGAGTCTGGGTGTGCTCCTCGATTCGTGGCTCAGCTTGGAATCTCAGGTTGTGGGCATGGCGGGGAGTGCGTTTTGGCAGTTACATCTTGTCCAGAGGCTTCGGCCGTATCTCTCAGACTCCAACCTCACCACTGTCATCCATGCCTTCATCACCTCGAGACTGGATTACTGCACCGCATGGGGCTGCCCAAGAAACTCATCCAGAGGCTGCAGCTGGTGCAGAATGTCGCGGCCTGTCTCCTGACCGGACCGGGTTGCAGGGAGCACGACACCAGTGCTCTGCACTGGCTGCCTATAAAGCACCGGGCCAGGTTCAAGGTGCTGGTTTTAACCTTTAAAGCCCTTCATGGCCTGGGCTCTGCTTATCTGCGGGACCGCCTCACTACCCATGTGCCCGTGTGACCCTTGAGAATGTCTGTGGGAGCCTTTTTGGAGGTTCCCCGGGTGAGGCGGGTGGCCACCAATGTTAGATCTTTTTCAGTGGTCGCCCCTGTGCTGTGGAATTCGTTCCCGAGGAGACTCAGCTGGCTCCCACTCTCCTGCTGTTTCGGCATATATGTAAGACCTGGCTGTTCCGTCAGGCTTTTGGCGAGGGATAGGGGAGGGGGAGGGATGGGGATGGGGGCTTTCCCCCACATACTGTATTTTAAATTGTTTAAAAATTTGTATATTATTTTAATGAATGTTGTTCGCCGCCCCGGGCTGCCCTGTAGGCAGGAGGGGCGGGATATAATTTTTTTTTTTAAAAGGACACGGTGTAGCTAACAGGGAGAGGGGGGCATGGGGTTGATGAAAGAAGGCATGCAGCTGTAACCGGAACGCACAGCCACACATGCCCGGGCTGGTGCTTGGCCTCACACTCGGCCATCAGGTGCACCCTATAGCACTCCCAGGCACACCCACCCTGCACATGGAGGCTAGGGCACCTGGGGGCGGGTCAACCGCTGACCCTTCCCATTCCCGGCCTGGCATTACACGCCCCCACCCCCTGGGGACAGCAACAGCATGGAGCGGGACAGGGCACGCACCTACTGCATGTTCCTGGCAGTCGCAGCTGAGTGGTATCACGCCCACATGGATCAGCTGCACATCCTGACCACAGAGGTGCGCATGGGCACCCAGATGTGGGTGCACATGGCTGGGAGCGTTGTGCAGACCCGCAGGGCCCACCATGCCCACAGGTGGTCACTGGCCCATTTCAGGGCACAGAGGGTGTCTGGGGCAGTCCAGCAGGCCATGAGCCAGGGCTGGAGACAGCCTGCGGTGATCAAAGAGGCGGCCGGGTACCTTCGAAGGGGGGAAGGGGCCCTGCGCCGGGCAGTCATGCTCGCTATGCCCATCGACCGGCAGCTGTGGGTTGCAGAGCAGGCCCAGGGCTGGTGGGCCCGGGCTCTGCCCCACTGGGATGAGGCCACCTGGAGGGCCCACTTCAGGATGGACAAGCTCACCTTGCTGCGGCTCGCAGAGCTCCTCATGCCCTGGATAGAGCGCCAGCACACCCCCATGAGGGCACCCATCCCCATGATCCAGCAGGTGGCCATTGGGGTGTGGGCCCTGGCAATGTCCGACTCCTGCCAGTCCATCTCTGAGCACTTCAGTGTTGGGCTGAGCACCATTGCCTGTATTCTCCGGGATGTCTGCGAGCCGGTGGAGGGGGTGCTACTGGACAGAACGATCCAACTGGTGGACCAGAGGGCCATGATGGCCAGTTTTGCAGCCAGAGGCTTCCCCAACTGCATGGGCACCATGGACAGCACACACATCGAGAACCTCCGCCCCTCCGCAGCTGAGGCCATAGAGTATGTCAACAGGCATGGATATCACTCCCTGCAGTTGCAGGTGGTTGTAAACCACTGCGGGAGGTTCATAGACATCTTCACAGGCAACTCTGGGTGCAGTCACGATGCCAGGATCATGACCATCTATGCCAGTTCTGGGGGGACTTTGCTGACATGGGGATGTCCTGGATCGAGGGGTCCCGATGCCCCCCTGTATCCTGGGAGATCCAGCCTATCCCCTCACCCAGTGGCTCATGAAGGTGTACTTGGTTCCCCAGAACCCTGTGGAGGCGCTGTACAACTCCTGCCTGTGTTCCAGCAGGACTGTGGTGGAGCGGGCCTTCGGGGCGCTCAAGCAGTGCTGGAGGAGCCTCGCAGGCCACCTAGACTACACTGTGGAGACCTCTGCCCTGGTGATCAGGGCCTGCTGTGTGCTGCACAATGTGTGTGAGACCGAGGGGGCTGCCCTGGAATATCCGGAGCCCAACCGCCCCCCAGGCCCAGTGCCCCTGTATGTAAATGCTAACAACCCGCGAGAGTACCGTTATGCCAAGCGCATTCAGGATGCCCTGGCGCATCAGCCGTGAGGCTGAGGTGTGAGGGAGAGCACCACCCCACCACCCCTGTGGTGCCCCCGGGGAACCAGGGCCCTGCCCCTGCACTCCCCCCAGCCCCCCCTGTCACCAAGCTAGTAGCACAGGAGACAGGGATTCCTTTCACCCATTTATTGTTGCCCTATATACATGTGCACCCTCACACCCACCACCACCCCAACCTGCACTGGTGCCCCCCTCACACTACCCTCCCCCTGACCTCCCTCCCCCCACATGTCCGGGGTCGGTCCCTCGGCTGCCCGGTGGTTGACACCGAGCTCTGTGAGCTCGCCTCCCCCCCACTGTCTGTGTCCCCATCAGTGTCCTGGGCTGCCTCACTGGCCGGAGGTCCAGACAATCTCCTCCGCCTGGTCCTCTCTCTGACGGCGGACCCATGCCCGGTGCTCCCTCATCCGCTGTGCTGGTGGGATGGGCCAGGATGACCGTGGATGCCCTGGCTGCCCTGCAGGATTACAGAAGGGTGGTCAGTTATCAAACCTTGCGCGCACCCTCAGCCCCGGGATGGGCCCAGGTCTCGGAGGTCCAGCAGGGGGTTTATCCCAGCCTCTTCCCTCCTCAGGCCCTCCCCCTTGAAGTGTGCCTCACCTGCTGGCTCCTGCTGCTGCCTGGCCTCCTGTGTGCCCCCCTCCTCGGCTGCCTGGATCTGTTGCCGGAGTGTCCTGTGCCCTGTGGGTACATTATGGGGGGGTTGGTGGAGGGGTGCCCGGGGGCCAGGCAAGCTGGGGGCCCCTGTCCCAATGTTTGCGGGGCCCCTGGGGCCGGCTCCGGCCTGTGTCTCCCCCCTGGCCCCTGGCCCCGGCCCTTCCCCCCTCCCCCCGGCTGCTTGCTTACCCTCGATGTCGGTCTCCAATCCCTCCGAGGCCGGCCCCTCTGTGCCGGAGTGTTCCCCCGGGACCACTGGCTGAGGGTAATGAGGGTGCCGGCTTCGGACTCCGCCTGCCCAGCCTGGGGGAGCTGACTGTCAGGGCTGCTGTCCGGGGGGGGCCTGCTGGTGCCGGAGGTCCCGGGGTGTTCCTCCTGGGTTTCTGGGGCCCTGGAGCTGGTGCCTTCTTGTGGGGCAGCAAGGGGAGGGGGTACCTCAGCCCGTTCCCTGCCCTGGACCACAATGCACCCCACTAGGCATGAGGAAACAATGGACCCCTTCATATGAAGGATGCGGTCCAGGGCATCATAGAAGGGGGCGGTCCAGGCTCCATGGCCGGACCGTGCGTTATTGTCCCGGATGGCCTTGTACCCACTCTTGAGTTCTTTGGCCTTTGAGTGGCACTGTCTGATGGTCCAGTGGTGCCCTGCCGCCTCCATGACCCTCACTATGTCCCGGTAGACATGTTCATTGTGCTAGTTGAGAGCGAGCTCCAGCTAGTACTCCAGGGTCCCCCAGATCTGTATGAAGTTCTGGGTCTCCCACAGTCCCCACTGGCCCCCTCGGTAGTAGGCCCGTCTCCCCCTTCACCCCTGTGGTTCCTCGTTGTCCTCCTTGTTGTCCTCATCCTCCTCCACCACCACCTCCTCTGCCTCCTCCTCTGCCCGGGCTGGGCCTGCGTCCTCCGGGGGCTCATCCACCCGGGCCCATTTCCGTGTCTGTGGGCGGCATGGAGGGTGTTTTACTGCAGGTGTTCCATTCTGTCCCCTTCCGGGGCCCTCCCCCTGTCCCCCTTCTCCCTGCTGGGTGCCCTGCCAGGCCCCATCCCCCCCCTCTTGGCTGCCCCTGTGCTCCCTGTTCCCCTCCCCATGGGTTCCCTTACCCGTTTCCAGGGCGCCTCCTCCCCCGGGCCGGCTGATGTCCCCAGGCTGGCCTGTCCCAGCTGCACCTGTGGCTCCTGCTGCTGCTGCTGCTGCTGTCCCTCCACCACCTCCATGTGCAGCATGACCCCCTCCTCCTCCTCCCCCCCACTGCCTGTGCTCCCTCCACCGTTGCCACTGCCTCCTCCTCCTCCCTCGCTCTCTCTCCCACCGCTCTCCTCCTCCCTCCTCGCTCCATCCCGTCACGTTTCCCTGCTGCTGATTGCCCTTTAAATCTCCCTCGCCGGTCTGTGTTGTTGCCGGTTGCCTGGCAGTGACGCTGCATGCTTTGACCCCCAACTGGGAATCTTTTTCTTTGATCCCAGCCAGTGATTGCCGTCCAGACGTTACTTTTTGTTGTTTCCCGGCGGGAATCACTTTGACCACGCTTTTGGAGCTCGTCCCATGGGGAGCCCAGGAAGCATGGTTGAAATTGACCCCATGTGGGTATATAGCGTGGTGAACATCTGGCGGCCGCCAAACAGACGTTCAGTGCGCTTTGGCCCTGCAGCGAAATTCACCGTGGTTCACTGTGGTTGACTGTGATCTCGTAAGTCTGAAAATACCCTTTGTCTCCACTTTTAATTCTAGTACCAGTGAATTATGGTCAGAAAAGGGAATAATTTGTATGTATGCTTTGTCACACTTTTGCAGCATTTCATTATTGACTAGCACGTGATCTATTTTAGTTGAGACTTTGTGCGGGTTAGAATAAAAGGTGAATTCTTGTATGATGAGAAGAAACACTCTCCATATTCCTTTCAAGCCATATTTTTCCATTAATTGCATTATGCGATCTTGCTGCTTAGTTAATCTATTTTTTGAAAATAAATCTAATGGAGAAAGTGGAGAATTAAAATCTCCTGCAATTATCGCCTTGCCTTCTATTTCCTGCACTATTCTTGGGATTGTTTCAGCAAAAAAAGTTGTTGTGTTGTTATTCGGGGCGTATAGCGTTGTGACTGTGTATTTTTCATCATTGATAGTCCCTTTCAGGGTCAGCAAGCGCCCCTCTGTGTCTCTATCGACACTATTAATTTGAAAGTTTAATGGTTTAAGGACACCAATGAGTATTCCAGCTTTCTTTTTCCCTGCATTTGAATAATAAACCTTATAAAATTTATCACAAAATCTAACATTATCTTGTTTAAGTAAATGTGTCTCCTGCATCATAAATATGTGCGGGCAAGATGTACGAATATGTTTCCAAACCCTCTTACACTTAATTGGGTTATTCAACCCACATACGTTAAATGATATTACTTTTAAATTTGCCATTTATTGTTCTCAATTTTGTTAGGTACCTTGTTACAGTCTCTTTCCTTCCCTTTCTCCTTCCTTTATTGGAAATGAGCTGTTCTACTTTTCCCTTCACCCTTTTTCTTTGGGTCAGCCAATCTTTCTCTCTCTTTCTCTTCCTGCCAGCTTTTCTAATTATTTCACCAAATCATTTATTTCTGTTTGTATCATTCACCATGTCACTCTTCTTTTCTTTTAACATATCAAGCTACACCAATTTAACTAACAACAACTTAACTATAAACTTATAAACCCCTCTTTCCCCCCTCTAATTTCCAACCACTATCTGCTTAACTCTTCCCTTATATTCCCCCTTCCTACTAAATAAAAAATATAAATGAAGTTAGTGAGGCCCCCTAATTCGGAGAGCTGCGGGCTTTCTGCCCCTAGCTAACCCACCACTTTTCAGTTTATACATCCCAAATAAGAATTTAAACATTCATAAAAGTGTACGCAAATAAATGTAAGGAGCCAAACTTCCTTCTTTGGTTTTTGAATCTTTTCCTGGCTCTTTTCATTCTAACTTAGTTCCTTTGGTTGTTTACAGTATCTTCTCTTAAGTTCTTTGCCATGTAGTTTTCCAATTCAGTTTTATCAGTAAAATATCTTCTTTTTCCTTTATCCACAAATGAAAATTTGGCTGGATACAGAATCTGGGCTTTCATTCCCAACTGACTGAACTTTTCAAGCTGTGGTCTCCAGGCCTTTCTTCTTTGTACAGTGTCATATGCAAGGTCTGGAAATATTGATATTTTATTTCCTTCATAAATTAAGTCTCTCACAGTTCTCGCTGCCTGTATTATTCTTTCCTTGTCCTGATAGTGCAGGAACCGGGCTATTATCGCACTTGGAGGTGCCTGGTCTCTGGGCTTAGGCCAAAAGGGACCTATGTGCCCTTTCAATTTCAACTGCATGTAGCTCCTGTCTATCAGGAAACACTGCTTTTAGGATTTTTAAGAGGGTGTCTCTGGCTCCATTTGTTTCTACTGTCATGGATTTTCATGGGTAAAATAGTAAGACGAGGAGGCTGCCAGCAGATTCAAACAGCAGAGCTCTTTATTCAGCAGAGACGCAGTGCTGCAGGACTCAGAAACCCTTGGATTCCAGAGCCCACTACAAAGGGCAATACATTTTCTTATACAGAAATCCTTGGGCGGAAAGCCCTTACATGGCTTGTTGCTTCTGCGCAGAAAAAACAGATTACCACACAACTTTCAAAGTAATTGTTTTGAGAAAGGACAGTTTACTTCTAAGTTCAGGTTGGGGATGAGATAACAGTGGGAACGAAGGGTAAGAGGGAGGTTCTCTTCTGAACTGAAGCTAGCTACATTTTTGGGCAAGTTGAACCTTCCCTCTGTGCAAAAAGTAATCTTGAAGCAGTGGCTTATCTATGTGAAGAGGAACAGAGCCTGTCTTGTTTGAAGGGCAAAGCAAACATTTCTAACATGGCGAAGTAACTGCAGGTCAAACAGAATTATAGGTTTTTAATATTTCTAAGATGGCAGAGGGTTATCACAGGGCAAACAGAAATATGGGTTTTTCTACCTCAATTTCTCCCTTTTGATACTTTAGAGAAAAGTATCACCAATTGAACCACCACTTTTGTCTACGAACCCTCAGGGGAATACGGAGTCTTGGAATTGCTGGGGCAAGTTGGGGAAATCCCTTGTACAAGGAAACAGCAGGCAGAATTACAGCAACAAGCAAGGGAGAAGGCCTAGATTTTGGAGTGGAGGAAGCTAAACTCCTAACACACCAAAGGAGCAGTTTACACAGTAAAAAGAAAAGGCCTAGGGCCAAAATGACAGCAAATAATAAAAACAACATGTGCTTGATCCAACCTGGGATATCTGGAAACAGATCATTGAGCCAGGACCACAAACCCCAATCTTGTGATTCATGTAGCTTTGCCACTGCAGATTTGAGGTGCTGTGTGTTCCTGAAATTGCAGGAAGATGCTTATAGGCCTTGTTGCCACACACAAAATAATGGCCCACCAGGGCAGTAGTTCCACAGGTACAGGTGTGTGCATAAAGAAACACTTGGTGGTAATAACCTAATAGGTTAAAGTATGTAGGAGTGAGATCAGGCAGAAATGTGTTGTTAAGATTTAATGTAATCCCATTCTTGACGATGGTGGCATTGCAGGTGTATTCGCCAACAAACTGCCCTGTGCCATTACAGCGCAGGAAAAATGGGGCCGGGGGAGGGGTTCTCATGTAGATGTATTCAGAAATGTTGCATTTGACTACCACCCAAGTGGCATCCGGAGGTAGCTCTGAGTACATGGGGAACTTTAATTCACTGTGATTAGCGGATACGCATGCATAGGAATACCCTCAAAGGAGTGAGGGAATAGGGGCACAAATCCAACAGTTAGATACATTTAAATCAATGCGAAGCTGTTGTATTACTAACAAAAAGGTATTAGCAGAATCTAAAGAACGTTTCTCCCGAGGGGAGCTCTTTTCAGTCAGGTTGTGCTGAGGGCTGTGGAAACCTCACTTAACAAAAGGCACAAGCATTTTGTTTTGATAGTTCAAACCTTTAGGCACAGGTTGAGGGCTAGTCTTTGTCAGGAGGAGCATCAGCCCTCCTGTAATGAGAGGCATGAATCCAGGCATTCTTGTTTTCTAGTTTCACTGCAGTGTGAGTAGTAAGCAATACCAGGTGCAGGCCTGTCCAACGAGGCACTAGACAGTTCTTTCTTTTGAACTCCTTCAACAATAACCAGTCTCCTGGCTTGAAAGGATGGCAGGGTTCTGTGGTTGAAGGAATATAGGCATCTTTGGCACTTTGGCGAGCTGTTGACAAAGTTCTGGAAAGAGAAAGAACATACTGTGTAATAGAGTCATCAAGGCCAGACAAATCTTTTCGCTGTCTGGATGTGGGGGTTAGGCCCAGTCACATGGATCTCCCCAAAACCAGTTCATGTGGGGTGAGTCCATGCTTGCGAATGGGAGTAGCTCTAATGGCCATGAGTACTAGAGGCAAGGCATCAGGCCATTTAAGACCAGTTTCATGAGTTATTTTAGCAAGTCTGGTTTTTAAGTCAGAGTTTTTCCGTTCCACTGTGCCACTGCTTTGTGGGTGGTACAGGGTGTGAAAGAAAATGCGAATTCGCAATGTTTCACAAAGAATTCTGATAATGTCTGCAGTAAAATGTGAACCTTGATCATTGTCAATGGACAAGGGGATGCCAAAGCGTGGTATAAAGTCTCTGAGGAGGTGTTTGGCAACTGTGTAGGCTGTGGCCCGGCAGCAAGGGAAGGCCTCAGTCCATCCAGAGAAAAGGCAGATAACTACCAGCATGTGCTTGTAACCTTGTGCTGGGGGTAAATCAGCAAAGTCTATCTGGAGGTTCTGGAAGGGCCTGTCACTCCATGGGCGAGAGGATGGGTGACAAGGCTGGGCATGAGCTGCGTTGAACAGTTGACAGGTGGCACAGGATTGGGTGACACGGCGTGCTTCAGTAGTGAAAAAAGGGGCAAACCAAGAGGCAGAAATCATTGCATCTATCTCCTCTTTGCTAGAGTGTGTCATTATGTGAGACACTTGAGCCAAATTCTGCACCAAGGCACGCGGTGCTACTGGACGTCCATCAGGGTGGCGCATGATGCCATCGGAATCCAGGGAGCAGCCAGCTCGCATCCAAATGCGTTGTTCAGAGGGATGGGCAGCAGCTTGCTGGGCAGCAAGATCTTCAAGGGAGGGGACATCAGTTGGAGCGTTACCTGAAAAGGAAACTGCAGCAACGAGACAGAGAGAAGGGCCAGATATTGCTGCTCGTTTTGCAGTCTGATCAGCAAATCTGTTGCCTAGAGCCTCAAAAGAACGAGAACAGAGTGCGCCCTGACATGTATAATAGCCACACGAGAGGGAAGGAGTAAAGCAAATAAAAGATCTGAAATAAGAGGTCCGTGAGAAATAGGGGCACCCAAGGAAGTAAGGAACCCTCTTTCTCTCCAAATAGTGCCAAAGGAGTGACAGATGCCAAAAGCATAGCGAGAGTCAGTGTAAATGTTGACATGCTGATTAGCAGACAGAAAACAGGCACGGGTTAAAGCAATCAGTTCAGCTGGCTGAGCTGAGCAAAGGGAGGGGAGGGAGCCTTGCTCCAATACAGCATAGGGCGTGCAAACCGCATACCCAACATGTAACCCTTTGTGGTCATGGTAGCAGCTACCATCAACAAACAAATGACAGTCAGGGTGAGCAAGAGGCACATCTGTCAAGTCAGGGTGAGGAGAGGTAGAGTGAGAAACAAGAGAAACACAGTCATGAGAGAGAACCATGTCGCCAAGGTCAGAGATAGTCAGAAGAGAAGCAGGATTTAAAGCAGAAACATGTTGGAGAGTATCATTCTCAGGAGCCAGCAAAGAAAGTTCAAAGCAGGTCAAACGGGAAGGGGATAAAAGTTGGGACTGGCGGTGAGTAAGTAAGGAATATACAGCATGAGGAACAGCCACAGTCAGGGGGTGACCGAGGACCAAAGGAGAGGATTTTTCCACCAGCTCTGCCGCTGCAGCAACAGCCTTGACACATGGGGGGAAACCCCTAGCAACAGGGTCAAGGCGGGTAGAAAAATAGGCAACTGTGCGGTTCTGATGGCCAAAGGGTTGGGTGAGAACCCCAAGGGCAAAGCCCTCAGACTCATGACAAAACAGGGTAAAAGGTTTGGAATAGTCAGGTCGAGCAAGTGTGGGGGGAGAGGTTAAAGCTGCTTTTAAATCCTGGAATGATTGTACAGCTTCAGGAGACAGAAGAAAGGTGTCAGAGGACAGTGCAGAATAGAGAGGTTGAGCCAACTGGGCATACCCCAGTATCCACTGGTGGCAGTAGTTAGCAGCACCCAAAAACTTTCACAGTTGGCGAGGGGTAGAAGGCACTGGTAGGGACACAATGGCTTTCAGCCTGTCCAATGAAAGGGAACGAGTTTCAGCAGTGATTATGTGTCCCAGGTATTGAATCTGAGGCTGACAAAACTGGAGTTTAGCACGGGAGACCTTATGTCCCTTCAGGGACAAATGCTGTAAGAGTGCAAGAGAGGTCGCCTGGCAAACGTCTAAAGTTGGGGCAGCAATAAGCAAATCATCTGCATAAGTTATGAGAGTTGCATCAGAAGGCACAACAAAATCAGACAAAGTTTGGTGGAGAGCCAATCCAAAAAGGGAAGGGGAATCACGGAAACCCTGGGGGAGGGGGTAAAGGTAAGCTGGCAACGTGTGGAGGGGTCAGTAAAGGCAAACAAATACTGAGAATCCGGGTGTATGGGGACAGAGAAAAAGGCTTGAGATAAATCAATGACAGTAAAAAACTTAGCATCAGCAGGTATGGAGGCAATAGTGAGAACCGGGTCAGGAACAATGGGGTGTAAGGGGACAACAAAATCATTCACTGCTCGTAGATCTTGGACAAACCGATAAACGGGGGAGCCATCCGCATGGAATTTTCCCAGTTTCTTTACCAGCAGGATGGGGCTGTTAACAGGGGACAGGCAGGGTGTTAAAATGCCTTGTTCCAGGAAACTTTGAATAACATGGTGAATGCCAGCTGTGGCCTCGGCAGACAAAGGGTACTGAGGAACTGAGGGAAAAGACTTGTTAGCCTGTACTGATATTTGCAAAGGTGCAATGCCTTGCAGCAGCCCCACATCATCAGGGGTGGCTGCCCACAATTCGGGAGGCAAAGCAGACAAGAGCTCCTGGTGATCAGACAGAGGCTCCTGTCCTGCCTCCTCAGTAGCAAGGGCCATCAAAAGTACAGGAAAAATTGGCTGCGGCAGATCCAGAAAAACACCATCAGGTGAACAAAGAATTTTAGCATTCAATTTGCAAAGCAAGTCTCTCCCTAGAAAATTTACTGGCATGTTGTGGCTTAAGAGGAAAGAATGTCTCTCTGTGAGCGGACCAATGGTTACAGTGGTGGGCTCAGAAAGAGGCACTCTAGAGCATATGCCCTCCACCCCTATGGTAGAAATGGAGGAGGTGGAAGGTAATATTGTAGGGAAAAGGGAAGACTGGAGCATAGAACAGGTAGCCCCAGTGTCAACCAAGAAAGGGGCCTCAGCTCCGGCAACAGTAAGGGAAAGCATTCCGTCAGCGGAGAGGGGAAGGATGTCAGAGGCTGAGGCCGCATCCCGTCAGGGCTGGGGATTATAGCTGGAAGGGACATGTTGATAAAATTGTCCTTGCAGCCCTTGTGGGGCAGGGCGGAAAGGGTTATCCCCATGGTATGCAGGGGGAATGAAAGGGGGTGGGGTCGGAGTAGGGTTAGGATTCCATGTGTGCTGGGTGGGTGGCACAAAGGCACGTCCACGTCCCTTGCCCCTTTGGGACCTATTTGGGCACTGGCCCTTCCAGTGTCCCTGTTGGTGACAATAAGCACATACATCCTGGGGGATGCCGGGCCATGCGTTGGAGGGGCCCGGGAGATCCCCGTGTTGCCCCAGGGGTATAGGCAGGTAGTCCTGGTGTTGGGGAGGGCGGCGCGGACCCCTCTTCCCCTACCCCGGTAGGGCGGGTTCTGGATAACACAAATTTTAACCGGTTGGGCTGACTTTTTCTCTGCTTCCTCCTGGATCATTTCCCAAATTCTAGAGGAGGAAGAAACCAAGCTGTCAAGGGTGCTTGTCTTCCAGTCTAGGACTGCTGCCTGCAGCTTGGTTCGTACAACAGGCAAAAGCCCTTGGACAAACAAAGACACCAGGACCCCTTGGGTTCCTGCCACCTCCGGATTCATTCCGGAATGGAGATGGAAAGCGTCCAGCAACCGAGCTGAATAGTCAGCGGGGTGTTCATCTTTTTTCCAGGTAGTGTTAGAAACTTTAGACCAATTTCGGCTTACTGGGGCCATCGAGGGGATGACTGCCAATAGCCATTCAAGATAACTGTTAATGCGAGCTCGCAGTTGCTGGTTTGAATGGGGGGGGGGGTTATTACGTGGCCATCCATTGCCATTATCACCCTCTCGAGTTTTGGCAAGAAGGGGCGCTTTTTGTTCCCTAGTTAGAACACCATCTAAAAGCATTTCAACATCGCCGCATGTCAGGTGGAAAACAGATATAACTTGTTGCAACTTGGTCTGGAATCCTATAGGGTCCTCTCTTAATTTAGGGAAAGTACTGGGCCAGTTCATTATATTAGCCGGGGTCCAGGGGACATGGACTGTAACTACGTCTTCTCCCTGGCCAAGGGGTGGGAAATCTCGAAGTGGAGCTATCATAACATTGGGGGCAGTGGGTGAGTTATGAGCAGCTGGGGCAGTGTCAGGTCGGGGACGGGAACGTAAAACTCAGGAGGAAATTTGGGGAGTGGTGAAGTCTTGGGTATCCTCATCCTCAATCCGGGCGGGGACGCTTGGCTGGAGCTCCTGTATCCGGGGAGGAGTGGAGGTGGCAGAGCTAGGTTGGGAAGCTCGTGCAAAGGGGTTATTGGACCTATAGGGAGGGAGTTGGTCCAGTAAGGGATCTCCCGGAAGATCTGGGACAGGAGAGATTGCCGGGTAGATGGGACGCGGCAGAGGAGCCGAAGGCAGGGGCGAGACAGGGTCTGTCCCGGCCAATGGACAGAATCTCTTTTGGACACTTGGCCGATTCGCCTCATCGTCCCAGAGAAACCAAACGTCCATCTGTCTTGGGTGGTTTGCTTCTAAATTATATCTCAAGTGAGTCAATACTGGGATGCAAAAAGAGCCAGACAAAGGAAACTGCAACTCTGGTTGATCCCGGGTGTAAAAATTCCATTTCTCAACCCATTTTACAGCTGATTTTCCATACTGGCGAGCCATGTAGCCCACTGGGTTATCTCCCGGTGAGTCCTTAGACTCCGCCGTTCCCATTATAATTAGTACAGCAGCAGGATTGCAATCTAATCAAACTCCGAGGCAGCCTGGAGGACTCAGTCCTGATACCTGCACACCCGGAGCCCTGGGGCATCCCCCTGGGATTTTTAAACAGATGCAGCACTTACCACAAGATCTCCAAGGGACTCCTGTGTTCCTCGAATCCCACTTCTGACACCAGAAATGTCGTGGATTTTCGTGGGTAAAATAGTAAGACGAGGAGGCAGCCAGCAGATTCAAACAGCAGAGTTCTTTATTCAGCAGAGATGCAGCGCTGCGGACCTCAGAAATCCTTGGATTCCAGAGCCCACTACAAAGGGCAATACATTTTTTATACAGAAATCCTTGGGCGGAAAGCCCTTACATGGCTTGTTGCTTCTGCGCAGAAAAAACAGATTACCACACAACTTTCAAAGTAATTGTTTTGAGAAAGGACAGTTTACTTCTAAGTTCAGGTTGGGGATGAGATAACAGTGGGAACGAAGGGTAAGAGGGAGGTTCTCTTCTGAACTGAAGCTAGCTACATTTTTGGGCAAGTTGAACCTTCCCTCTGTGCAAAAAGTAATCTTGAAGCAGTGGCTTATCTATGTGAAGAGGAACAGAGCCTGTCTTGTTTGAAGGGCAAAGCAAACATTTCTAACATGGCGAAGTAACTACAGGTCAAACAGAATTATAGGCTTTTAATATTTCTAAGATGGCGGAGGGTTATCACAGGGCACACAGAAATATGGGTTTTTCTACCTCCCTACCCCTTCCGGGATACCTACAAATCTTAAATTATTTCTTCTTCACCTGTTTTCCAGGTCTTCTAGTTTTTCTTTAAGTATGTTAACAGTCTCTTCAGTATAAGACACCCTTTGATCCATTATATTACTGTGATCTTCCTGGTCACTAATGTGTTGTTCCATACTGTCAATTCTTTTATTTATGCCCTCTATTTGAGCTTTCATTTTAACTAAGTTGCTTTTTATAGTTGTTAGGCCCTCTTTATTAAATGTTAAGTCCTCTTTAATAACTTTAAACAGGTCCAGTACCTGTAGCAGAGAGTCAGGGTCCCCGGTTTCCTCTCGCAGAGTTCCGTCCGCCATTTTGTGCTGGGCGGTTTCAGCTTTTCTGGCACTGCGGCGGGGGAGACAAACTCTGTCTATCGTTGAGTCCGGGTCTTTTTTTTTAAAGTTTGGCTCATTCCTCTATACCTTATCCCTAAAGTTCTTCTTCTTTTCCGGATGTAATTGCTCTCAGGGTATCTGTTTTTTCCAGCGGGTCAGCGGGAGCACAGCCACACATGACTTACAGCTTGCGCATGCCCAGTCGACCTCCGAACTTCAGTCTTAATATTAATGAAAGAACCCGAATAGTTCCCTCAGTCCCAACCCCACCTCAGCTGCATTGTGAATAGGGTTGCCATACCTTCCCTTTAATCCAGGACACTTATGAAAAATACATGGTGCATGACTGCATTGGTTCCAATGCAGCTCAGCACCAGGTATTTTTCATAAGTGTCCTGGATTAATGGGGAGGTATGGCATCCTACTTGGGAGAGAGGAGGGCCTGACTAGAACAGGCAGCATGGGGCAGAATACTTCAGCAAAAAGTATAGTAGACTAAAAGCTTAGCTACTAAACTACACTGATGGTGCTGCATTTCTAATCCCTCACCTCAGACCAGTCACTCCCACCCCTGCTTTCCTTCCCTTACACAGTGGTGGGGAACCTTGGGCCCAGGGGCTAAATGTGGCCCATGGATTTGGCCCCTTTCCAGTTCCTGGATCTGGCCCCTATATCCAGTTCCTAATCTCAAGAACTGAAAATCTGAGTTCAGAGTAAAGGAGGAGAGATGCAGGCATGCACACAAAGATAGCAGAGATAGATCCAGGGCACAGATCCATGGTCTGGACCTCCTGTTCCTGAGTGCACTCCATAGGCACCTCTGCCTCCAGCTTTTATGTGACTCTCAAAGCTTGTACTAATTTTTCAGTTGGTCCCTGGAAGGGAAAGGTTCCCCACCTCTAATAGAGCACTTTCAGTGTCCTTCCTACAAGCTCCCAGACCAATGAACAAGAGAAAAAAATTAATGAAAAAATCCTTAAGATCCAAAATTCATAGTAGCATTAGATTGCTTGTAGAGTGGGGGACAAAAATCAGAGGAGCCCTTTCAAAACCACTAAAACCTCATGAGGCTTCATGCAAACTGAAAAGGAAGTATTTTTGACATGCTCACACTCCAACAGAAAGACTGAATATAACAAAGCATCAAATAGATCCTTTGGAAAAGCTGCTATATTATGTCTGTAATTTTTTCCAAGATATGAGCCCACCAAAATATCCCAACCAATTTAAACATCTAAAGCTCAAGAAAAAGTTTCTCAAGCATCAAATCACTCGGGAAGAGGAACAAAATTCAAAGGCGCTATCACAAGAAAGAACACCACTATTTTCTCCTTTCAGAAACACTTTAAGACAATATAAGGTCACATGAAAAGCAAGTATTTTTGAAGCAAGAATTCATACTGCTGCAAAAATATTTAATATAAGAAGCCTGCAAGTAAAGCTTCTGGAAGAACTTTTAAATTCCATTTGCATTTTTTCCCTACAGTGCAGTCAACGCACAAAATATCCATGCCAAATTTCCAATATTTATTTATTTATTTATTTATTTTCATAGTTTATACCCTGCCTCTCCTGCCTAAGAAGCTGGAGGCATCTTACAATAATTAAAACATCATTTAAAAATATACATAAAATACACATAAAAGGGAAGCATAAGAATAAGAAAATAAAAACCCCATCCTTTCCACTCACCCTTCACCTCCCTCCCTCACCAAAGGCCTGGTGGAATATCCAGGTCTTGCATTGTTGTTGAAATGAGGCAAGGTCCGGGGGGCTACCTGGGCCTCCACCGGAAGGGAGTTCCACAGCTTAGTGCCTCCACTGAGAACACCCTCTTCACTATAGCACCCCTCACCACCCGGGGGACATTGAGAAGGATGCTCCCGGTGGACCACAGGGGTGCGCTTGCCTGCCTGCTTGAGGGTCCTGGCCGCTGGGACTGGACCCTGACACACAGGGGAGACAGGTTGCTTATGGAACATAAAGACGGTGGGGTGTTTCATCTTCAAGTGTAAGCTGATGGTTGTGTTACCCAACTTTTCCAACTGTTTCCCATGGCATAATGGGGCCCTGCAATAATTGCAAATAATGGGTGTTTTTACACACACACTTCTCCTGGATGTTTGCTGTAACATCCAGAACTTTCTGTGTGTCTAAAACACTCACCCAGATTTAAACATCCAGTTCTTTGAACTTCTGCTTAGAACGTCTCCCAGAACCTTTGTGTGTAAAAGGTTCTCCTGGTAAACTGCTTTGCTCCAGGCAGCTGTGGTCACTTGGTTTTCATGGCAGCCTGTCACGTTTACAGCTGTGGCTACTTTAGGCTGCCTCAGGGCAGTGTGTGTGTGTGTGTGTGTGTGTGTG
>QEPC01014973.1:1431653-1442910 GCA_003113815.1 Sphenodon punctatus
GGGAGGGGGAGGGAATTAATTTATTTCATTGGTTTCAATGGGGACACAGCGCCCCATTGAAACCAATGAAATAAATCCGGTACCGGCATACCGGATTTAATCCGGGAATCTGGTTTTCGCAGAACCGGTAACTGGTAAATCTGGTAGCCGGTAATGGGCCCGGGGTCCCACCACTACTATTTACATTTTCCACACTGCTCATGATTTTATAAACTTCTATCATATGCTCCCTTAATTGCCTCTTTTCCAAGCTAAAGAGCCCTAACTTGTTGAGTCTCTCATATGGAAGTCGATCCATCCCTTCTATCATCCTTGTTGCTCTTCTCTGAATTTTTTCCAATTCTATTGTATCTTTCCTGAGATGGAGCGACCAGAACTGCACACAATATTCAAGGTGTGGTTGTGCCAAAAAATGTATATGGCAGCATTATATTTTCCCTTTTATTTTATATTCCTTTCACAATAATGCCTAACATTTACTTTGCCTCTTTGACAGCTGCCGCACATTGAGCTGATGCCTTCAATGAACTATCCACAATGACTCCAAGATCCTTCTCCAGACAAATGCAAGAAGTTCACATGGCCCTGTTGCAAGGAGGAGCACGGATGCAGGGGCGGGGGGAACGATGCCTGTGCCACAAACAGCAGATCACACACAGGTGGCTCAATGAGCGATGACTGAGGAAGGGGGGGCAGAAGCAAAGAAACTGGAGCATCAGGGCCCATGAGCAAAGCAAGTAGGCAGTCACACACACACACACACACACACACACACACACACACAGAGCAATAGGGCAGACAGATGGAGGCAAACGTCTTGGAATGGGGTTCTGAAGCCGGCTCAAGGATGCTGAGGAGCCCGCCCAGGAAACCCCACACCATAGTCTGCCCATGCAAACATACGGTGGTGATACCCCTGGGCACACATGTGCCCATCCCCCATGTACTGAGGGAGAAAGGGGTTTCTGGTGGCCAAAGCGGCTTTGACAGCTGCACAGTTCTGAACATCCAACAGGACAGTCATCTCCACTGCATCAGGTGCACTGGTGAGGTAGGGACCCCAAGCCAGGGGTGTGAGCAAATACAGTCCATGAAGCCAATCCTTGCACTCACCATGGGCCCTCCATTAACCACAGGCATGCAGGACATTGGTAAAGCAGGTTGGAAGGGATGAACCACCACCCAGAAGACTCAAATGAAAAGCCATTTGTCCGGCAATGATCTGAACAGCCACACTTTTCCTGGCTTCCAACAGCAGCACCACCATTCCAGGTGGAGGAACATTCACAGCGGAATCCAGCAGATGGAACCCCAACTCACTCACTCTCCTCTGACAATCCAGACTCTCAAAGGGGTGTCCAGGCAGCCACATGCTACGCAAAAGCAGGTCAAAGCTGTCATGAGAGGAATATGGATCCCACAACAGGATCTGGACATCATCCCTCAGCCACAGGTCTCCAAGTAACATGCTGGCACAGATGGGCCACACCTCTCTGCCACCCTGACCACAGAAATGGGCACCCTGGTGCTTGCGTGGAGCCAACCTCTCCCAGGCACAACAGACCGAAAAGAATCCATGATAGAAATGTGAGGGCAGAATCAAAAGTGAAGATGCCTCAAGCCAGATGCCCGAGACCACCAGATAGTGTGGATTAAGAAGACAGACACCCCCACATGAATATCGGTAGTCCGCTCCCATGTTCTTATCCAACAGACATGACCTTGGCCACATGGGGGAAGTGGGGGGGGAAATGAGCATGGAAGGGAGACCTTGGTTGGCATGACCTGTTGTGCTTCCATGCATATGTCGTGTGTGTGTGTGTGTGTGTGTGTGTGTGTGTGCGTGTGTGTATGTGTATGCGCATGCCCGCCCATCACTGTATGGGCACACCTGCCTGACCCTACTCCTGTGACTGACATGGAATGGGCATTGTTGTGTGTCTGGTGCTGCTGATGTTTGCCCGTTATGGTTGTGTCCCTTGGGGGCTTGTGCATGTGGTGTACATCCTCATACTTTCCTTGCGGTTGTATGCATTGGTGTCCCATCCCTTATTGTATGTCGGGAGTGCCTGTTGTCCCTTGCTCTCTATGCCCTGCATCAGCTACGTCCTTCCATATGCTGTTGTTCCCCTCCACCCCCACTGTGCTCTGGACCATCCCTGTCCCATGCTACGGGTTTGCTTTCTACTTGACATGTGGCGTCCCCTGTCCCTGCCTGGAGTGCCGTGTGCTCACCTAGCTGTCTGGGAGGCTTTTCATGGCACTGGATCTCTTCACAAGGGCCTTTTCGGGTTCCATGGTTGGGGCCAGTGCACCCAACTCTTCACATGTGTGTTCTTTAAGGGCCTTCGGCCAGGCTGTGGACGTATCAGGAGCGGGGTGGGTGGGGGTGGGTGGGTATCTGTTGTCAGATGAATGTGGGGCCACTTTGGCCCTCACCTGACCTTCTCCCTATGTTACTGGTGGACTGGACCCTTGGGTGGGTGTTGAACACCCATCTCCACCCACCTCCACCCATGCTGATGCATAGAGCAACCCAGCTTCTCACTGGTTGCTCCGTGCGTGGGGAAGCGCACCCACACACCTCCTCATTTAAACAGGCACTCACACACATGTGCTATGGGTGGACATGAGTGGGAGAGTCTTATAAAAATGGCCATAGTTTGCACAGGAGTCTGAGGAACTGGTGAGGGATTTTATCAAAAGCTTTTTGAAAATCCAGATATACTATATCAACTGGATCACCCATGTCAACGTGCTTATTAACAATCTCATAAAATTCTAATAGGTTAGGGAGGCAATTCAGTTTTAATAATAAACGTAGCCATAGGCCATTGCCAAACCATGCAAAACACAAAACAAGATACCTCCTAAATTCTTAAAAAGTAATCATTAATTTAGCTAAATAATTAGATTAGTTACATCTATCAAAAATAGGTTAAATTACTAAGATAAATTTCAGCTAAACATAACATGCAGTTTTTAATCAGCAGAGTAGACTAATAATGGTAACCAAGGAGACATCAATCAATTGACATTAATCGTAGCAAGAGAAAAAAAAATTGACTGCAGAAACAATGACCTAATATTAAAGGCCAACATCAGATATTTCATTACTTTAGATGAAATTTCTTTAGATTTATCCCCTTAAAATATTTCTAACAAGCCCCAATCCGTATAGCCATGAAACCGTTCCATAATTGGGTAGAGAATTTCTGCCCTAAGCTGGTCATATAGATGACAGTTACACAATATATGCTGCGTGGTTTCGATAGCAAGTATGTCGAACAGACAAAGCCGATCTTCATATGCCATACCCTCCAAATGACCCTCATAGAGTTTGAGGGGAGGGCATTAACCCGGGTGGAAAGAAATAGTAACTTTTCTCTAAAGGTACAGGTAGAAGTTAAATAAGGAACCATTCCCCCCAGCGGAGGTAACCACAGAGTATAGCCATGCATGTGTACAGCACTGCCAATGTTAGTAATCTCTTCTTGTCTTACAATATCCTGTACTCTTAAACTAATTTCCATTTTGGCAGACAGAATGTTTTTGGTATCAAAGTAGTTAGCTGAAAATCCTATATAAGACAGGCGTAGTTCAATTGCCTTGAACCATGTGTTTTTATAGGTGTCTTTCAACAAAAATTTCACTAAACCATGATTCAAGTTCTTACACAGGCGAAGCCAAAAATTAAATGCAAACTGCCAGGCCATTGAAGCCCAGCTCCTTTGGTCACACTCCAATCTAATGGCTGCTGTTGGAGTACCATTAAGAGCCTTTAAGAGGAGTCTAAGGAAGTGGGATTGAATGACATTTAGATCTTTCTCCATGAAGGGGGACCAAAGTTCTGCACCGTATAAAAAAGAGGCTCTCGCCTTGGCATCCAAAACCCCCACAGCTAAATCAGTATTCCTCTTCCCCTGACCAGAAAAGAATCTTAAGATAGCATGCGCTAAGCCCTTAGCTGTCAAAGTAGTATATTGAGCTATCCATTTCCCTTGTACTTGCAATAGAATTCCAAAATACCTAAAACAGGTAAGTTGCTGAAGGAACTGATTATTGATGGGCCATTTGTAACTTTTCCGACTATTGGAAAAGACAACTATCTTCGATTAACCATAGTTAATGGTGAGCCTGTTTTTAATACAGTACTCTGAGAAAGCCTTCAACTGCCTAATCAGTCCAATCCTAGTCTGCGAAAGAACTGCCAAATCATCGGCGTACAAAAGTGCCCCTCTTGGCTTTGAAGCCAATTTTTGGGGAAAAGATTCGGGTGGGCCAACATAGGAATACCATCATTTATGTAGAGATTAAACAGAGATGGGCTAGTACACATCCTTGGCGGACTCCAACTCCCACCTTAATCTCCTTTGTGGTGTGCCCTAGCTTATCTGTTTTTATCACCAATGTAGAGTCCTTATACAAATTCTGGATCAGAAGTAATAATCTTCTGTCCATAGTAGTTTCTCTTAATTTCTCCCATAACAAATTTCTACATACAGAATCAAACGCGGCCTTAAGATCTAAAAAGGCTACATACAGTTTACCACACCTCAGTCTATACTTCTTGGTTAGGTGGAACAAAATTAGGCATTGTTCTACTGTTGAACGGCCCTTCTGAAATCCCGCTTGCCCAGGGTAAGGGATATTATTTTGTTCCATCCACTGGGACAATTTGTGCAACAAGTATTTCTTAAAATTTTTACTCACTACGCTAAGGAGGCTAAAAAATCTATAGCTTTGGGGACCAACTTGTGGACCTTTCTTGTAAATTGGTACAACCACGGCTTTTCCCCAGTTGATTGGAACATTACCTGAATTAATTATTGCTGTGAAAAGGGCCACCAGCACCGGGTTCCACCAATCCAGGTGTGCCTTAATAAATTCCACCTGGACCAAGTCAGGTCCAGGGGCCTTATTATTGCTAAAAGACCCTATTATTTCCACTAATTCCTCCTCTGTCACTGTAGGCCAAACCGGTAACTGCTCACATGCTACCTCTATTTCCAGTTGAGACACTAATTCCTCTCCCTTGCCTCCTAGGTGCCCCGGAGCAAAGAAATCATCCCAAGACTTCTCGGGAACTGGCAGGGACCATTCAGATCTCTCCTTCTTAAGAGAACCATTTACCAGAAACCAAAAAGCCCTGGAATCATTAGATTTACTAGCACAGACCAGCGCCTTCCACCTATCTTCCTGGTAGAGACGCTTCTTCAATTTTATCAATTCTCTATATAGTCTCTTAAGAGAAAAATAATGATCTGGTAATCAAGAGTCTGACCCCTGGTGGTACTCCCAGTATACCACTTTCAACTTTCTTTGGGCCTTCCTACACTCGTAGTCAAACCAAACCTGGTTTCGAAACTTGCTCAGCCCAGATCTAATGGTGGAGGAAGCTACACTTTGAATAGAATTCTGGAAGGTGCAGATTGTAAGTGCATAGGCTTCCAAAATAGCCTGACTCTCTGTCTTGCCCAGTATGTCCTCTACCCAACCTTTACATGGCTCACTCTCCATCAGGAGCTCCAGTGATTGAGATAGCTGTGGTTTCCATCTAGCTGGACAGTGCAAACCAAACGCTGTCAGTGGGAGGGGGTAGGAAGGGAAGGAAACACAAGGGTAAGGGTGCCCACACACTCCGAGGGGGGTCAAATAGCTCTGTTGTGTTTCGACACTTGAGGCTCCCAGTTGCCCGTCAGGATAGTATGTGGGCCGCTCAGTATGCTTTCGCACCAAGAGCTTCGGCCCCTATCATCATAGGGCACAGAGCAATTCAAAGGGAAGAGGCTCACGCATGCATCCCATTCAAAGCCACAAGGGGGAGCACTGGTGGGGTGGAGGTGAAGGGAGCAAGGTTAAGGAACCCTGGGAAGGAGGGAAATGGAACCGGGACTCTCACACTGCGGGGGTAAGGGAATAGGGAAATTGACCCAGGAGGGGAGAGGGGCAGAAGCACCCTGGCCCGCAGGCCCTCGCACCCGTTCTTGCTTACCAGGGACAAAAGGGGTGAGGGTCCTATCAACACACAATTGCTCAGGGCTATACACAATCAACAAGGGGGTATACAGGAAGACACAGTACAGGGAGAGGGGAATACAAACAGAAACACGAAAGGCAAGGCAATAGCAACACACGCAAAGGCAAGTACTTAGCTTTCAGGCAAGGGGCCAGTCTCCACAGACACACAAGCTCTGTTCACCGGCACAGAGCTCAGCAAACTGCCAGCTTGTAAAGGTCTAGCCCCGCCCCCTGCACGCGCCTGCAGGCGCTCAGATCGACGAGGAGGGGGCGTGGTCTCATTGCGTGCTCCACAGGCCCCTGCCGAGGTGCGGCTTGCAAAGGGGGCAGAGCCACAGGCGGCGGCGGCGCGATGCTTGGCTGTAGCTGGGGCTGCGGCCCCAGCGGGACGGGGCTTCCTTGCCGTGGAGTGCGTCAGGGTGCGGAGACAAACGCAGATATTTGCAGAGGTGGGGGAGATAAAGACCGATGTAACCACCAGGAAAATTTAAGTAACAGTGATAAAGGCAAATGGTCACTTACTACATTTGGGCCCACAAAAAAATCCTCCACATATTCCAAAACATTTGGAGAAACCGCCAAGAAATCTACTACACTCGCACCCTGTGGCCCAATAAATGTAAAATCACCTTCCTTATCACCAAACCCAGAGCCATTTATTATACACAAATTCAATCCTGTTATCAAATTGGCAAACCTAATTCCCAAGGAGTTTATCCTCCCATCCTTGGAGGACCTCGTGTCCAACTTATCTGCAATAAGGCTAACTGGGCAATCACAATAAATTTGAAGTGCTTCATCATCTGAACCGATCCTGGCATTGAAATCTCCTAACATTATAAAAAGGGACCTTGGATATTGTGCAAGTAAATCCGAAATAAGTTTTTCCAATTCGACCCAAGTCCTACTATTATATGTACCCGCATTACCTACCACAATGTATATTGTAAGGAGAATAAACAACTGGGACCCCATCCTAAAAACTAAACCTAAAGCAAAAGGCAGGCATTAACCTCCTGGATCACCATAGCTACTACTGTTTCTGCCACGAGGCATCCCAAGCCTCCACTAAGTCGCCCTCTCCTAACTGAGCTGGCATGGAGGGAGAAGGATTTAAAACCTTCTATCTCTAACAAATCTTGGGTCCAGATTTCCTGTAAAAGGACTACCTGGGCTTTTCTCACATAGGTCATAAAATCCCTATTACTTTTGCACGACTGCCAACCTGAAGCATTCCAGGAACAAATAAAAAAAGAATCAAGCTCCTGGTTCAGATGGCATCATAAAGTCCCATCTCGGGAATTCTCGTCAAGGAATACTGCCTGTTTATTTATATGCGGCAGAAACAGGGCCTCCCTAGGCTCACATTCCTCATGAAACCATGTAGCCAAATTTGCATAGGTCTCCTGTGTGTTCAAGGTGACCAATTCATTATCCTCTCTTTCCTGTACCCTTGTCTCAAAGTTATTCTCTCCCAAATTTACCAATGGGTCTGCCAGCTGCAAAAGTCTATCATTTATTGGGACGTCCTTACTAATGTTACTATGGGCATCATGGCCAGAACCCTTTGCATTTTGAGCCTCCATATCCAGGGACTGGCTAAAATAACTCCCCTGATCCCTAACTGCACTGGGAGTTAAAACTCCCTCCGTTAGGGAGACATAACTTCTCTTTGCTAAAGCAATGCTTTTTTTTTACCCATCAAATCATGCTTGTCAATAAGATTATTACAAGGGCACTTGCTCTGCCTTGATAGGTGGCCATTAGGGTCCTTTGTCGAGCTCCCCTAGAAGGAATGGAGCTCAAGCTGCTTGAAAGGCTGCAGCCTTTGTCCCGGTCGGCGCAGGCTGCGCCACTGCCAGGAACGCTGGAGCGTGAACACCGGGCCATGGCGAGGATCCCTCGGTGGCCCGGATGTAATCTGCCCAGCAACGGGCAGGCAGCCAATTAGGTGTGAGCGGGAGGCCCTGCCCCCTGAGCGGTGCCTCCCCGCCCGCTGAAACATTCAGCGCCATTCCAAGTGCCGTTGGTGAGCTGCAAGCCCCCGACCCGCCCTCCCAGAGATACTACGGGTGTAACCAGTTGCCTTAGCAGGGGCCAGGAAGGAATTTTGAAGAGAAAACGCGATTGAGCAAAATAGTTTTTCTCATTTTTCGCCTTCCTCGTAGTGTGTCATTGTTTTAACTGATCAATCACAAACAGAATATGGGAGGGTAGTAGTAGCAGTTATGTTTACTCTTGTCGCATTCTTGCAGGGGTCCAGTGCTGTTGTAAATTTGTAATAATATGTAGTAAAAGAGGCATCTCCCTAAGAGATGTGAGGGGAACACCTGGGGCATAGGCTGGGTGTGGCCAGCCACAGGGTTAACCTCCCAGGGTGAGTTGCGGGCAAACGCGGGAAGGGATAAGAGCGGTCCCCAAGCTGGCGGTAACTTAAAACCTTGGCTCGGGTCCGGATGGACCTTGTCCCCTCTGGAAGGCGGCCGTTAGCCAACGACAGAGGGGAGACGTTTGATTTGGGTAATAGAGGAGGGTTATGGAGGGTACATCCAAGCCTCCCCCTTTGTTGGGGTTGTTAAGTACCTGTTATAGAAGTTAGCACTGGACCTGAATTGCCTGAGGGCAATTACCCCCACCATGCCTAATTCCTATTTGAATAAAGAATGCGACCTTTCAAACCCAACATGTTGTCCTAGCTTTATTCCGGATGCGCCGACAAGTAGGTGGGGGGGAAATCATCAGAATTCTCCAAGGGTTCGAGGAGCAGTCCCAAGTGTTCGGGTCATCCCTCAGAGAATACTTGTGAGTTTTGGAGGACAGGGAGGTAGCTGGTGTCATGTGTGTGTGTCAGGGGGTGCTTAAGGGGGAGTGGGGGGCCTAACAAGGGGATCAGGCTGAGTTACTTACCTTCCAGAGAGGGTCCACATGATGGGTGGCCTCTTCCTGGCTTGTAAGTTTGAAAGTTATAAAAACAAACAACTGAGCATGTCTAGAAAGGGTCTGAATGGCTGCAATGTCACACCTGTCTGGTCGCCCCCAGCCGGATCAGAAGACCCTTGCCTACTGTGACCCCAAGAAGAAAGTGAGGGCAGTTCCTTTGAGGCCTGGACCGCCTCTGTCCTAGGACCCGGTCATGCCCCTCCCCGTCCTGGGTCCAGAGTGATGCCGGCCAAACCAGTTCTAGCCTTCACTCAGACCACACCTCTGAAGGAGATGACCTGTCAGCAGACTATCCCTAATTTTGTAGTTAACTACGTCGCTGGACCCCTGCCACCGGAGACTGTCAGCATATGTTTGGCTAGTCTCGCCCCCCCCCCCAGGACAGAGGCAGTCCAGGGCTCAAAGGAACTGCCCTCACTTCCTTCTTGGGGTCACAGTAGGCAAGGGCCTCCTGATCCGGCTGGGGGCCGCCGGACAGGTGTGACATTGCAGCAGACATAGTTAGTAAAGTGGCGGTACTGAGGAACATCAGACTGCTTAAGTTTACTCCAATTCAATGAGTTAATAGTTAAATTTGAGAGGACCCGGAGGGGCGGAGCCCCCTCCTCACCAGACTAGATTTAATAAACGTTGGTGCGGCCTAGTTTACCCCATACATTGGTGTTTGTGTCTTCCTTTCTGGGTGGTGGACAAATCCCCGTCGCCACGCAGCCCTACCCGGCACGGGTAGTGGCTTGCTGGCAGCGGTTGTTGTCACACACACCCCGGAGATAGAAGGAGTGTAGGGCGGGGGTGCATGGCAACATAGGAAGCGGCACGAGGCAAAGTCTCGCAGGAGGCGAGACTTCATGGCCGCCGTTTTGATCCAGGCACAGAACCTGCCATTCTGCACCTGGATTCCAACGAGTGAGCTCACCTGTCACATGTCAATTTTCACATGAGATTCTATCTCACGTGAAATTAGCGATAACATGAGATTCCTGCTGGGCTGCATGCCCACGTTATTTTCATAGTATTTTCATTTTAGTGTCAGTGGTGGATTTACCTACCCTGTCTTCCGTGATGAAACTTGGCTGTGATGAGAACACCCTGAAATGTCTATTGTGGCATCAGCAACAGCTGTACAGCAACTGCTGTACTGCTGCTCCCCTTGCTTTACCTATGGGCCAATGTTGGGTGGCCCTGTAACCTTCAGATAGTAAAGGGTTTGACGATCCTCCATTTAAGACCTCAACGGACCCTCTGCGACTTAAATTAAAAAAGCCTTAGGCCAGACCAAGCAAAATATAGACATCCAAATTTTATATAGCTATATAGATTGTTTGAGCCAGGCTCCCCAGGCAACAGTTGCCCCACCAGGTGAATACCTCTCTGGGTTTCACCCGGAGGCACCAGTTTTTTACTTCCAAATTTCTCCAGGTTCGCCAGGGGTTCCTTTGATTAACCAGGAGAATCAGTGCTTTCAAGCAAAGCAGGGGGCAACCATGTCATTGGGACTTTCCCGGTCCCTTTCTGATGATGCCCAATCTATAAGGGACAGGGTAACACCAGAAAACTCTCATGGAGAGCTATGACATCATGACACTGTCACAGGCATGGGAGAAGGAGGGGGAAAGAAGCAGTGTCATTGCTCCACCTCTTTCCAGGTTTAACCATGCCCCTTACAGAGCATTGCAATGTCAGTAGCGGGAGGGCCGGACCCATCCAGAGCATGACAATGTCAGTCTAGGCCTCAGAAGAATTCAACTGTCTGCATCAGGCTTGGGTCAGGCTTGGTCCAGCCCAAGCAAGACTCTATAATAATGTTTGTATGCTCACACAAGTATACCAACACAAGTTTGTGAGTTTATTTACTTAGTACTGCAATGCTCTCCCACAGGGTGAGAAATCCTTCTTGACTCTGGCAATCAGTGGCTGCTCTGAAGCATGGGTGTAGGCCACAGTAGTTAAAACCAGGGCCCCTAGCCATCCGCGCTTCCGCGAATCGCGTAATTTGCGCAGAATCCTGCCCTAGGCAGGATTCTCGCAGAAAAATGGGGAAATCCCCGCGGGATTTCCCTTCCTTGGCGTCCAGCCAATGGTGACCTGCTTTATTCAGGCCGCAAGCCAATCAGGGGCTTGCGCGGCCTTTATAAAGCAGGTCACATCAGCACAACTTCCTGTTGCGTCTCTCACCTGCTTGGATCAGCTGCTTGGATCACCGCCTCCCAGGGATCGCCGCCGCCGCCGCCGCTGCTGCTGCTGCCTCCGCCGCCTCCCAGGGATCGCTGCCTTCGCCTCCACTGCTGCCTCCGCC
>QEPC01014973.1:1465087-1481752 GCA_003113815.1 Sphenodon punctatus
TTCTTTTTTAAAACAAAAAGCCAGGCTGGGCAGGGTGGGTGGGGGGTGTCCCCCCTTCCACCCGCGCAGCCTGGACTCGGGGAGGTTTTTTTTTTAAAAAACTTTTTTGCTGGGGCTTTAATTTTTTTTACATTGCAGCCATTTTTAAATGGCTGCAATGTAAAAAAACCGGTACCCCGAAATCCGGTACCGGGTCCGGATTACCGGGCCGAATCCAATAATGCCGGTACGCCCGATACCGGCATTATCGGATACTGGATTCTACCGGTTTCCCACCCCTAGTACTCAGTTATAGTTAATAAGATTGTTTTTTAGCTAGCCTGCTGGACCCAAGATTGTGCAATCCCCCACCGGCCTTTAATTTGAATCTGTTGAATAAAGAGTGAGGCCACGCAGTTAAACCAACACACGTCTCTGCGTCTCATTGGGGTGCGTCGACAAGCTGCTATTCGCTCTCCTGAAGGTACTCACCTTTTGCAACAAATCCTGAATACTGGCCCTGATTCCTCTAAACCCATGGTTTTTGCACAGCTCTGTGAATTTTTTCATCTGCTATTAGCAAGGGAACCTTCGACATTCCATCACAATGCTGTGCTTTGGCACTGCTCTTTTTGGTTTGATGCGGAGTGTAAGAAAATGAAAAAAGAAATACAGCGCAGTTATAGGTTTCTTCGGGTATGGGCCACTTCTAAGCTTCCCTCAAGTTTTCAAGATCTTAAAAGACAATATATTAAGGCAAAGAAAAATGCTTATAACACTGGGAAGTGGCATAAGCTAGAGGCAGCCGCATTAGAAGGTGAGTTAGCTTCCTTTCCCTAAGGGGTGAAAGACCTTTGGGGATATTCCCTATTCCTAAATCAACTTGGAAGGATTATTTTATACAACTATTTTCCTGTTTGCCAGAGCCTTGTTTGCTTGAGTCCTTGCCCTTGGATCTTCCTCCTTGGCCTGAGCTTATGCCTGAAGAAGTTGTCCTGATAGATTCTTTCAAGAACAGGAAAGCCCCTGGGGCTGACCAGGGGCTGATCTCTGCAGAATTTGTTAAGAAATACAAAGATTGGTGGGTACCTGTATTAGTAGCCTTATTCAACACTATAAATAGAACCAGTTTAATCCCTACTAACTGGGAAAATTCAATAGTTATCCCAGTTTTCAAGAAGGGTGACTGAGCCAATCCGTGTAATTATAGACCTATTAGTCTCTTAAGTGTTACTGGTAAATTATACGCAAAGTATCTGCTTAGTTGGCTTATCTCTTGGATTAAGACTTATGCTATTATCTATCCTGAACAAGCAGGCTTCCAGGCAGGTAGATCCACTGTAGATCATGGATTGGTTCTTTATCATCTTCTACAGAAGTATATATATTATCATCGTAGACTGTTTGTAGCCTTTGTGGATTTCTGTTCAGCCTTTGATCTTATAGATAGGGAACTCCTGTGGGGGAAATTGGTCCAAACTTAATCTAGATCCTCGACTCCTTCATCTGATTAAAGCTTTGTATATCAACTCTACGTTAGCTGTCAAATATAATGACATAGGGTATTTGACTAATACAATCCCCATTTCAACTGGTGTTCGGCAGGAATGCATATTAGCTCCTACACTTTTCAACATTTTTTCTCAATGATTTAATACCTGCTATGGCATCAACCCGATTTTTTCCACCCAAGCTATTGGTGCATTACATAGGTTGTTTACTTTATGCTGATGACTTTATAATTCTTTCACAAACTAGACTGGGTCTTAACAGACAACTAGTGGCTCTGGCTGAATATTGTCAGATTAACCATTTGAAAATTAATTATAATAAGACTAAAACTGTAGTTTTTATTCAGCAATGGAAAAAGTACACCTAGTATATTGGAAAGCATCAAATATCTCAAGTTAAAGAGTATAAATATCTAGGAATCAATTTTCATTCTTCGGTGTCTTGGCATCCCCATTTCTCCTCAGCTCAGATTAGGGCCAAAGAGCCTTCAATGGCTATTTTGAGGGGTTTTAGGCAAAAATCTAGAGGCAATATGGACCTTGCTTTGAGGGTTTTCAATGCTAAAGTTACAGCTCAAGTGCTCTATGGGGCAGCCCTTTGGACTGTTCCATTTACCACAAGGATTAATGCAATCCAAGTGCAATTTCTCCGTGCCCTTATTAAGGCTCCCCGTAGTGTGCCTTCAGTTGCCTTGAGTCTCGAATTTGGTCAAATCTCATTTGAGTGTTTGATTTGGAAGCAGGTATTGCATCTCTGGCTGAAAATTGCTTTCCCTCCAACCAACGGCCTCTTTGTTTATTTAAATCAGGACCCATATGTTAGTATTTGGCAGCAACAGACTATGTGCCAATGCAATCGTTGGGATTTTCTCCTTTATACTTCTTGAATGAACCTTTTGAAATGACCAAGAATGAAATTTCTCGAAGACTGGAGGACATGGACAGGCAAGTGGCTATGGCAGCGGTGACTGGCTATGATTCATTAGAGGGATATTATGCTAGAGGTCCCCCAATTGGTATCAAAGCCCCTTTCTTCAATCATTTATCATGTTTTAAGAAATTTCTACTTATTTTTTTGTGCTAAAGTTAATGCTCTCCCCTCTAAAATTCTGGAGGGCCGAACCCTAAATATTCCTTTCTCTTTGCGGCTCTGTCCTTTTGACAACTTGGAAGCAGAGTCTACCAGTCATATTCTTCTCCACTGTAGATTATATGATGATCTAAGGCTACAGCTATTGGAGCCCATTTTAAAGGGTTACCCCAGAGGAGCTCCTTCTGAGCTATCACACATTCTTCTAACACTCGTCTAAATATGTGTGTGAGGCGGTGGCAAAGTATTTGACTCTGGCCTTCTTAAAAAGGGACAAATTTATCAATTTTTTAGGAAACTAAGTGGTGTCAGTTTTTATAATTTCTGTACAAAGATTTATTGCAGCTAAATTATTTTTGTATTATTGACTTATCAAACATTTTGGATTATTATTGCTGGATCTCCAATCTGTATGTGGGTTCAGATTTGATGTTCCCTTTTCTTTCTCTCAAGCATAATTGTGGCAATGACCATTGGTCACGTTTAATAAAGGATGATGATGATGATAAAACATTTGGCGGGTGGGGATAGGAATTGGGTGGGAAGTTTTTGGGGTTGAACTGAGTAGGGTTTTTGGTTAAAATTGTATTTTATGCTTTTTGTAAGCTGCCCTCAGCCTTCAGGGAAGGGTGGGGTCAAAATGTAAATAAATTGTTACAGGGTAGGGTTAGGTTCAGGGGAAGGGGAAAAGACACACAACGTTCACACACCCTTTCCACCCATGCTCACGCCTTGACTCTGAATGCTGCAAGCGTCTATCGGGGAATAACAGCCCGTCAGGATAGTAAGTGGACCCAGTGGCCCTACAGAGCCCAGGTCCTTATCATCATAGGGCACCAGCATTGAAGGGAGCCTTGGTCACACCCACACTCACAACTTGCGCAACCTACACCATGAAGGGAGAACAGGAATGGAGGTGTGGGGTCATGGTGGGAGGTCAGGAAAAGGGAGTCCAAGGGCAGAGGGTTCGGGGAGGGCTTGCACACAGAGAAGGTGTAGGAAGGTAAGCCCGGGAGGGGGGAGGTCTGCCTCTCTATACTCACTGTCACACCGCAAGCACTCTCACAGCCACACTACAAACACACTGCGGGGAAAACACCAAGGGTTCACAACAGTTACACACTATGGGGTGACACACACCAAGACACAAATATCAACAGTTAGATCAATATCACATCACTTAGCTTCCCTCATTCGGGGGCCGGTTTCTCCTTCTCACCCACCAGCGCCAAGTGCTTCCTGGCACTGGTATTTATTCCCACAGCCCCACCCCCTGCGCGCACCTGCAGATGGGCAGAACATCGCACTGGGGGCATGGTTACGTTTACTGCTCTGGCTGGCCCTGTACCCGCATCTGCCGCCTGTTGTGAGACTTGCGGGGCCGAGCACGGTGAAGGGGGTGTGTCCTGCGCTGCGGCTGGGAGTGAGGTTGGCAGCGCGGCCCCGGAGGTCCCGAAGGAACAGAAGCGGGGTTCGGCATCAGTCCCGGCCACCGCAACCCCCGCTGTGAGCCCCGACAGCGGGGGGGGGGGGGGGGGCATGACATACATAAGTAAATAAATAAATAAATAAATAAATTTGCTCCAAAAGCTGGAGGTTCCTCTCCACCCTGAGGGATATCAGATATGGCTAACCATGGCTATTCCAAAGGAGGACATGCATCTGGTACAATTTCAGCTTACCGTGACCATCCTTAGAGCAGATTGCACCCAAGATAAAAAGCCAGAATAGGAGATCTTCCATTTGGAGGTGTCAGGTGTCCAAAGTAGATCATTTGTGAGCCAAGATGGCTGTTTCTTGAGATTGCTACGGGGAGCAGGATTTGGATTCTAAAAAATTTAGAATCATGTCAAAGAAGCATAGGGCTTTACTTTGTTCCCCTCTGTCACAGGCAGGTAGGTACCTCGTTATTGGATCACAATTCCCCTATATTCTGGGCTGGATTCCCAGTAACATCACATAGTAACTCCATAGAAATGCTTAGCCTGTAAGGGGCATTGGATGACCCTAGGCTTCTGAATGCCACTGTGCTTGTCCACCTTGTCATGGTTTTGCCTCTGCTCCTGGACAAATCTTTGGGGGTTTTCAGATGTGACGATAGTCTGCGTTTCCATGCTTTAGCCCACATGGAATTGCAGGCTACCATCATGTCAGAAAGTGCCACCAAATGTTAGTCTGGGCCGTTCCCTGGGCAGCGTTGGCACTTAGTCTGGGCTGTGACTCGGGAACATCCCCAGGTCACAGCCCAGGCTAAGTGCCAACACTGCCCAGGAAATGACTGTCCGACGGGTGTAAAGCATGCCGTTATGGATGAATGGCCACTTTACTTAACCTGGTCAGGGCTCCCCTCAATGCCAGGCGCCATTGGCTACAATGGCTGCCTGTCAGCTGGAGGGCTGGGGGTGGGTCACTGCATGCAGCGCGGGGGCAGGGCCACATGAACACACGTCCATGCGTCTCCCTACCCCCGCCCCTCCCCGGCCCGGCCACCATCAAGTTTGTTAAGCAGCCAGGCTGAGTCCCTGACGGAGCGACGGCTCCCACCAACCAACCAGAAAAGGCTGTGGCAGCGGCGGGAGCTGTTACTTCTGAAAACACCCTTTGTGTATAACAAGCAGCTACTTCTTAAACTGGGGGCAATCACTTCCTTGAGAAGCTGCCCAGTAACAACTGTTTTGTGTAGAAGAATGAAGTAGCAAGGGGCAGCTTCAAGTTCACCAAGGAGCAATGAGTCAGCCAGGAATGGGCACCAGCTAAGATACATCCAGAGAGTGTGCCCTCCTGGCCCTGGGACTGTACTCTGGGATATCAGTTATCATCCCAGGATGCAATACAGCTCCCTACTGGGCAGGGCTAAGAGTAGTCACTTGCTACTTGTGAAAGACAAAAGTGTGGAAGCACAGCTCCTTGGCCAATGGTTTGTGTGAACAAACATCGGAGGGAGCAAAGCAGTGCAGGCCAGTCTTGCTGCCACTGTCAATCACTGTATAAACCTGGAAACCAGCAATGCTACACTGTTTTACAGCAGCTGTTCTTGCCTGTGTTTCTCCCCTGCTAACAGTGTGGAAGTGAAGAATTCACCTGACGTGTTACCAGAGAATTTGGGTTTGGGAGGTGGGGGTGAGGTTAACTGTGGGGACTTCCCCTTCCCTTCCCAGCAGAACTCTCTCTAAGAGCACTCAGTCTCGCTATTGTCGGGGAAACCCATCTGAGTGATATGACCATCCAACAGGGCCCCGTCCCCACCAACTGGGGACACAGAGTTTCCTAGGGACTGTCCCCTCCCACAAGTCAGAAACCCCAAGCCTCGGAGCCACCCACTGCTTCCTTCTTGTTATCTAAGGGGATGGCTGACACAGCTGCTCATTCGCTGGGCTTGCTCAGAAATAGGGGAAATAAATCACATTTCCTCAAGCTCATGCAAAAGCAAAAGAGCTTTTCATTCACACCTGGAGGATTGGCTGGTTGGTTTAAAGTTTAAACACATTTCCCAGCAAGTTTCTGCCTGGAGTGCCTTTACTGGGCACATCCCGTGTAATCACAGGGATGAAGGATATCCCAGTGGTTAGAACAACTGAGCTGATACAGATTCCTTGTATGACCTTGGGCTAGTCAGGAAGGACAGAGTTTTCAAAGGGTGAAAAGAGACATAACGCTAACTCGACTTTAACATTTCTTATGAGTGTCGCAGGGCTCCATAGGGCACCAATACAGCCCTGCAACATGCATAAGAAATGTTAAAGTGGTGTTAAAGTTGAGTTAGCATTATGTCTGTTTTGACCCAAAGATACCACCAGTGTTCCAGTGCTACTGAAAGGCACAGGGAGATCAGTAGCTCAGGTTGCTTCACCACTTGCAACTCATCCGCACTTAAAAGAGTCAGAGGAGTGGGACAGCACCTCTGAAATTTCTCCAGTTTGTCTACATCATTCTTGAAGTGTGCTACCCCAAACTGAACACAATACTCCAGGTAAGGCCTCAGCAGTTGTGGATAAAGTGACACTACCACCTCACAGGCCTTGGATATGATGCACCTGTTAATGCAGCCCAAAATTAGGGCTGGATTAGGGGCAGTAGTCGGAGAGCGCGAGGGGACGGAGGCCCCATCTGGTCCAACTTTGTGGGGGGAGTTTCACGAAGTGACGCCAGCCGATGCAGTGGAGGTCCTGGGGTCTGTGCGAGCCACCAGTTGTGAACTCGATTCGTGCCTGTCCTGGTTGGTGAAAGCCTCATGGGAGACGTTGGGGATGGTGTTGGCGAGGGTGATCAATGCGTCCTTGCAGCAGGGGAGGTTGTCACCTAGTCTCAAGGAGGCTGTGGTGCGCCCCCTGCTGAAAAAAACATCATTGGACGTGGAAGCACTCAACAGCTACCATACTGTCTCTAACCTTCCCTTTTTAGGGAAGGTTATTGAGTGGGCAGTGGCGACCCAGCTCCAGGTGCATCTAGATAGCATTGGTTTCCCGGAAACTTTTCAATCTGGGTTCTGCCCCGGCTATGGCACCGAGACAGTGTTGGTGGCCTTGGTCGACGATCTCCGCCAGGAGATGGATGCAGGATGTTCAACATTTCTCATCCTGCTAGATCTCTCAGCCGCTTTTGATACCGTGGACCATGGGCTGCTGTTGAGATGGCTGCGAGACCTGGGGGGTCTGGACGGGACTGTTCTTGAATGGTTCCGCTCATTCGTCTCAGGGAGAAGCCAGCGGGTGGTGCTGGGAGCTGAGACATCTGGCCCCCGCACCTTATCCTGCGGTGTTCCGTCTCTGTTCTGTCTCCATTGCTGTTTAATGTATATATGCAGCCCTTGGGGGAGGTTGTGAGAGGATTCGGGGTGCGATGTCACCAATATGCTGATGATACTCAGTTGTGCCTCTCTTTTTCAGCTGACCCAGACCCTGCAGTCTCGTTGCTTTCCCAGTGTTTGAAGGCTGTGGCGGAGTGGATGTGGCAGAGCAGACTGAAGTTCAATCCCGATAAGATGGAGGTGATGGTGGTGGGGAGAGCGAGGGAGGTGTCGGCCCCCCTGGTTGGGGGGGTTCACCCTCCCGTAGCTCGGCAGTTTCAGAGTCTGGGGGTGATTTTGGAAGCAGACGTCCGCCTGGAGCAGCAGGTGGAGGCAGTGGCAAAGGCTGCCTTCCGTCAACTGTATCTGGTGTGGAGGCTGCGTCAGTTTGTCTCCAGCCCGGACCTGGCCTTCCTCATCCATGCCTTCATCACCTCGAGGCTGGACTACTGCAATGTGCTCTACGTGGGGCTGCCCTTGTTCCTGGTTCGGAGGCTGCAGCTAGTGCAGAATGCGGCGGCTCGCCTCCTGTCGGGGACGGGCTGTCGGGAGCATATAACACTGGTGCTCCGGACTCTGCACTGGCTGCCAATAGCGTGCCGAGCCAGGTTCAAGGTATTGGTGTTAATATACAAGGCCCTTCAAGGTCTGGGCCCCTCATACCTCAGGGACTGCCTCGCCCTCCGCGCCCCAGAGCGGCTCCTTTGGTCCGCCGGGGGTGCCTTTCTGGAGGTCCCCCATGTTAGGAGGGGGTCCCAATGGAGAGGGTATTCTCGGTGACCGGGCCACGCCTCTGGAATTCCCTCCCAGAGGAAGCTCACCTGGCCCCAAGCCTTCTGACATTTCAGCGAATTTGTAAGACCTGGCTGTTCGCCCAGGCCTTTGGGGAGGGGTAGGGGGTGGGTTAGGGGGTGTTTTATCTTCCCCCACTCTAATTTATTTATTATTATCCCAGCCTGTTTTATTGTAGTGTTTTTATGGATTGTTTTAATATATTGGTTTTAAGATTGTTTTATGGATTGTTTTAATATATTGGTTTTAAGATTGTTTTATGTTGAATTTGTTAGCCGCCCGAGCTGTTCGCAGGAGGGGCGGGATATAAATTGAATAAATAATAAATAATAATAATAAAATGGCATTTGCCTTTTTTGCAACAGCATCACATTGCTGACTCATGTACCATTTATGATCCACCATAGCTCCCAGATTTTTCTCTGCAGTGGTACTGTCTAGACAGTTTATCCTCCATTTTATATTTGTGCTTCTAGTTTTTGTACCTATGTGAAATAGTTTGTACTTGTCTTTGTTAAATCTGTTTATTTATTTCAACCCAGATCTCTAGTTATCTAGATCATTTTGTATTCTAATCATGTCTTGCAACCCCTCCCAGTTTTGTGCCATCTGTAAATTTGATGAGTATACTTACTCTCCATTCCCTCCTCCAAATCATTAATGAAGATGCTGAAGACGATTGGGCCCAAGACAGAGCACTACCAGATTGATACCTCCTCCAAATTTGATACCATTCCATTAATTGTTACTTGTGGAGTGACGTTTTCCAGCCAATTGTGAACCCACCTAATGTTATTGCTAATCCCATCCAACCCACATTTTACCATCATCCATGCAGGACCGTATCAAAAGCCTTGCCGAATCGGAGGTATTTTATGTCTACTGCATTTCCCTTTTCAACCAAGCTAGTTACTTACATTGGTCTGGCGTGATTTGTTCTTAACAAATCCATATTGGTTACTAATTGTCACTCCCTTTTCCTCAAACTGCTCACAAATCGATTGTTTTATAATTTGTTCAAAAATCTTTCCAGGTACCAAAGTCAAGTTGACTGGGCTATAATTCTTTAGGTCATTCCTTTTCCCCTTTCTTAAAAATTGACACAATTGTTTGTTCTTTTCCAATACTCTGGGACCTCACCGGTTCTCCACGAGTTTTGAAAGATAATCGTTAGGGTTTTGAAATTTCTTCAACTAATTCCTTCAGGATTCTAGATTGCAGTTCATCAGACCTGACTGTATTCAAGTTAGTCAGGTATTCTTTCACATCTTGTTTAGTTATCCTGAGTATGACCCGCATCCCCTCTTTCTTAATGACCAGGGATACCTCCACATGAGCCCAATTCCTGACACGCCCCGTGGTGGACAAGCGCAGCCACCACACTTTGGGTTGGCAGGGAGCAGCCATAACCAGTTCCTCCATGCCGTGGGGGTGGGGGTGGGGGGGGAGGAGCCAGGCACATGGGATTGGCTGCTCTGACTCTTGTTGTGGTGCAGGAGTAGGCCCATTGGCAGTAGGCACTGGCAGCTACTGGGCAGACGGAGGAGCATGCCTATTCCTCCCCCCACCTAACAGCTGATCACAGGGGAGGGGAGCCTGGGAGGAGTGTGCAAATGCCCCTCTCCCCACTTCGACAAACAGCTGATTAGGGGAGATCAGGGTGGGGAGAGGGGTGCAGGCGCGTTCCTCTGGGAGCCCCTCCCCTGATCTCACCCAGTCAGCTGTGTGTCAAGGTGGGGAGAGGGGTGCATGCATGCTCCCCATGGCCCCTCTTCACCAATAAGCTCACAGGCGGGTGGATTGGGTGGATCGGGGAGTAGGGGAGCCTTGGAGGTGTGTGCACCTTCTTTCCCACTGCCTAAAAGCTGATCACAGGGGAGGAGGGCCATGGAAGAGGGTGTTCCCACAGTAACAGATTGCCACCTAGTAGCAGAAAGTAGCTGCATAGATTCAGGTAAAGTCTGCTGGTAAAGTCTGCTAAAGCAAAGAAACAGCCAGCGAGCTGCTAATTGACTGGTGTGGAACTAATTGAGCTCAGCTGAGGGGCTAGCTACCACAGTGAAGGAAGCTACTTCCTGGAGATACAGGAAGGAAGAGAAAATAGCTGAGAGCTGGGTGTGCCTAGCTCAGCCCAGAGATAAAGCTGTACCAACTCAGAAGGAACTTAGGCCGCTTTTAGACGAGTGGCGCTCGATTGCGCATCGCCATTGCGCATATTTTGAAATGCCCGCATGATGTAATTTGACGAGACGGAAGTGGGTTATTATACGCATATCACGGCGGTGGCGCATTTTTAAAGTCCGCGAATTAAATAGCTCACAATCGAGCGCAGCTCATCTAAAAGCGGCCTTAGTCTGCTCTTGGCCTCATAAAGGGAAGGGGCTCTGCTGTGGCTATCTGTCTGCTGGCAGCTCCAGCAGGAAGAGGAGCTCTTTGCTGAGGCTGTCTGTTGCTGAAAGTGGATCCAGCCTAGGAGTTGGGAGGCCTGAAAGTCTGAGGTTTTAAGACAGCCAGGAGCTGCTACGTCTATGGATCGTAGACTTCTTTTTCTGATCCAAAAACTACATCAAAACACCTCTTTGAAAATTAGGGTTGATAGGGAAGGCCATGTATCCAGTTTGGTTTACACGAATGTGGGGGTCAGGCAGGGGTGTGTCCTGGACCCCACTTTGTTCAACCTGTTCATAAATGATCTTGCACCCTTGATGGCAACCCCCCAGTTCCACCCTCCTAAATTGTCAGATAGACCAGTCGGTTGCTTGTTGTTTGCCGACGACCTTGCCCTGGTTTCACAAACCAGGATAGGGCTAAGGAGGCAACTGACCATGTTCGCATCATACTGTGAGTTAAATTAATTAGAAATAAATTACCAAAAATCAATGTCCCAAAAATAGGACATTGGAGGGAATGTCCTCCAACAGGTCTATTTGTATAGGTACCTGGGATTTTATTTCCAGGCAACTGGCACCTGGAAGACGCATGTTCAAAGGTCTGTGGACTCGGTCAAATCACAACTAAGAGCTATAGCCAAATATTTTCAAAATACAGGCAGATTGGTAGTGATCTCTGAGTTACAGGTATGTAACACCAAGGCTCGCTCAAAACTTCTCTATGGGGCCGAATTATGGAAACCGCTTTCAAATGTGAATGTAGGAACTCTCCAATTTCAATTTTTGCAGAAGCTCCTCCACACTCCTCCACATTCCGCCAGGTACACCTGTGGCAGCGGCAAGGCTGGAAGTTGGACAAATTAGCTGGGATATTTTGGGATGGGAAGTGGCTTTTAAATTATGGTTCAAAATCCACAGTGGACCGCATTTGGGTCTTATGACTCATTATGCTAAGGATAATTTCAGAGATAGATGGGTTAAATCCCTAAATACCTGCTTGAAAAAATTGGGTCTTTCCAAGGAGTCATTGGAAATTTATTCCCCAGGGCAGATAAGGAATATTGTTTTGCTCAGGCTTAGGGACTGTGTAAGACAAACTGATATAGCAACTGTGCGACAGACATTGCATCTTAGAGAATACATAACGTATCTATATCTAGCAAATGGGGGAGAGATTGCTTTTTACCTGAAAATAAAGGCCCCAACCCAGGGGAGATACTTGTTGATGTGCGCACGGCTAAATACCCTGCCAGCAAATGTGTTACATGGTCGATTACAAGGGGTAAACTTTGAGGACAGGTTATTTCCCTTTGAAAATCTAGAAGTAGAGACTGTTCAACACATTTGTTTCACCTGCCAAATGTACAGCTCTATTAGAAGTAAATAATTTTCTTCTCTTCTGCTGAAATACTCAGGAAAAACTGACCTAAATTTGCTTTGGTATGCCCTTAATACTCCTGAGTTCATGGCAGATACAATGAATTTTTTGACTCAGGCCTTCATTATTAGGAATAGATTCATGAGATCCAAACCTCTCGAAAGACGCTGGTGGGTAGTCATGGCACACAGAAAAAGACAAATGGCTTAAATTAATGCCTACAAGGAGCCATTGACTGACTCCTCTAGAGATATAGGAGACTGTAAAGTGTGTTTTATAGTTATCATGCATTGGTTTAAGAAAAATCAAAAAGGACTGTGGTTTGGGTGGGATACAAATAAAAGTGGAATTGTGGCAATGTGTGAGATGATGCATAACTATACTAACCTTGTGTAGAGCTTCATGTCAATGTGACTTCTTACCTAGGGGAAATTTATATTTGTATGACTAAATTGTTTTTATTTTTGGTGTTGTATTGGTCACTTTGACACATATGTTTTATCTTTGTATGTGTTAAAATTGCAATGGCCTTTGGCTACGCAAATAAAAATCTTATTTTTCTTCTTCTTGCTGAGGCTGTCTGTTGCTGAAAGTGGATCCAGCCTAGGAGTTGGGAGGCCTGAAAGTTTGAGATTTTAAGACAGTCAGGAGCTGCTGAGAAGCCTAAGAGAAGCAGGGGTGGGGGAAGAGAAAACTTTCAATCCCCTGGACAACAGGAAGAGACTAGGTTCAAAAGAAGAGGAGGCAAGTGGGGTGATTGTATTGTGACTGTGCTCAGTCATGGGCTGATTAACTCCTGGCTAGGGAAAGGACTTTGGGAGTTGTATTTAACAAACTACTATTGAGTTTAATTCCCTACTCAGTTGGTGGTACTTCTGAACTTGATCCTGACAATACTTGCCATCTGGTACTGCTAAGCTGTTACACCCCCTTCCCAAGCTTCCCTCCCTGCAATTCACCCACCTAATTACTGATTGCAGTGCAGGGGAAGAGGGGGCTGGGAAGCAGGTGCATGCTCTTCTCAGGCCCTCTTCCCTGCGATCAGCTGTTAGGTGTTGGGGAAGATGGTGTGCACTCTTCCCAGGCTCCACTCCCCTGCAATCAGCTGTTAGGTGATGTGGAGGAGCATGCTCCTCCAGGCCTGATCCACAGGCTCAGTGGCCCAACTGGAGATGGGCCCTTTAACCCACTTTGGTCAGCCTTATACCACTCTGGGCAGCCTTACTATGTGCTGTGTCCCTAGCCTTTTTCTGAGGACGCACCACGTAGTAGCTGGTTGCCCGCCCTGCCATGGTGTGGGGTGAACATCTGGCAACCACTGTGCATACAAGCCACCACATTGCATGGTAACGTTGCCCAAAGTGGGATAACATCTTGTGGGGCTGCACCCATAGTCCTTTGTTTAAGTGTCTGGTCACAGTTTACCTTTTCTGAAGAGACCGAGGCAGAGTAGCTGTTGGGAAATTCAGTCTTCTGTGCATCCTCTGTTAAAACCATGCTTTTTTGCAATGCACTGTACGTGGACATGCTCTTGAAGACTGTTGAGAAGCTGCAGTTGGTGCAGAATGTGGAAGGCCGCCTTCTGTTGGGGACAGGTGATGGGGAGCACATTACACTGGTGCTCCAGAGTCTATGCTGTCTGCCAATAGTCTTCCGGGCACAAATTCAAGGTGCTGGTTTTAACCTATAAAGCCCTAAACGACTTGGGCCCCAGGAATCTGAAAGACCACCTCTTACCATATGTACTGTCATGACCTCTGAGGTCAGCCTGGGGCACTCTCTTGCAAGTGCTAATTGCCCATGAACTTGCTATGAGGGTGCCCAGCCTGTGTGTGTGTGGTGTGTGTGTGTTCTCCATTGCTGCCCCACAATTATGGAATTCCTTCCCCTTGGAGATCTGCCTGAGCCTGCTCATCTTCTGAAGGAGATGCAGAACTTTTTGGTTGGCAAGGTGTTTAGCAGGCAGGAATAGCATGAGCTTGGACAGAGGAGCTTGGGGAGGAGGATGGGTGGGGTGGGTGGTTGAGATTATGTGGGTTTTAAGGGATTTTAAATATATTTGATTGAATCTTATATTTCTTATGTTGTAAACCATCCTGAGTCCTTGGAGAAGGGTGGGATAAAACGTAAAAAATAAAATAAATAAGTAATTTCCCTGTTTATCTGCTCTAGTCTCTCTTGCTTTTATCTTATCAGTAGAATCCCTTCTTGTTGTCTTTGACATCTTTTTCTAGTTGAAACTTGTTAGGAGTCTTTGCCTTCCTGATCTTGTCCCATCCCATTTGTGCTATTACTTGGTATTCACCCTTAACAGAAGGTTTTGTGAAAGATCATGGTGTGCACTTGGGGTGAGACACTGTCCACACTATCACCTCACTCTGGAATGCAAGGAATGCAGGCAGGGAGCCAGCTAAATGCCATAAATAGAGTATTCTGTCTCTGCATTGCACACTGTGTATTGTGCTTTTTCACAAGTAAGGATAGCTGCACCATGACTTCTGCCTGCCATATAAACCTTGTTCATTTCTCTACTTCCCCCTTCTCCGCTTTCAGTCTTCTTCTCCTTTCTGTCTTGCCATCTCCTTGTCTCACTTCCCAGTTTCATCTCAGAAGAAACCCAGATTGCCATGCTCTTTAGAATATGGTCTGCCATAGCGCAGGTCCCAGCAGGATGCGGCCCTGATCTCCAACTAAGGATCTAGGTCAAGGATTCGTAATTAAGGAGTGGTAACTTAATGGGGGTCACCACACTGCTAAGTAGGGTCCCAACTAGAGCTGAAACTAATATTTAAAGTAATTACCAAATTTTCCAGATTTCATATATTTGAATCAGTTTTAGCAAAGTGGATATGATGTTAGGGATTCCCTTCCACTTTCAGATCTTTGGTTCAGTATTTGTCATGTCAATATTTTAGTAATCAGTATTTTGGTATTTTGTTCACTTTGGCGGTACTATTTGGTGGAAATTATTAAATGTGAACATGAGTGTGATTGGCCCATTTGTGTGATGCAATGCAGCAGAAAGTCACAAAAGTACCAAATAAGAAAGAACAAAGTAACCAGAGTACCAAAGTGAATAAACAAAGAACTGAGGTCATTAATTTTTTCACCAGTAATGAAGAGGAATTCAGATATTCATTTGTGGGAACAGATACACAAATTATCTTCACAAATATGTAATATATTGGTTTCAGCACTAATCCCAGTGAGACTGGACCTGCATAATTAGATATGCCAATTTCCAAAGCCTGGGGTTGCAGGCATTCCTTTGGTCTCTTGATAGTGTTGCAGCCTGGAAACTTTGGGAACAGCTGTTGTAGGCAATTCTATAATCACTGCATCCTGGGGGATGAAAGGGTGGCCATGAATTCAAGGCAGAGAACGGAGTTAGCAGAGCAAGCCTGTGCTTCTGGCACTGCCTACGACTTATTGTTTGACCTTGGGGTGGGCCATGGCTCAGGTGGTAGAATGCATGCTTTGCATGTATCGGGTCCCAAGTTCAGTTCCTGTCATCTTCTATTCAAGATCACTGGTAGCATGCTTGGGTGAGGCTTCTGCTGGGGATCCCAGAGTTTCCAGTAGTATGCCTGGGGGAGACCTCTGCTGGAGAGTCAGATTTGAAACCCTGCTGCTGTGTCAGGTTGTGACAATACTGGGCTAAGATGGACCATTGGTCTGATTCAATTAGGCAGCTCATTATATCCTTATATTATACCTTGGGTAAGTCAGTTATGCTCTCCATGCTCCAGTCTTCCAGTACATTCAATGGGATATATTGGACTAGATGACCCTTGAGGTCTCTTCCAACCTTCAAATTCTTTGATTCATGATTAATGCTTGCTCTTCAACAGCCACAGACAAAAAATGCCACAAAGGGGGTGTAAAACGTCCTCCACATGCCTAGCATAAGTTGTCATAGGATCTGCTCCCAAACAAGTCCAAACAGCATTCCCGCACATACAGTTATGTTCAAAGTCCTTATCCCATATACTGTCAGGGCCTGGTACCTTCAGCTCTGGCGATGGCGGAGCTGGGGCCGACGCCAGGTGTAGAGACCGAAGCGGGGAGGAACAAAAGCAGTGAGGAAGGCACCCCCGGCCACGCCAGCACAAGGGAAGTCCCCACCTAGAGCAGGGAATGCAAACAACACAGAATCCCAAACCCCCGCTTGTTGCAGAGGGGCGGGACTAGGAGAAACCGTGCGTCGCTCCGCACGCCTCCGTGCACAGCGGGGGGCGGAGCAATGCTCTTAAAACCCGACACCGGGGAGGCCAACATGGGTTTTAAGAGCATTGCTCTGGAGATCAGAGCACTGTGAGACCGGCCATGAGCATAGGGATATTGAGCGTGGGATTGTGAGCATTGTGTGAAGCGAGTGTGAGTGTGAGTCTGTGAGTGAGTGGAGGTGTCGAGCGGGGTGAGAGTAGTGGGTGTGGGGTTCAGGGTGAAGCTGGTAGGTGATAGGATTAGTTGCTGGGGGGTGTACGAGTAGTGTGGAGATACGTGTGGGCACGCCCTTTCCCTGGTAGTTAGGATCCCTGGTAGTTAGGATCCCGTCCTCCCGTGTGAGTTTGTATGTTCCCTTGACCCCCTTGTTCCCTGGTCCTGGAACCCTTCCCTGTGTCCCTCACCGTCAACCACCTGTCTCCGTTCCCTGGCACAGTCTGGAGTGTGGAATCATTGTGGGGTGTGTGGGGGGGCTAGGCTACTGTAACAGGGCAGGTTGTGCACCGTGGCTG
>QEPC01014973.1:1491156-1531715 GCA_003113815.1 Sphenodon punctatus
CCCCCCCCCCCCCATGTATGGCAGAGGCAGGGAGCAGCACGCATGCGTTCTGCTCCCTGCCTCAGCTGCCCGGCTCAAAGCGCCTAGGCAAGCGCCTAGGCAAAAAGCGCCTAGGCAAGAAGCTCTACCCCTTCCTCCACAGCACGTCTAGGCATGCTGTGGACTGAGAGGCTCAGCTGCCCAAATCACGTTTTCAATAGAAAACGTGGTTTGGGCGGCTGAGCCAGCTCAGCCTTTTTGTCCCTTCCGGGACCCACTCTCAGAGCCGCTCTGAGAGTGGGTCCCGGAAGGGAGATAGACTAGAGTCTGACAGCCGCAGCAGCCTCTGAAGTCGGTCAGAGGCTGCTGCAGCTGTCAGAAGCGGCGGCGGGTTCCCCCCCCAGAGCGGTGCGGCAGGGGTCCCCCAGGGTGCTAGGGGGGCAGTGCCCCAAATTTCCTGGGGGGGGGATCCGCGCCTGTCCTGTAGGGTGTGTGCATGAGGTGGGGAGCGCTGTGGCTGGTGTGCATGGGTTGGGGAGCCCCGTGGGGTGTGTGCAGTGGATGAGGTGCCAGGAGGGGAATGTGCATGGGGTGGGGAGCGCTGTGGGGAGTGTGCAGTGGATGAGGTGCCATGAGGGGCATGTGCTATCGCACCATAGATTTATATAGTAGCATTATGGTATTTTCAGTTTTATTCTCTATCCCCTTATGGGTAATTCTTAACATCTCTACTCCCGTCTCGTGAGTTCACCCTTTCAGTGCTGGATGGTAGGGACTGGATCCACCAGTCAGATCCAAAAATTAGAAATGGGCCAAATAAAACACAGTTGTGGGTCAGATTTAGCCCATGGGCCGAGGCCTCTCCACCCCGTTTTAGGATCACAGTGCAGTTGTGTTTGCAAGCTGCTCTTTTCCACAATCACAAGGGCTAGAAACATACCTTTTTAAGAAAAAATAAACAATAGCTGAGGTTCTTGCATGATCAGAAACGTTAAGGAACAGGGGCTTTCAAAGAAACAGCAAATACACAAAGGTTGGCAGCACTGAAGCTGCAATCCTGAAACTTACGTTTTTGCAGACTGACTGTGTTTAGTGTCTAGCAAGATGGGGCCATGGTCCCTGATTGATGTCTGTGTACTAGCACAATACAAATATAAATAACTGGGCCACTCGTTCCAAGTCATCTCATCATTATCTTTAGATGTTCCCACCAGTTTGTTTTGTTCAACAACTGTCTTTCATTTAGGGGTGTGCAATTCCTTTAGTTAGATTAGTAACTAAAACAAATTTATCTACATTCATTTTAGTTACTCATCTAACTAAAACAAATGTATTTACAAATGAAATGCATTTGTTTTCATTTTGGCTGCAAAGCACTGTATACAGCCAAGCTGCAAAAGCACTCTAGGGGAGGCAGAGAGGAGGGGGAGGGAGACCAGTCACAAGACTGTCAGGAGACAGTCAAGAGACATCCCTGCTTGCCAGCTGGCAATGGGAACACATCAGACAACAGTATGAAAAACAGAGAGAACCCCTAGGATAGGTCTTTCTTCAATGCTGTCAGCAACTTGGCAGTGCCCAATCAGGGGGGTTGGTGGGAGGGCACTGTACAGCCTATATAATATAAGCCTCTGGAAGAGCTTGCTAGCTTTCACCTGCTGTTAGCTCTGTGTGTGAGCACTGAATGCCTGGGCAGATTCCCCTCTGATTTTGTGCTTCAATTTGCATTCCCTCCCTATCCCAGTCACTCTTCCTCATTTTTTGTGTGCCCTCGGTCTCATTTTTTGTAGTACAGTGTCATGGTAGGTGTTTTATTTTGATTTGGATCATCTCCCTTTAGTTCAGTCTGTCTGCGCCACTGTGTATCTGTGAGGCCGTGGGTGTTTTCAGACGTATGCGGGGCTGCCCACCCCCAGAACTGCCTGGGACCGGACAGGTTCCCTGGCCCACGGTCTGCCCACGTGGTGCTCCTCCCCCCCCAATCACAGCTCCATAGAGTTATGGGCTTGAGCATTCACAATGCTATGGTGTTGCCTGGGGCTATGGTCAGCTGGAAGTGGAGGAGCAGCATGGGTCTGCACATTAGATGGACCGCTGCTCTGCTTTGGGCTGGTGCCTTGGGTTTGGCCAGACCACTCTGCAAGCACAACTCCGGGATGTTCCAGAGTACCACTGGCAGGGGTGCCCTGGATGGGCCATCTGAGGTGAAGCGGCCAGCACCAGGGCAGCCTGTCCATCTAAAAACACCCTGCGTGTTATACAAGAACTTTATAATTCACAAACAAATATGCATTTTATATATTTTTCCAGTTTTTACCCCACCCTTCCCAAATGGCTCAGGGTGGCTTACAAAACTAATAGTCTGGGGGAGGAATGCCATATTTTGGGTCAACCTAGAATCTTGGTGTGCCAAACAGTTTTGCAATGTTTTTATATCTGCTTTATGTGTAGATTCCAAAACCAGTTGCTGCCACTCTGTAACCTTTGGGCAATTTGAGATATTTAGCTTCAAATTTTCTATACCGCCCAAGACCGAAAATAGTCATGCAGTTAGTGACATTGCTGTAGAATATCTATTCACACATCAATAAATGATCACAAATGATGGTAAATCACTGGAGAATCAATTAATTCATTAATTTTATTGCAATTTGTATGTCTTTTTTTTTGCTGCAATGGCAATATATACCAAATAATGGTGAAAACTGACTATAATTATTACACACAACAATTAGTTTTTCTTCATTATTTGCCTTCCAAATAGTATGTGAAGTACCTCACATGTGCCTTCTAAATAGTACCTCAACTAGCATCTTGAGGGAATCAACTATCACCCACAAGGGAATCATTCACGAAAAATGTCAAGCGTGCCCACTTTCCAGACTATGATACGGTATTCAGCTCCTGATCCTCCATCACTGGATCTAACTCAGTTTGGTTGGACACATGATAAAAAAACAAAATGTTTGGTTTCAGTAGGAATTCCAACCAATGTATCTCCTGCTCCAAAACAAATCCTAGAGCTCATCAAATGTAGCTGTAGTTCTACTTAGCCTTGCAGTACCAACAGGTATAGCTGTTCTGCATCTAAACTGTCATGTGCAGTTGTTTGCCATTGCCAGAGAAAGCATGACATCTTCTGCTGTAATGAGCACACACTTGCAGTGGCAGATGCATCATCAGGAGAAGAGAATGAAGATGAAATGTTCAGCTTTAATATGTATATATTTCATCTGCCCAGACTCTGCTGTCTCCACCTTCAACTCATCCCTTTCTTCCACCCTTGACTCCCTTGCTCCCCTCTTGTACCATCCTATCCATTGTATAAACCCCCGTCCTTGGCTCACCCCTACTATTCACCACCTCTGATCCTGTTCTCGAGTCGCTGAGTGCCTCTAGCAGAAGTCTTGTGAGTTTGCCGACTTCATCCACTACAAGTTTGCTCTTCATGCATTTAGTGATGCCCTTTCCCTGGCCAGAAACTGCTATTACTCCATGTTGATCGAAACTCATTCCTGCAACCCTCATTGTCTCTTCTTGACATTTGCTTCCCTTCTGAAGATTCCCTGTCCTCCCCCACCTTCTTCTCTCTCAGCACAGGATCTTCTCTCCTTTTTTAACAAGATTGATAAACTCTGCCTTGCTATTGCTTCTCAACCCTCTCCCTCCCCCATTTCCTGCCCTGCTATTCCCTCTCCCGCCTCTCTTCTCTCCTCTGTCTCTCCAGTATCCCTTTATGAGGTCAACTCCCTCATCTCTTCATCCAACCCCTGTTGGAATTTTATTAGTGGTCAAAAAACCAAAAAAACAAAAGCAGCTTGTATTCTTAGTAGCAACAGCTTAGTAGTAATCAACACCTTGGAGATTGTTTCTAGGTTAAGATAATCTACTTTATTGAGAAGTACATTGTGATAGGAAAGACCTATCCCTAGGTCTTACTAGCTAGCTGCCACCAGCATGGTGGCCGGTCATGTTGAAGGTCAGAGAGAGAAGTTAGGAATGGCGAAAGGTCAGGAAGAAGGAGGAAGTCCAGTAGGAGCCGAGCTTCCTGGGCACATCCCACCTGGGAGGGGGCTTAGAAGCAGAGATCAGGAAAGGTTAAAGTGACACTCACACTAACTCACTATCTCTACTCCCAATGCCCCTAGTGGTCATTAGGGTTTGTTGGTGCAAAAGGTCGATGCCATCTGGAGCTGTTTTTCCAACACCCCTTCTCATCGCCTGTCACACCGGCTCACGACTTCCATTTGCTCACGTAGCATCTGGAATCGATCCCTTGGTAGTGGCTTGGTCAGTCCATCTGCCACCATTTCTTCAGTTGGGCAATACTTCAACTCAATTAGCCCTTCTTCCTGTGCCTCTCGAACATAGTGGTACTTTATGTCAATGTGCTTCGTTCGAGACTTGGACTTCTCCATTTGTGAGAGCTTAATGCAACTCTGGTTGTCCTCAAACATCGTGGTAGGCTTTGGCTCTTCAATTCCAAAGTCCAACAGCAGCTTGTGTATCCACACAGCTTCCCTGCATGCTTCACTAGCTGATATGTATTCTGCTTCTGTTGATGAGAGTGTAACAAGTGACTGCTTCCTGCTAGTCCAACTTATGGCTCCATCTCCATAGAGAAACAGGTGTCCACTGGTGGACTTGCGATCAGCTATGTCTTCAGCCCAATCTGCATCCATGTATCCCACCAGTCTAGGGTTGCTGCTTACTGGAATCTTCAATGCGTAGTGCGCGGTACCCTTCAGGTATCTCCCCAGTCTCTTGACTGCAGTCCAGTCATTCTTGGTTGGGGCACTTACTTTCCTGCTTAAGATTCCCACCGCTGTGGCAATATCTGGCCTTGTCACTGTGGCTATGTACAAAAGCTTGCCAATCGCTTTTCTGTACTGGTTGTTGCCTGCCAGAGGCTCATCATCTTCCCTTTGTTTCAGGAAATTGACATCCATTGGTGTTCTGGCCTCATTGGCATCTGTCAGTCCCAGACATTCCAAAAGATCCTTGATCTTTGCTTTCTGGTTGAGAAGATAACTTCCATCTTCTTCTTTTTCTATTTGAATGCCAAGGTAGTGTGAGATGCTTCCAAGTTCCTTCACCTCTACTTCCTTGTTTAGGTGCTCAACAATCTCGTGACTGTCTTGCTCCTGTTCACAACAGATGATCAGATCATCAACATAAGTCAGGATATAAGTCCACTTATTGTCTCTGAATCTTGAGTACAGGCAGGGGTCAGCTTTTCCTTGCGTGAACCCTTCCTTAAGCAGTAGCTGATTCAGTTTCTCATTCCAAGCTCTAGCTGCTTGCTTCAAGCCATAAATGCTCTTCTGGAGTTTGCATACAAGCTTCTCCCTTCCAGGTTGCTCGAAGCCTGGTGGCTGCTGCATATAGATGTCTTCCTCAAGTTCTCCATTCAGGAATGCAGTTTTGACATCTAAATGGTTAACATGCATCTTTCTGGAAGCTGCTATGCTAAGTAGTGTTCTGATGGAAGTGTGCTTGACAACTGGTGCAAATGTTTCATCATAGTCTTCTCCATATATTTGGGAGTATCCCTTGGCTACTAGTCTGGCTTTGTAGCGCTGTACATCCCCTTCTGCATCTTGCTTGATTTTGAAGACCCATTTGCAACCTACAGGTTTTCTTCCAGCAGGTAGTTCCATAAGTGTCCAGGTTTTGTTCTTGTGTAGAGATTCAATCTCTTCCTTTGCTGCTTTCCTCCATTTTTCAGCTTCATGGGTTGGCATCCTGTCAACATCCTTCCATGTGCTGGGTTCTTGCAGCTCTGCACTTGTGGTGAGGTAGGAGTATTTCAAGGGTGGAACTCCTTTGTTGGACCTCTGTGAGCGCCTGGGTTCTGGCTCAGCTTCTGTGACCCCTTCTGAATCTGCAGCTTCTGTAACCCCTTCTGAATCTGCAGCTGGTTCTGGTTCACAGATTGGCATTTGGTAGCTGAAGGCCTGCTCACTTGGTTCCTCTTGCATCTGGATCCTTGGCTCCAGGTCTGGTAATTCACCTTTGGTTGGTCTGTGTCTTTCATCAAAGTACACAACATTGCAAATTTCAATATTACCAGTTTCAACATCAAGAATTCTGTATCCTTTGCCTCCTAAAACATATCCACATAAAACTCCTTTCTTGCTTCTGCAATTCAACTTGTTTCTCTTTGCCTTTGGTATATATGCATACACATCACAACCAAAAACTCTGATGTGATTTAGGCTAGGCTTGTGTCCAAACCACAGTTCAAATGGAGTTTTCTCTATGGCTTTAGTTGGCAATCTGTTCTGCAGATAGCTGGCAGTCATCACTGCTTCTCCCCAGAACTTGCTTGGCAAACTTGCATCTTTCAACATACATCTTGCCATCTCCATTAGGGTTCTATTTTTCCTTTCTGCAACACCATTCTGCTCAGGAGAGTATGGGGCTGTAGTCTCATGCTCAATTCCCTGTTCTCTCAGAAAGGATTTCATTTCGTTTGAGGTGTATTCGCCTCCATTGTCTGACCTTAGTCTCTGAGGCTTTCTCCCAAACTTGTTGCTGACCAATGCAACATACTCTTTAAACTTTTCAAACACTTGACTTTTCTCTCTCAAAGTGTAAACATAGGCAAATCTTGAGAAATCATCAATAAAAGTAACTATGTACAGGTTTCCTCCAATGCTCCTTTGCAGAGGACCTGATACATCACTGTGAATCAACTCTAGAGGGCGCTGAGACTTTCTCTCCTCTAGCTTGTGGAAAGCTGGCTTAACACTTTTTGCAGAAATGCAACATCCACATTTGTCTAAGTTCTCAGTACACAGTTTCAGTTTAAAGTCTTTAATTAAATTCCTCTTCTCAAGTTGGCGAATTGAATTAACATCTCTATGTCCCATTCTGCGATGCCAAGTTTTATCACAGTCTCTGTGGGTGCACTTGAGATTGCTTGCTAAATTTGCATTTTCACTGACACTATGGACTTCAAAGAGCTCACTATCTCCCAGAGATGCATACAGGATTGAGTCACCATCTCTTGTTACAAGGCAATGATCATCCATGAATTCAAACTTGCAGCCATTTTTCACTCCATATTTCACAGAAATTAAATTGTTTTTCAACGAGGGCACATACAGAGCCTTATGTATGATTACTTGTTCAATTTCACCATCTGGGAGCTTACAAAATATTTTTGCTTGACCACGCCCTTCTGAAAAGACCTTTCTCCCATCTGCTAGAGAAATAGGTACTTTGTGATCCAATTCAATTTCTGAAAACATTTCTATATCCTTGAGGAGATTTTCAGTTGCTCCAGAATCAATATAGATCACATCATCTTTTACTTTTGACATGGCGTTAAAACCTTTAATTTTCTCTTTCTCCTTCTGTTTAGAGCTAGCAGTTTTCTCCAGGCTCTCTGTCTGGCTCTTAATGGGTGCTTTAGATTTCCCCATTGTCTTGGCACTTGGGCAATTAACACGTAGGTGTGTTTCACTACCACAGGAAAAACATCCTTTCTTTACTCCTTTCTTTGAGCTAAAGGCTGTAACTTGATCTGTAGAGGTTTGCTTTGCCCTTTTGATAAAGCATTCATGCAACTTGCTAGATAGATAGTCCAATTCAATAACTTTATCTGAAATATCTATAGCAGTTTTCAAATATTCATAAGAAGCTGGTAAAGAGTTCAAGACAAAAGCCACAATCCCAGTGTCTCCAATATCTATTCCCAAAACCTTCAGTCTTCTTGCTAGGCATTGTATTTCACTTATATGCTCAGTAGGATTTTCATTTTCTCTGAGTTTCATATTGCACAGTCTCTGTATTATAGAGATGGCTTCGCTGGGGCTCTTTCTGTTATAAAGAGTTTCCAGCCTTTTCCAGATTTCACTGGCTAAAGTAACATTTTCAAAATGTATAAACAGCTTAGGACTTACATTGATTCCTAGAATCCCAAGAGCTTTTTCATTTTGTCTGTCCCAATGCTTTTGTTCAGCTCCTGCAGCCGTTGGTCTTTCTGTTGTTAGCACCTCATAAAGACCTTGACTCTTCAAGCAAGATTGCATGAGGAAACTCCACTCTTTGAAATTCGCTCCTTCCAGCTTTGGAATGTTGAAGTTCCCTTGAGTTTTCTCCATGCTGCTTGTCTTGTTCCAAAACAAAAACCAGGTACAAAAATAAGCTGTGCTTTTCTCCAACGAGATTCAATTCGAATTCCAAAAAATCTGTTAGGATCTTCAGGAGGATTCTGGGCCCATAACCCTATGTTGGGAATTTTTATTAATGGTTAGAAAAACAAAACCCCAAAAGCAGCTTGAATTGTTAGTAGCAACAGCTTAGTAGTAATCAACACCTTGGAGATTGTTTCTAGGTTAAAGTAAACTACTTTATTGAGAAGTACATTGTGATAGGAAAGGCCTATCCCTAGTCTTACTAGCTAGGTGCCACCAGCATGGTGGCCAGACATGTTGAAGGTCAGAGAGAGAATTTAGGAATGATGGAGAATGGTCAGGAAGAAGGAGGAAGTCCAAATAGGAACTTCCTGGGCACATCCCACCTGGGAGGGGGGCTTAGAAGCAGAGATCAGGAAAGGTTAAAGTGACACTCACACTAACTCACTATCTCTACTCCCAATGCCCCTAGTGGTCGTTAGGGTTTGTTGGTGCAAAAGGTCGATGCCATCTGGAGCTGTTTTTCCAACAACCCCCCCACCTGCTCCCTTGATCTCATCCCCTCTCTTCTCCTAACAGTGATTGCCCCCTCTGCTGTGCCTTCTCTGCTGCACATCATCAATCTCTCCCTCTCTACTGGATCATTTTCACTGACTTTCAAACACACCACTGTCTCCCCTATCCTTAAGAAGGCCACTCTTGACCCCTCTAATCCTTCCAAATATCCCCTCATTTTGCTCCTACCATTCGCTTCCAAGCTCCTGCAGCGGGCGGTCTACAGGCGCTGTCTTGACTTCCTCTCTTCAGATTCTTCCCTTGATCCCCTTCAACTGGGCTGGTGCCTTCTCCATTCAACTGAGACTGCTCTCGCCAAAATAATTTATGACCTCTTAGCCAAGACTAAGGGCCTTTACTCCATTCTTGTCCTCTTCGATCTCTCTGCCGCCTATGACACTGCCAGCCATGGCTGCCTCCTGGATTTGCTACACTCCCTTGGTTTCCGGGACTCTGTTCTTGGCTGACTCTCTTTGTATCTTTCAAACTGCTCCTTCAACGTACCTCCTCTATGTCACTTCCTCTCTGTGGGAGTTTCCCCAAGGCTCTGTCTTGGGGCCTCTTCTCTTTTCCCTTTGTACTCTTTCTCTGGGTAAACTCATTGAATTACATGGCTTCCAATACCACCTGTATGCTGATGACATGCAACTCTATCTCTCCACTTCTGTGCTCTCCTCCTCCATCCAGTCTCGTATTGCTGACTGTCTCTCTGACATCTTTGCGTGGATGTCTTGCTGCCAACTCAAGCTTAATATGACCAAGACCGAACTCCTCATCTTCCCCTCCAAATGTTTCCTCCTACTTCCCTCTTAGTTTTTATTGAGGGTGTCACCACCATCCAGTCTTTCCCTCAGGCACGTAGCCTAGGATTCATTTTTGACTCCTCCCTCTCCTTTATGCCTCAGATCCAGACTGTTGTCAAATCCTGCTGCTTTGCCCTGTATAATATTGCTAAAATCGGTCACTTTGACCATGTTCAATCCCTCCTCTCCGCCCTACACTGGCTCCCTCTACAGAAACGCATTGAACACAAGCTCCTGGTCTTCACCTTCAAGGCTCTTCATGGCCTTGCTCCCCCATATCTCTCTGCTCTTGTATCCCGTCACATTCCTGCATGGGAGCTTTGCTCCTCCTCTGGTCCCACCCGTGCCTGCTTGCAACTCTAAATGTTTTTGCCCTTTCTCCCTTGCTGCCCCCCATGCCTGGAACTCCCTCCCTGGATACATTTGTTCTGCTCCCCCCCAACTTTCAAATCCCTCCTGAAAACCTACCTCTTCCATCAGGCTTTCCCTAGTCATGAGTCAAAAGGCTTGTCAAGAGTGAAATTCCATCCTCATCCCTCCCTCACTCAGGAGGATCTCTTCCCTGTAACTAAGTTAAGCACGTGCACCTGCATATTCTCAATCTCATGAATGTATCCTTGTCTTTCCCGATGTTCACCTCCCCACGTCTCCCCCTTCCTTGTCTCTTGTAGATTGTAAACTCTTTGGGGTAGGAACTTGTCTATAACTACTAATTGTACAGTGCCAGGTACACTGCTGGCGCTATGTATAAGTATATGTATATGTATAAGTATATATGTATAAGTATAAGTATATGTAATTATTATACACAAGTGCACTCTAATTCATTAAAAGGTTGCTTACCTGATCATTTGGTATGATTTTTATTATTTCCTAATGATTATTTGTGAAAATATGAGTGACCTCCCAGTTTTCTGCAGCTTGAGGGGGTATGGAAATTTTGAAGCTAAATATCTCAAATTGCCCAAAAGTTACAAAGTGGCATCAACTGTTTTTTTAATGTACACATCGAATAGATATAAAAACAATTATAAAATACTTGGCACACCAAAATTCCAGGTTTTTGAAAATTCCTCGAGACTATAATAAAAACAATACATATAAAACAGCATTAAAAATCCAAACCCCCAACCACCCCCTCACACTCCTATCCCGAACACCCACCAAGCCCCCTAGTCCCTATCCCTACCCATCAAATGTCCTAACAAATAAAAAGGTCTTCCACCACCTCTGGAAGATGCCCAGGCTTGGGCTCAATGAACCTCTGGGGAAGGGAGTTCCATTGCACTGGAGCAGCAACCAAGAACGTCTCTCTGTGAGCCCTCACCATATGAACAAGACTAACAGATGGAACCCACAGGGAGGCACTCCCGGTTGATTTCAGGGGCTGAAATGGGGCATGGAAAGACAGGCGGTCTCTTGGATATGCAGGGCACTGTGGGTAGGGCTGCCCACCCAGGCGTTTGTTCTCTTCCCCCATTGGAGGTGGGGTAGGAAAGGGCTCACCAGCCAGACTGCTTGGACACACATCTGTTCAGTGCCCTGACATGACCCGGCAGGGGTGACAGGCATAGCAAGGTTGGAATGGTCCCAGGGACAAGAAATTGACTTGCCCCCCTCTGTCACCATCCTTTCTTCTGTCCTGCTACCGTCTCCCCTCAGTGTACTTATTGCATAAAACTGTCAACTAACGTATTTATTAAATAAAATATTTATTTATTTATTAAATGAAAACCTACAGGGTAAAGAAAACACATACTCAAAGTGCTTTCCCCACCAGAGTCTGGTTACGAACCTATGCCATTGCGGTGTGGACAGCAAAGAAGGTTTTCTTTGCTGCCCTCAATGCATCCGCTAAGTCCCGCCCAGCTGAGCTGTTCTGGGTGGTGAGGGGGCTGGTCAGTCCAGCCTCCCACTACCTGGATCATCAAATGCTCACTGTGATTTGTTTGTGGAGTTCTTTGCGGATAAAATTACTCAAATTCACCATGGTTTTGACGCAACTTTTTTAGTAGAGGACAGGTGAGAGGCAGTAGAAGCCCCATCCTGTCCTGCTTTGTGGGATGAGTTTCAGGCTGTGTTGCCCTCAGATGCAGGGGATGCTCTTGGGACTGTGCAAGCCACCTATTGAGAGTTAGATCCATGCCCGTCCTGGCTAGTTAAGGCTAGTTGGGAGACATTGAGGCCATTGTTAGCGGGGATAGTCAACACCTCCTTAGGGAGGGCAGGGTGCTGGATTGTCTCAAGGAGGCGGTAGTGTGGCCCCTGCTCAAGAAGCCATCTTTGGACATTGGCGCCCTGGCCAGCTATTGCACAGTCTCTAACCTTCCCTTTTAAGGAAAGGTTATTGAACAGGTGGTGGCTCGGCAGCTTCAGGGGCATTTGGACTGCATCAATTTTCTTGATCCCTGGTTGGGCTTCCGTCCGGCTTGGGGCCTTGGTTGACGACCTCCCCCATGAGTTTGACGGGGTCGCTTGACCCTGTTGATCCTGTTAGATCTCTGGGCTGCATTTGATACCATTGATCATAAGTTGTTGGTGACTCGGCTGTGGGACCAGGCAGGGATTAGCGGGATGGTTCTTGAATGGTTCCGCTCTTTCCTGGCTGGGAGAACTCAGCGTGTGGTCCTGGGGAAGTTTTCATCTTTCCCCCGGGGCCTCACATGTGGGATTCCGCAGCGTTCCATCTTATCCCCTCTCTTGTTCAATGTGTACATGCAGCCTTTGGGGGAGTTTGTCAGGGAGTTTGGGGTGAGGTGTCATCAATATGCTGATGACAGCCAGCTATCTCTCTCATTTTCCTCTGACTCAGGCCTGGCAGTCTTGGTGCTTACTCTCTCGGCTGTGGGGGGTTGGATGAGGGCGAGCCGCCTGAAAACTAAATCCTGACAAGACAGAGGTGATGGCTGTGGGGAGGGGGTAGTGACCCCCATCATCGATGGGGTCCATCCTCCTCTGGTTTCGCAGGTCCAGAGTCTGGGGGTGTTCCTGGACCTGCAGCTTCGCCTGGATGCCCAGGTGGCGGCAGTGGCGAAGGGGGCATTTCGCCAGTTACATCTGGTGCATCAGCTTAGGCCGTATGTCTTGGACTCTGATCTGGCCACAATCATCCATGCTTTTATTACCTTGAGACTGGATTACTGCAATGCACTTTGTGAGGGGCTACCCTTGGGGCTGGTTCGGAAACTGCAGCTGGTGCAGAATGCGGCGGCCCATCTCTTGCCTGGGACGGACTGATGTGAGCACATTACACCAGTGCTCCGTTCTCTGCAGTGGCTGCCGATAGTTTTCCAGGCCCAGTTCAAGGTATTGGTGCTGACCTTTAAAGCCTTAAACAGCTTGGGCCCCACCTACCTGCGGGACCACCTCACTCTCCAGATCCTGGATTGGCCCCTGCGGTTGGCCAAGGACGTCCTCCTCGAGGTCCCCCAGGTTTCCCGGGTGTCTACTATGAGGAGGGTGTTCTTCGTAGCTGCACCGCGGCTGTGGAACTCCCTCCAGTTGGAGGTCTGCTTGATTACTGACCTCTTTTTCCACAGACACTGAAAGATCTGGCTGTTCTGCCAGGCCTTTCCCAAGGGAGGTGGGGTGGGTGGGTTTGGTTAGGGTGAGTAGGGATGGGTTTTAATTTATTGTTTTAATTGTTGTTTATTGTGTATTTTAATATGTTTTAAAATGCTGTGAGATGCCCCGAGATGCCTGAGGCAGGAGGGGTGGCATATAAGTTTTAGAAATAAATAGAAATTAGAAAATAAAGCAAGAAATATTTTATCAATAATTTATCAGATTTCTTCTTTTCCCACCCCCAAGAAGTTTTTAAAGTTTCCTAAGAAAAATAGGTATTTTCCAAGCCAGCTCTTATAGCTGGAGCCACTATCCTCAAACTGGAACTGCCTCGTTATTGACTTCAGATGATGAGTGGTAGCCAGTAAATGGTTTTAAGATCACAGCAGTAGGTGCTAATCTTACACCATTAAAATCAATGGGAGAGTTTCTGTAATTATCTCTCTGAGCACAAGGTCCAGAGCTTTTTTGTTTGTAAACACCCAAAATCAAATCACTAAAGTTCCATTGACTCGTGCAGTGGTTCTTGGGGGAGGAGAGCATTGAAAAGGAGCACCGCTGGCAAATGCCTAGCTCCACTCAGGTAGAGGAAATTTCCAAAGTATAATGAGGGAGAGGAGGAGAGAGAGAGAGAGAGAGAGAGAGAGAGAGAGAGAGTCAGAGGGGAAGCAAGAAGGGAAGCAAAGCCATGAGTTCTCCAAGAACGTTTATAGACGATCCCGCTTACAAGCGGGATCGCTAAATGCCAGCTTTTCCTCCCGCGCAGTCGCTGCATGCCGTGTCTTCTGATCAGACACGGTGCAGAGTGCGAGTGAGCATGTGCGCCCTTCTGCGCATGCGCACTCGCGCACAGAACCAGGAAGTGCGGCGTAAAGCCGGCACTTCGGCAATCCGTGTCGGAGGGGGCAGGCTCGCCTGCCCCCTCCGACGCAGATTAAAAAGCAGCCCCAGCAAGTAGACGAGCACCAAGAAAGGCGACTGATCAAAGGATCAGTCGCCTTTTTTGTCTCGTCTATAAACGCCCCAAGTGCGCAACCAAGAGCAGGCTAGCGTGTTCTCCTTTCCTACGCTGCACATCCTGGGGAGATTGGAGGGAGGGAGATGCCCCATCCTGAGTCACCAGTGTGCAAACCACAAGCACCTCACTACCCACCCACTCCCATTCCTCCAAGGCAATCGGGTGGCCACCAGGGAACCCCCTGTGCACCCCCGAGCCCCCCCCCAGTCCGCATTGATTCTGGTGAGCACTGCTGCTGCCACTGACTGACTGCAGAGTGCCACGCAGGAACCTCAGGCTCTCCGCTGCTGACCACTTGGACTCCTCCAAATCCTCTGCTCTCTGCTGAGGGACACCCAGCCCCCACCATGGAAGGGAGCAGCATGGGGGCATACCAGCTCCTTCTGGCTAGCTGGCTAGGGAGCCCCTTCCTTCTTCCTCTGAGTCCACCTGTGTGCCTCTACATGCCACTCCTCTGGCCTCAGTCGCTCTGTCTGCTCCCAGTCCAGTCCCCCTGCTGCAGAGCAGGCAGCAGGGCCAGGGGCCCTCCAAGTTCCTCCGCTGCCCGTGGTTGTGGCTTGCTTCAGCCAGCACAGTTGGTAGCCTGGGCACTCCAGCCTCAAGTGAGTCGCTCCCCCCACCACTCCTGCAGGGTGATGCGGGGGGCCTCCTTCCTCTGCCAAGCCCTGGCGACTCTGCTCAGTCACGGGGTGGGCCTCCTTCGACCGGGGCCTCAAGTTGCTTGTTGCTCGCTGTCGCTTCCCTGCTGCTCAGCTGCTGCTGCGCTAGGTTGCCTGGCTGTGCGCACTGAGCACTTTGCTCCTCAGAGAAGACTGGACCCGACCCACCAGTGCTCCTCACCACTCCAGGCTACTGCACCACTGGTGCCACTGCAGACTCGTATCGCCGCAAACTGCCAGAGCATTCACAATCGTGCACAAGTTTTCCTGCATGTGCTGTGCAGCAGGGCACGGGTGTCACAGCATGGGTGCTAGGGCCTGGGACTTCAGGCCACCCAAATGTCCACTTCTGGGGAGGTGGAGCCCATGCGGCAGCCAGGGGGCCAAGGCAAATCAAAACAAAACAAAAAAACACCAAAGCCTCAGTGGCTTAGCCACTATAGGGATGGGGCCCCCAACTAGTGTGGGCCCTGGGACAAGTGTCCCACCTGTCCCTATGGTACTAGCTACACTAATGTGACCCAGTCAGGGGTGGCCCCACTCCCTGAGCTGTGTAGCCAGCACACCAGCTGTGTGTCTGTTTTCACCCAGTGTTCAGAAGATACTATAAAGTCAGTGTTCAGAGTCACTATCTCTCAGCTTCAATTTGTCTGGGACATATGATGTGACCAGAATAAGGAAGGATCTGGATTAGCAAAGTCCAGATAAGGGAGTTTCTTAATTTGTCCCATGGCAGGGGATCCAGTCTGTAAAATAGGAATTTTACAGGGTTGTTGTGAAGGCAAGCTAGATAAGGGTTGCAAAGCACTTTGAACACTGAAAATGCTGTAGAAAGGACAAATAATGGCAAATGGCTTGGCCTCTAGGTATTTATGCCTCCTCTCCTATGCTCTGTCAGGATCCCTAATGTCAGCTGGGGGCGCTCTCTTGCAAGTTGCATCACTGCACCAAGTCTATACAGCAAGGGTGTGCAGAGAGGCATTTTAGGTGACTGCTCCACAACATTGGAACTCTCTTCCCCTGGAGATTTGCTAAAGCCCAGGTTTTAGCATTTCCCAGAGGCAATGTAAGATTTATTTATTTGGCCAGGCCTTTAGTAGGTGGGGATAGGGTTTTAATAGGTATTTTCCATTTTTATGGGTTTCATTTTGGGGGGTTATTTTATACATGTATATTTAGCTGTCTCAGCTCTGAGCCTTCAGGGAAGGAAGGTTGAAAAATCCAAATAAATTAAATAAAATGAATATAAAGTCCTAAAATCCTTGAGGCTTCACTTATGTATACAATAATCTGTCCAGGACCCTCCACAGCCCTAGAAGTTCAGAAAGACTTACAATCCCTTTTGTTCTCCTCCTGCTCCTGGTGTGCAGGGTAGGATCTACCAGAGAAGAATCCCCATTTTCTCAAGGGCATTGTGTGCGCTGAACACTGACTTCATACATTCTTTGCAAAGTGACTGACAGAAGGTGACCCCTGATCTTGGGGGCTATTAGCACTGTTCCAGCACAGGGGGGAGGCAGGTTGTTATTTCAACAGCTAGCTCCCAGAAAGCCAAAAAGGAGCTATATTTAACAGCAGCTTTTCAATGTGACTCCACAGGGGAGACAGCTCAAGTCACTTCAGTGTCCCAGAAAAAAGTGTTCCCAACCAACTATGCTTTAAGAGAATAAAAGTGTTTGTGTAAATGTAAGAGACCTATACTGGAGCAGTTATTCTATATATAAATCAGGGAATCATGATTCTAAAGCTGATCCACCACAACTAGAGACAAAATCATCTGTCTTCCATAGGGAAGCAACCAGAATTTTGCTAAGATATAATAATAATAATATAATTAATTATTATCAATAATAAATCTTTATTTTTTATGTAGCACCCCCTACACTCAGTGCCACATATAACTAATGTCCTGAACTACAGAAGCCTCACCCTCTGACAACGCCCCCCCCCTCCCCACATACAGTGCCCCCCTCCCCAAGCATTGGCAAGAAAAGGGGCTCCTTCCCTCTCCTGACTGACATTCCCCAATCATTCCCCTGACACCCACACACTCTTGTTGCTATCAGGCTCTGGCTCTACTGGAAAGTGCCTGAGCTTGTACTGCTGAGAAACTGCTGCCCCTCTTCAGTTGCAACCCCATTTTTCCACCAATGGGAATCCCAACCCCTCTTCAATGTGATGAAACTTGTTTTGCAGCCTGGTTGGTTTGTAAGATACTGAATCATTGGCAATGACCTGCCACTGGCCCAGCCTCCCAGGGCACTTCTGAAAAATGACAGAAAGTGGGTGACACAATATCTTTGCTTCACCCCATTTGAGAGTGGGCCAGACACATTCCTTTCAGAGTATCATAACCTCATGACACCCCAGGGGCATGGGTCCTTCAGAAACAGGCAAGACAGTCCCTTTGCCTTATCCCTTCCTTACATCTTGCCCCCTCCATCCCCATAGAATGGATCACAAGGAAATCTTAGGTGGCAGGGGGCACAAGTGGGCAAGGAGGCTGCAAATGACCACCCCCGGCACCTTTTTCTCACAACCTCTCTCACTCCCTTTCCTTTTCAAAGGAGATCAGTAGTTAGGGTCGCTACCTTTTGTGGTTTAACCCTGAGACTCCCATAGGCCAAAATGGGAGTCTCACAAATAGGGTGGCCAGATATGCAAATTTTAGAGGTCACTTATGAGCAGTACAGGTTGCAGGGCTGCATCGGCTCCAATGCAGCCCTGCAACCTGTATTTCTCATAAGTGTCCTCTAAAATTTGCATATCTGGCCACCCTACTCACAAACCAAGAGAAGTGGCAGCTTTAATCAGTACCATTAATCCCCTTTCAACAGATAAACGGAGGATGCAAATAAACAGACAATAGCCCACAGCAGTCCCATGTTTGTTCTGGGCAGCCCTCACACAGGGAGTTTCACGCAGCAAACCCAATACACAGGCAGGTGCCGTGCTCCGCCCTTCCCCCCTCATGACTCACTGCCATGGGGAATTCTGGGTCCAGGAAGCTCCATCTACTGTTTGCTTCCTGGGCTTGTTTGTCTTTTTCTGGCTTTTTGGAGCACCATTTTTTGTATGTCTTCAAGGGGGAGGGAGGGGGGAGTAAATAGTAGAAGCTCCAGGGAGAGGGAGAGCAGCAACTGCATTCGCTGCTCCAACCACTGGGAGTGCTCTAGGTGCTTTGCCCACATGGAGGCTGTACACAACCTAAAAAATGGGGACAGACATGGGCAAACATCGGCCTGGATTGGCCCACATGATGGGCCTGCAATGTCCCAGAAGTACGCCATGAGCGGAGGCTCCGACTGTCGCACACAGGAGCACACATCTCATAGTCACCTAATAGGTGGCCAGCGAACACGGTTTGAACGGTCTCCTGGTGTGGGCTATTGTCTTGTTTATAACCCCCCTGAGAGTGCTTCCCCATGCTCTCCATGCCTGTAGCAAGGGTGTGGAGAGCGAACGTGTTGCAAGACTTGTGGAAGCACCCATTGCTCTCTTTGGTTCTTCTCTATCAGGGCTGCTATCAGTACAGTCCTCCCACTCCATCTGCATGGCCAGGAAGAGGAGACCCAGGATGTTGCTGGCTGACTGGGACTGCTCCTTGTGACCTGCAGAGTGGCCCTGCTTCCTGCTGAACAGCTGATGGGCAGGGAAACAGAGAGAGAGCCCCACCCTCTCACAGCCTAGAGCAGCCCTAAGACTAGGTTCTACATAATACACATGCTGTGGACCTAAACCTGGGCCTGCTGCTATTCCATTTTTTCCTGAAGCATAAGCTTCCCATTTTGATACGTGCACAGTTAATGCAACATGTGGAAACACCCTGAGACACAGAGACAGGAAAACAGCATCCCTCAGGACAGAATCAGAGATAGAATGCTCGATTCCCAGCTCTGTGCCGTAACCATGGACCCATGCTGTGAGGATGGTATGTCTTCAAGAGTTTGTCTTTTCAGACTAGGCTTGCCAGAGGTACATGGGTATTGGCTCTGGAGGGGGCATCTGATAGAGTCACTGAAAATCCTTTCAGGACCAGGCACAAGGGGGGCCAGGATAAATCCTCAGAAGGGTAGAGCTTCCCAGGTGCAGGAGAAGTGTTTGCCTCTCAGGAGAATGGCTGACCAAAGAGCCAGGCAAGGGTGTGGCTGGCTGTTCCCAGCTGGCTATAATTAGTGGGGAGCTTCATCTATAAAAAGCAGAGCGTGGCAGTTCATAGAGAAGCAAGTGTTGCCTCTTTGGGTTGAAGTAGATCAGTAAGGGCCTGCTGCAGGCGTCCAACCAAAGCCCAGTTTGAGACGGTTTTCCTGAAGTTGACTGACTGACTGGCTGACTGACTGGCTGGAAGTATACCAGGCCACGGGTTTCAGAAGGCAGAGAGCCTAAAGCTGAATAGCAGTGAATGCCTCAAGTCAGCAGGGGTCTACTCTTCCAGGTGCCTTACAAATCCTCAAGGGAACCCAACATGAAGCCCAGAGTGAGGACCAGCTGGTAAAGAGGAGCAGAATGTCCAGAGGATTGATTCAGGGCAGGTGCATTGACTTTTGTTTGTGTATACATAGACAGATAGGAGGGGGAGACAAAGTAGGTTGAATTATATCTTTTATTGGACCAACTATTTGCATTTATAACAAAGGGAACAATGGTGATGCAAAGTGCTGTCTCGAATGGGCTAGGGTAATCTTATAGGAATTTAGGTTGCTGACAGGGCCACCCGCTTAGAGAGAATCTTCACCAGACACGAAGAGGGAGCGACTCTAGAGCTGGACCAAAACCTCTAACCAGTGTCTTCCTTGCGCTTGGTCTTAACATTCCACCAGAAAGGATCTTTTTTTAAAAAAAAGGTGTGTGTGTCTTAAAAAGGGGTCTTAACACTCCACCAAAGAGTTCACATTGGGGCCTGCAAATGTTCCCAGGAGTAGCTCCAGTGAAGAACTACTCATTCTCTGAGGGCTTCCTCCTGCAAGATGCTGAACACTCTGGTCGTCTTGGATAATCATTCCAGGACATGCTTAACTTTAAGCTTCCTGACTCTCCAAGGACTCCTTAGAGACAAGTAAAGCACTTCAATGGTTCAGGCTGGGTTGCTCAGCACCTTGCAGAACTGAACTCTGGTTGCATGATCGAGCCCTCTCTATAGAAATAAACCTTAACGCTGAGGGGAAACCTTGCCAAATCTGCTATGTGCTGGTGATGCGGGAAGAGGATTCTGTTAATTCAAGATACTTGATTTGGGAACCCAAACTCCCCAGCTTGTGGTAAACCAGGTCATCAGAAAATTCTAGCCATCGGTAGGAGAGGAGAAGAAAGTGCCTACGTGAGGAGTCTGGGAAAGAGATTGACCGTAAAACCCCTGAAGCTTTTCTGGGGGGAGTTGGTAAAAATGTCCCTAAATCAGCACTCGACCCCACAAACCAAAAAAACTTGCACACACAAAAAATGGAGAGCAAGAATGATTTATTTCCAGAAAAAAAGGGGTTGGGGGGAAGGAGAGGAAAACCCAGTTTAAAAAATAAAGAAAAACAAGCTTGGGCTTTTTCTGGGTCTGATCTACAAATTTCAGTTTCGTGTGCCTAAGAGGAGCTCTGCTGGTAGCTTTCAGGCTGTGGTGCAGGGGCTGTCCCTGCTGAGGTTCTAGTAACCCTGAATGTCCCAGGCAGGGGGAAGGGGAATTTAGCAGCTGACTTGCTGCAGTACTAATAGCAGCAACAGCAGCAGATTCTCAGAGCCAGGAGGATGAGGAAGACGGAAGCAGACTGACATGTCAGAATTAAGAAAGGGATGCAAGGCTGCCTCCACGTCTCCTTCTCACACCCGCATCTGACCGGACTGGCTACCTGCGGACTTAACTCTGTGATGCCAGGGAAGAAGTTATAAACCCAGAGAGGGAAAGAGAGGCGCTTCAAGGATGGTTTTTATCTACCCCCCCCCCCCCTTCTCTTAATTGCTTTAATATATTTTCTCCTGCAAATGCTAACCCTGGAGTATGACTGGTGACATGAATCTAGAGAGAAAGTCGCTCACATCCCTTGGGCCCACAGTCCGCAAGCATCCAGAGGGCAGCCAGTGGCATGGACAAGGAGTGGGATTACTCAGCAGGTCTGTGTCCCCAGAAAGCTACTTGGTTCTGTTGGCGTTTTAGTCCTAGAAATGCTGTCATTTCACCAGGAAAAAGGACAAGGTAGGATAACTGTCTGATAGTTCTTTCCCTGCCTGATGTGCTCCTGTGGCTTCATCTTGCAAAGTGACCACCACTCTGACCCTGATTAAGCATGGGTTCAACTTTACAATAGTGAAGTCAACAGGAATGCATGCTCACTTCAAACTAAACACATGCTCAAGGGCAGGATTGGAGCCATGAAGGCAGAGTCAAAGGCAGTTGCCTTAGTAGAAACTAAATGGGCATGCAGGATGGCAGGAGGGAGGTGTCACTGAACTATTCAAAAAGTAAGGTCCAGCATACAAAAAGATGCTAACAAGGTGGGTTTAGGGCAGGTGAGCATGTGTCTATTATAGAGACAGCCCACCTCTGTCGCTTCTTCCTTTTAAAAATGTTTTCCTCCCTTTCCTCTTGATCATTATAGCACTGTGCCGGTGCAACCCCCATTCCCGTTTATTGAAACGGGCTTGCATTAGCAGCACTTTTTGAGACTCATCCTGCACAGCAGTCTTCCAAAGAAAAAGTTATAGGGGAAAATCTGTGTTCGTTTTTCGTCTTAAGTGTGCAAATGATGCTTGCCAGAGAGGAGGAGTTAATCTGCTTTTAGAATGAGCTGCAGAAGGTTCTACTTTGTCGTTGATATCCTCTCGGGATACCTTGGGGAAAGTGCTTTTCATTCAAACTAGAGAAGTGTCCAGATATAGGAGGCTGTTCCAGACATATTTTATGGAGAGGATCCCGATATGAGTGATTTTACTGGATAGAAAAATGCAACAGACTAGAGTGGCTTTTTGCTAAGAGCCAAACTGAACTTGTACCTCAAAAATATGGGGTTAAATAAACACTGGTCCCAGTGATTTTTGACAAGGTCAGGATTTTACCCATTCAATTCTGTCATAAATCAACAGCATAAAGTTTGCAAGAGGCTGCTGCAGTTGTCAAGTATGGACTTCCCTTCCTGGCTTGTGCATATGCAGTTGTGCGCCTCTGTCCTGTCTCTCCTAATTAGAATGAAGAAAGGCAGAATTCATCAGAGTGGGTTTGTATGATTCACAGGCTCCCCTTCTATTATACAAAAGTTCCAAAGTTCTAGGATGATCTTCCCTGTCTAGAATGAAAATTTGCAAGCCCCCCTGCAGCAATTACCCTAAAACAACCCTTCATTTCAGTGTGCCAATACAGAGTCCTGGAGTCATATTTGTTAGCAGGGAGTTTAACAGTGCATGCAGTGTAACTCTGGTGTCTTTTAAACCCTCTTTCTGCCAACAGAGGAAGTGGCATACTGGCCTTGCCTCAAGCTCTCCAAGTGAGTGTACACATTTCTCTCATTGTGGCAGGAAGGATGGTGCAGCCACATCCCTTGAGAGGATCCACATCTGCATAAGAAAGGTAGAGTAGGAGCCTCATCCAGCTCCATGTGGGTCCCTTTTATAGACCAAGTGCTCTCTTTGGGTGCTTTTAGACAAGCACCTCCCTACACACCATCCACCCACTATATGGCCATTTTTACATGGACCGCTGGGGAGGGGGAGGAGGTAGTCCGTGCACTCGCAGCTACGGGGACTGTGTCGGGGGGGAGGTGGCAGATGGGCACATGCCCATCTCCACCCATGGAGCAAGCCCCCAGCTTTTTCTCGGTTGCTCCACATGTGGAAGTAGGTGGAGATGGATGGGTTGTGGGAGTGTGCATCAACCCACCACCACTTTTGCACAGGTGCTCCCCACATGCCCACTGAGTGGACATGCGGCGGAGCGTCTCGTGTAAAGACAGCCTACATGTTGCAGGGATCCAGTGGTGCCCTGCAATATGTATAATGGGTGAGAGGTGGGTGGGGAGGTGCTTGTCTAAAAGCACCCTCTCTCTTTGCTCTGAGGGCATGGAGGACCCCTATCTAGAGCTGATGCACCCCAGTTTTACCTGGCAGGCAGGGAGGGACAGGCCAGAGGATCCTTTTGCACAGTATGGTGCCCCTCTTGGAAGCACCACAGAAGGAAGATTAGGGGACCATGGACCCCCAAGGGCCACAGAGGACTGCTCTTGCAACTCAGCCCATACTCAGCAAAACATGGGGGTGTATGTGTACCTACACTTACAGCAGACCCCCTTAGTGGTGCTCCCTACTGTTAATGTATTTGCTTGGGGGACATGGCTAAGGGTGTCTGAGGCAGCACTATGAGGTGGACAGGCCCAGCAGCTGCTTCCCTGAGCATTAGGGTACATATAAGAAGGTCCTTCCTCAGCTGTGCCCTCTGGAGGTGCATATGAGCTCATGCCCTGCAGTAGCAGCTGCTTTGCCACTCTACGCTAAACTACAGTCTGTGGGAGCTGACAGCTCTCCCCCAATTCCGTGAGGGCCAGGGATTTGGGCTTGGCAGTGGGGAATTCATCCAGGGCCTGGGCAGAGGATGGCTGCATTGAGCAGTAGAGAGTTCCTCTAGGTCCCAGCGTGTTAGAAACAGGCCTTTCTCCCCATTACTTGCACATGACAGACAAGAGGAAAGAAGTGATGACACTCCCTTTTGAAGAATAGGGACAGGAAGGGCCCATGTAGAACAGCTGCCGAGAAGCAGCTCCCTAAGGGTGTTTTCAGATGTGATGGTAGCCTGCAATTCCATGCTTTTCGCTGCATGGAATTGCGGGCTACCATCACAGTTGAATGTGCCGCCAGATATTTGGGCTGCTTCCCAGGTGGAGTTGGCATGGAGCCCAGACTATGACTTGAGGAGCATCCCCAGGTCACAGCCTCGGCTACGTGCCAACACCACCTGGGGAACGGCTTCCCAACCAGGTGTAAAGCGTGCTGTTATGGATGAACAGCCACTTTACTTAACCCGGTCGGAGACCCCACTGGTTCCAGGCAGCCACTGGCCACCATGGTTGCCTGTCAGCTGGTGGTGGGGCCAGGTGGATGCATGTCTGTGCATCTTCCTGCCACCCAGCAAGGTTGTAGTGGGGGGGGGAAGGGGCACTGTCACTCCAGTCAGGGCCCCAGCTGGCCGCCAGAGTAAGTCCGGGATGGTGGTGGGCACCATCACATCTAAAATCATCTGAGGAAAGGCTGGGAGGTCCAGGTGGGCAATAGGGAAGCAGGGGGACTTACGACAAACAGCCCAGGTTGGGACTCAGAGACAGCCTGGACCATTGTGCAACGATGGGGAAAAGCCAGGCACTTTGTTTGCTCCATGCCACTACCAGATGGGAGCAGCCTGTGACTCTAGCCCATGTCAGGTGGTACCTGAAAGAAATACTAACATGCCGCTGCACAAGGGCATATCTGTAAGAGGGACATGCGGTGCAGCTGCACCATGAGCGTGGGCTGGCGGGGCTTGTTCCCTGGTGCAACTGCATCCCCTACTGCTGGAAGGGAGAGGTTCATCTTCTGTACAAGGGCCCATTCCAGTCTAGCTACACCCTGCCCCTGTCCACTGCAAGGCAAGTGGCTACCTGGGGCACAACCACCGTTTTGCCAAAGAGGTGGGGGCACACAGCCCTCCTGATCCCAAGCACAAGTAGGGACAGGGACTGGTCCCCTTCTTCTGCCCCTTTCTTGCTGCAGGGGGTGGGAGGGTGAGCAGCAGAAAGGGGACATTGGGGTACCTCAAGCCAGATTTCCCTCTGCCCCCGCTTGTGGCTTTGGAGGCAGTCATAATTCCTACTTGAAGTTCTGCCACCCCCTTTTTTGTTGCTACTGCTCCCCTTCCTGCTGCTGGGTGCTGACTTGTGCCTGCGTGGTGATAAGGAGGGGGCAGAGCAGTGGCAAATGCTGCCTTCTCCCTGATTGGGTGGGGGAGATCTTCAGACAGCAGCCGCCAGAGCAGAGAGGGAGCCTGAACTCATGCTGGTGGGGGTTGGACTCCATCGATGATCAAGGGGGAGGGGTTACTACCTCCTACAGGTTGCCTGGTGGGGGTTTGGAGGGAGACTGAGGTATGAATGGAGAATCCTGGATAAATCCTCAGGAGATGAGGGATCGCCTTGTTTCAGTCAGACCCTCTCTCACACTGACACTGGAATATTGATGTGAAGGTGGGTGCGGGACTGCATGTGTGTGTTTGAAGCCAGACTACTGCTTTGTATCCAGGGCTGGCTTTACCACAGGGCGACCTGGGGCAACGACCCTGGGCCCTGCTCTTTTGGGGAGCCTCACAATGGTCCCTATTTTCACTAGGACAGAGCATGGGGGTCCCCACACCCACCCAGTGGGGGCCCAAACAGGACCACCATTATGGCCCCACAGATGGTGCCCCCAACCTAGGGGGAGGGGCCACCAGGGCCCCTACATTTTGTCATTGCTCTGGGCCCCACAGATTCTACGACCAGCCCTGTTTGCATGTGTGGCATGCTGTCCCTTTCCCCCTAGGGTTATGTTTCATTCTTAGGGCAAGGAGATCATGCTAACCAGCAGCCCTGTTTGAGGGTAGCCATTGCTCCCTGCAGAGATGGGGAGAAGCTCTGGAGACATGATGCCAATGGGCTGCTCAGTAGTTGGTGTAGGATCTGTCTGACATTGTTACTAACAGCTACATCTGATTACTGGGTCTCCTATGGCATCAGCAATCTGCTGGAAACCTTCAATGGAGGATGTCAGAGGGGTTTGCTGAACTACCCTCAGTTCTCTACTCAACTCAGGCTTCCAGTTACTCTAATGGGCCCGGAATGCCACATAAGGGACTGATCCTGGGAGCAGATGGTGATAACGTCTTTGTTCTACTTCATAAAGTCCGGAGAAGAAGGAAGGAATAATAAATCTTTTCTGTCAGGATTAGGCTCCTGATGTGGTTATTTGGGTTTCTCATGTTGCAGTTGTCCTCCCTGGCACAAAACAGGAGAGGAGGGAGAAGCTGTTCACACTTGTAAGGAACTGGTTTTCTTGATCAACTAACAATACATGTTTCCATGATTAGCTTTTTCTCCCCCACTCTTTCTGGAGTGAACACTAGCATACAACTTCTCTGTGCTGAGCTCCCAGTGCTCTTCACCCCACTGTGGGATGCAGTTCTTGGTTGTACCCGCAGACACAACAATGGGAGTATCGGGGCATCTCCCCCAATCCCATGCTGCAGAGCTACTTTGTAAGGAGTAACCTCTTAAATTTTGTTGTACCATTACTGCAGCCACCAGGCCTGATGAGAGAAATTTAGGACCCTGGTACATCCTAGTAGCTGAGGATCCCCTACCTTCCATCCCTCCACTGTAGGTTTTAAAATCAGTCCCTGGACACCATACTGCTACTGTACTTTATTTGCATATTACTTATAATTAATATTTTTCTCATCATTTTGATGTATATTAAGGATGTAGATTGTGTTTTTTGCCCCCTCTCCCTGAGCTTGGAGGTCCCTTAAAATTTTACCACTATCCCCTTGCTCCCATAAGGCCTGAAGGCCACCAAAACCCAAACTCCACTCCCTTAGCTCAGCTGGATTATTTTCCAAAATGACAGGAACCCCACTCAAGGTGTTTTCAAACTAGTCATTAGCCTGCTGGAGTCCATGTTTGGTCTGTGCAGCCACCACTCACAGTTGTTAGCATGGAGAGCTAATAAATGGGCAGCCCATGTGTGCCCATATTTGTGCGGGCAGCCTCCACTCACCCTCCACACACAAGTTTAGCCCATGAATCCTAATACACAGGCAGGCACCATGCTCTGCCTCTTTCCCCCCCCCCCCCCCCCCCCCCCCCCCCCCCCCCCGGCATGACTCTCAGCCACGGCAGACCATGGGAATAACCACATGATTGATTCTTCTTGGAATTTCTGGACTAACTGGTCATGTGCTACCTGCAACCAATCCTAACTAGGCAGCCATCCAGCACTTTTAACTTTTCAAAACATCTTGCATGTGCACTTGCATTTTGCAGCCATGGAGAAGTATGCTTTGAGTGTGTGCTTTATCTTTAGTGCTGTCCAAGCCTTCATGGCCGTTAATGAGCAGAACTTGCGAGCAGTCCATCAGATTCAAGAATCCTGCCAGTGGCGACTGGTGGGTTTGGAGGCTGGTGGGGTAGTGGGTGTGTTCCACCTGCCGCCGGTGGGCCTAGGGGCAGAGCCAGGGCAACGGTAGGCAGAGCCAGGGCAATAGTAGGCCAGTGGTGTGGCATAACCCAGCAGTAAGGAGTTCCCAGGGTTAACATTGGATGGACGTTACTTAACGCTGGGAAAGCTGCTGTGTGAAGCACTGCCACCGGGGGATAGAGAACTCTCTTACTGGTGTCCCGTCCACTCTCTTTCCCACCGGGTCCAAATTAACCCTAGTAGGTTAAAAAAAATAGATCATGTTGCCATCGCCTACCTTTATCCTGAACCCTCGATTTTCATGGCATGCTTGGCAGCCTGTAGTCTTCAGAAGGTGTAGGCTTTGGGACAAGCCTTCCTTCTGGCTTGGAGAACTGGGAGGACTGAGTTAGTTCCCTGTTCTGCAACAAGCCGAATCAGAAGAGAATGAAAGGGAAGAGAAGGACAGGACAAAGGAGAAGTAGGAGGGAAAGGGTTTGGTTTTGGAGCATGAAAAGAGGAAGGGGAAGAGATGGGTTCAGTGGGGGACAGGGGGAAAGGGTTTCCTTGTTTTCCGTAGCCTTCTCTTCTGCTGTGCTCCTATCTACTTTCTCCTCTGTTCACAAGGAAAGCAAGGCGAGGTGTGGAATCATGCCAGATCTCAGACAAACTGGATAGGAAAAAGAAGCCAATTACTTTAGATGTTTGCATTTTGAATGACATTTTTAACTTTGCTTCTTGGTTGACCTCTTCCCCCAAAGAAGAGGCCCAAGACCCTCCCAATCCCCATGCCATCACTTACCATTATCCAGAACCCTCTTCATTTTCATGCTCTCCTTGGCTGTCTGTAGTTTTCTAGGCTAGGCTCCCAGTCCGCAGACAGCCAAACACCTGTCCAAACACACAGGCTCATTTTAAAAAGTCTGGCCTGTTTCAGGGCTGCATTGCAAGCAAACCAGGCCCATCCAGACCAGCATCCCTACTAGTAGCTACACCATATCCCTGGCAGCCAAACACCTGTCCAAGCACACAGGCCGTTTAAAAAAAGTTTGCCTGTTGCTGGTCTGCATTGCAAGCAAACTACTTTCCAGCAGCAGTGAAACAGTGAAGGGAGGGACCATTTAAAAAAAAGAGTAGCCATGACCAGTAGACCTACAAATTCACAAGATGGCCTCTCTATTAGAGAGGTGGAGGCCATTTTGTCTCTACTCACAACATCCCACCAAACTGCCAAGGGCAAAATGCAAGGAAAATTCCAGCAAAAATTGGACTGGAAACCCTTCCTCCAGCCAAGCCCTAGGTACCCCACCCAGAAAACAGAAAGCAGACAATTTATGTGTAAAAGAGGAAAGAGACCAATTTTAACTAAGAAAGAGTAGCCATGACCAGTGGGGCCCCAGAAAATGGCCACGGCATTTGCACATGCTTGGGGGAGGAGGGGGGAAACCAGCCAGCAGTGCACCGGCAAACACACAATAAGCAAAAGCAAACCACTGAAACCATATCTTCTTAAGTCAATCATCTTAAACTCAACACACCACAAAAGCGGCAGCAAGGAGTTCCACTTGTTCCCCAAAACATGGTTCACTTCATATCTGTTACACTCCCTCCCCATGTGTTGCAGTCTCCTAGTCCACCCCAGCCCCATTGACCAGCCAGACTCCCTGTGTCCCCCCCACTCCCCTCCCCCATGTCTCTCAGTGCACCCACTCCCCCCACTTAGCGTTGCCATAGATGCAAATTTTTGGAGGGCACTTATGAGAGAGACAGTTTGCAGGGCTGCATTTGTTCCAATACAGCCCTGCAACCTGTATCTCTCAAGTGCCATCTAAAAATTTGCATCTATGGCAACCCTACCCATACTCCATGGCCCAGCCTGAGTCCCCCCCACTCCCCCAGTGCACCCCACTCTACACCACCCCTCCCCCATGTCTCCCAGTGCAACCCCCTTCCCTGGACCCCCCCCCCCCCAAGGCAGCTGGCAGCACAATCATATTTATTTATTTAAATTTTATCCCGAGAGGGTGGGGGGTTGTTTTTTTCTATTTCCTCCTTTTTAATGTTTTTTAAATTGTTTTATTGTTGTAAGCCGCCCCGAGCTGCCCGTGCAGGAGGGGCAGGGTATACGTTTTTCAAATTAAATAAATAAATAAATAAATCCTCTTTTCCCCCCCCTCCCCCATCTCTCTCAGTGCAACCCCTTCCCCTGGACCCTCCCAAAGGCAGCTGGCAGCACAATCATATTTATTTATCTATTTCATTTTTATCCAGCACCCTCCTGCCCACAGAGCAGCTCAGGGTGGCTTACAACACACAAAATCAACAATTACAATTCATAATTAAAACATACTATTACTCACAATTAAAAAAAATTAAAATATCCTAAAAAACCAAAAAATATACTAAGAAGGCAGAACCAATCTGTATGTAATAACCATGTGATATCATCCCATAATAATCACTATTATAACATCCCCCTCCTCCCAAGGCAAGTCCCCAGCCCCCAGGGCTCCCAAAAAAAGCCAAGCCCAAGCCCCAGCTGAGTCCCCAGTGTACTCACCCAGCAGGCCTGAGCCCAGACAGGGCAGGCTGAGCTCGGCGTCTCCTCCCCACTGGAGGACAGGATGCTGGGCTTGATGATGGACCCTTGGTCTGACGTGGCACTACCTAACTTGCTTCCTTGAGATGATTATTATTAATAAAATATTATCTATAAATAAATATAATCTAACAGAGATCCTGAATGAAAAAGATTCAGTCTGACCACCAGCCAGCTGGCCAACTGCAAACTCTCTCTCTCGAACTGAGAGATAAAATGGTGCCTGGTGGAGTCACATTTATATATGCTCTGGTCTCTGTAGCAGGCAGACCCCAACCTCACACCACGTGAGAGAGAAAAGCCCGCGCTCAGAGACACTAAATAAAAGTTAAACAAAAAACCCCACAAGCACTCTCCACTCCCCCCCCCCGCAGTTGCTGTTCCACCAGCCAATGGTACACACACATACGTCACAACAGTCACACACACACATCCATTGTTCCCCCTCTCCTGCCCACAGGGCGCCAAGGGCTACAGCCCATATAATATTACTGTGCTGCCAGTTGCCTCTCCATAGAGCTCCATGAAAGACTGCCCCCAGCGATCCTGGCAACACATTGCTCTTGCCTATGAATACGCGCTGGACGGCACTCCCTAGCTGCCCAACATGCGTTCTGTGAAGTTTTGACCCTTACAGGTCTCCACTACTCTGTCTGACTCCTCCCCCTCCTTCAATGAGAGCCTCTGGCTCTCCAAGTCCCCTCCTAGGCAGCTCCCTGCAAGTGCTCACACACACACACACACACACACACACACACACACACACACACACACACCAGTTTGCGCATGCGCAGAGCCTAGGAGCTCGCTTGCGCATGTGCACTGATCAAAACAAAGTTCAGAGCACCAGAGCGGCTTGAAACAGCTGCGCTGGCCTCTGAATGCGCAGCCAGCACTGGGGACAGGAGGAAAGGTAAGTGTGGTACTTACTGGGCACGTGGGGGCCCAGGAGGGGCATTGCCCCACCATCCGCCTGAGGGGTGGCACCGCGCCTGAATTCTGCTGTTCTTGGAGCACAGAAATTGCTAGGCACGCAAGGGCATTCACTCAATCTCTGGTTGTGGCACTTGGGCACACCACAAGGAGGAGGTGGCTCCTGCTTCAGCGCCATGTAGATGTCTTCCTCAGGCAACAACGAACCATCCAGAGAAGGGTCAAAGCTGTGAGAGTGCAGATTATGTATGCTGAGAGCAACCTGTCTAGAAAAGAGGCTTCACTCTTGAATGCCCTGCATGTGACTGGTACCCACAGAGAGGATTGCCTGAGTCCACAAAAAACCCACAGACTGGTGGGAGAATGTGCTGTCATCGTGGGGTAACAAAACGTGGGTCACAAATTTCAGGATGCCCCATCGCCTCATCGTTAGGATAGTGGAGACCCTCTGGGGACAACTGGAGAAACAGAGCATGGTGATGTGCTTGTCCATCCCTGTTGAGAAGTGTGTGGCCATCGCCATATGGAAGCTCACCATTCCAGACTCTTGTTGCTCTGTTGTCCAGAAATTTGGGGTTGGAACCTCCATGGTGACTGCAATACTTGTGGAGGTTTGTACAGCAATTGTGGAAGAGCTGCTGGACTGGGTGGTGCAGTTAGTTGACCCTGAGGAGATAATGGAGGGCTTTCGGCAGGAGGGCTTCTCCAACTGCTTAGGGGCGATCGATGGCAGCCATATCACCATCATCTGCCTGCCCCACAGTAAGGATGACTATCTCAACTGCAAGGGGTTCATCTCCATTGTTCTCCAGGTGGTAGTGGACCACCGTTACCAGCTCATGGATGTTCTGGCTGGGTGGTCCGGGAAGAACCATGACATTCACATTCGCCAGTAGTCCCCCTTTTTTGGGCGCATGTACACTAGGGACTTTGGACACAACATCCAAACCTGTATTGAAGGGGTGCTCACATGTCCTGTTGTTCTTGGGGACCTTGCCTACCCCCTGAAACCTTGACTTTCTCTTGGGGACCCTACCTACCCCTTGAAACAGTTGCTTGCACCCTGGAACAAAGGTATTTCAACAGGAAGCTAGTCCATTGTGGAGAGGGCTTTGAAGCAGTACTGGACATTGATTGCTAACAGAATTGATTTACACTTGACACCACTCTACTGCTTACAACTGCAGCCTGTGTGCTGCACAACATATGCAACACCAACAGGGCCACCTTGGAGAACCCCCACCAGTTAGCTCTTGCAAGCCAGTGCCCCTCTTCCAAGATGAGATTAACAGAGCAGGGGATTACATGGCAAGAGAGATACCCTGCCTTGTACCTGCACATATACAGAAATGTTATCACGACACAAACCAATGACTGATCCTTAAGATGTTTGCAACTTGTAAATTTTAAAGTTGCAAAATTTTAAAAGTCTAATAAACCAAATTATTTTTTTTTACATAAGAAAAGGTGAGAATTAATAAAGTCTTTAGAAATGTATCCAGAGTCAGGCATTTTCAGATGTGACGATGGCCTGCGTTTCCACGCTTTGACCTGCGGGCCATAGTTGCGTCAGAAAGCGCCACCAGATGTTAGCCCAGGCTGTTCCCCAGGCGGTGTTGAGTTGGACTATGAGCCCGGCTATGAGTTGGACACATCCCCAGGTCACAATCTGGGCTAAGTGCCAACGCCATCCAGGGAACGACTGCCCAACTGGGTGTAAAGCATGCCATTATGGATGAACAGCCACTTTACTTAACCCAGTTTGGGTCCCTGCTGGTTCCAGGCAGCCACTGGCTGCCCATCAGCAGGGGGGCAGGCCACTCTGTGCAATGTGGGGGCAGGCGTATGTACATTTGGGTGTCCCCATGCCCCCTCTCTGGCTCAGCCGCCATCCTGTCAGTTCAGTGGCCGGACCAATTCCCACCACCCGGGTAAGTCTGTGAGAGTAGTCACTTCTGAAAACACCCTCTGTTCTGGCCAAGTCATCCCCTCCCCCATATTTCTCCCCTCTGTGGAATCAAAAGATTCTTTCCCTCTTCTTTTGATCTTTGGGGTTGGGGGGGTGTTCATATGGCCACCATTCTCCAAGACTCAGTCCCTCTCTTTGCACTTAAGTTCCCTCACCCCAAAGCAGCATATTGCTGTGTCACACGCCCATTCTCCAAGCCCCAGAACTCCTATGCCCCCTCCTTTCACTCAAGTGCTTCTAATCCCCAGACCCCAAAGCGATTTTCTACCCTCCCCATGTCCAGCATTCTCCCTTTCCTGCCGTGCCCACGCAGTAAACTGATAAAGAGTAATAGCACATGCAGTACCTTGGGTAACTTTTTTATTGACTTTATTATTTGCTTCATTTTGTTTCTTATTTATTATTAAAAACTAATGTCTGTTGTGTTTTCCCCCCACTTTGGGCGCAGCTGGGCATGCTTGCTTGGGTGCCGAGAGTACATTTGCTTCTGGAGCCTCTTGGAAGGGATCTGCAGGTGGGGGTTATGCTGACGACGGACCAAGCAGGAATTGCTTCAGCCTCCTCCTGGTGGGGGACTTCCAGCAAGGGTCTGCTGGGAGCAGAGGCGGGCCTGGAGCAGGGTAGGTTGCAAGGGGAGGTGTGACTGGATCTTGCATAGTTCGGTGGGGTGCCCTGCCTGGGGGTTGACTGCAGGCAAGGCCAGGGCAGGTGGGCGGCATCCAGGACCAGGGGGCAGGGGATGTAAATGGCTAATGGGAGGAAGGCAAGTGCAACTGCCTGAGACTTTGTCTTCTCCCTTGTGGCAGCCGCATGCTCAAGAAGTAAGCTCTGGAGAAGGAGAGACTGGTCCAGATGGCTCTGTCCATTCCCACCTCTCCTCCATCTTTTGGCACACCCTCTCGAGCACAATGTCTGACCTTTGGAACTGCTCCAAGAGGCTGGCCCAGTGCCTGTCCTCCCACCAGCAGTCCAGTCGAGCCTCGGCAGCAAAGGCCTTCCATTCTTCTCAGTTCCCTTGAAGCAGCTGCCTGTGGTCCCTGGCCATGCCCCAAATTTCATCCTGGGGATTATCCGCCCACCATGAGGTCTCCATGATCAGCTTCTGGATGAAATCCTCCCTTCGCTGTTGGTTGCAAGTATGCAGGTCCCAGTTGTTCTGTCTGCGCTTCTTGCGGACCTATGAATGCAGACAAAGAAAGCCATTAGTTTAGACCGCCACATAACCTCCCGGGTATTTAAGGACCCACCCTTTCCACCCATTCAAACCACTGTCCTTCCCTAAAATTTAAAGCTTTCCGCCTGCTCGCATTATTATTATTATTATTATTAGACATTTATAAAGTGCCAGTCGTATGACCTGGTGCTGTACAGAACATAGAATTAGACACGTTCCCTGCCTGTGGCTTACAATCTAAAAGACAAACACAAAGGGGGGGAGACAGGGAGAGGGGACAGCGGGAGAGACATGCATTCCCACACATTTTAATGCCACTCTTCACTCCCTGCCTGCCATGCTGCCTTTCCCACCCGGTGTTTCAGCCCTCACCTGCCCATTTAAGAGTCCTTCTGCCTGCCCAAAGGGAAGGGAGAATGAGTACCTGACCTGTGCTGCTGCTGGAGGGGTTACTGAGGAGGGATCTCATCGGCCCAGGCTTCTACTTCTGTGATCACTGCAGAGGATAAAGGACACTGAAAAACAAGGACCTCCATTACCCCCGACCCCACCACATCTACATTATTGGTGTCATACCACACACACACCCAAAAGCACACAGTGCCACCATAGCATCTAAACTGCCCACCCCTGCCATCCTGCAGTCACCAATGGTGCCTTGCCATCCTCTTCCAGTGCTTTACCCTACAGGGCTCGTGCCACTGTGTCCCGTTGGTTTTCAGGCTCAACCACAGCGCTCTCACTCCCCTAGCCACTTGCCCACACATTAAAAAAGATAACAATAATTAAATAGCACTGAACAGAAGCCTTTATCATGCAGTTGTGCAAATGCAAGCGTTTCCCCCCCCCCCCCAACCCGGGTGCATTCTCTTACCGTTCTCCTCCTCTGGTTCCTCCACAAAGGTTGCGTTGCATCAGGATCCTCGGTGGCCTCCACCAGAACCTCAGGTTGTTCCTTGAACAAGAGCTGGCTCTCAAGCTCGAGAAGGTGGAGATGCAGAGTTACGATGTCCTTATCCATGGGAACGGGTATCTCCTCTCGGGTGGTCACAGCTTCTGCAGGGGGAGCAGGAGCAGCTTTCACAGGGGGTGCAAGATCTGTCACAGTTGCTATGGGCACTGGAGCACTTTGAATGGCAGCAGTTGCCAAGGGCAGTAGAGGAGCCCTATCGACTTGCTTCTGGTCCCTGGCGAATGTGTAGTTGTAGAGGTGGGATACCACAATGGCTCAGTCCACGCAAGGAACTGGTTAAGGAGTTCATAGTACACCCACACTTGGTGCCCGTGACCAGAGGTGAAGTTATTGTTGTGGACCTGTGGAAGTCTTTGGCCCACCGCCGGCACTGGCTCATGTCCCTTGCGTACCCAAGGCAAGCCATTTTGTCAGAGATCTCCTGAAACACCCCCTTGTTCCTCTAGTACTTGACTAGTTTGTACTGTATGCTCTGGTCGACCCACAGAGCGATAAAGGCCTTTGTCTCTTCCTTGCCCCAGGGAACCTATCGCTCTCAGGGGTGGGAGCACTAGAGGTGGTGGTGCTGGTAGTTGCCTGTGAAAATAGAAGAGAGGGGGAAATAGATAGCTATTTATTTATTTATAAAATAATTTACTACTACGCCCCTCCTGCTCCAAGCAGCCTGGGGTGGCTTACAATGTTAACACACAAAATCCATAAACCAAGAAATATAGTAAAAACAGAATACACAAAACCAAACCACTTCCCCTCCCCATCCCACCCTACACCCCATCTCCCTCGCCAAAAGTCAGGCGGAACAGCCAGGTTTTACACATACAATGGAAGATGGGGAGATCCGGGCCTCCACCGGGAGGGAGTTCCACAGCCTAGGTACAGCCACCAAGATCGCCCTCTCCATAGTGGCCCCCAGGTCACATGGAGGACCTCAAGAAGGGTGCTCCCAGCAGACCACAGAGGGTGCTCCAGAGGGTGGAGGTCCCGCAGGTAAGTCGGGTCAAGGCCATGTAGGGCTTTATAGATCAAAACCAATACCCTGAATTGGGTCCGGAAGACTATAGGCAGCCAGTGCAGAGCCCGGAGCACTGGTGTAATGTGCTCACTGTAACCCATCCCCATAAGGAGACAACCCGCAGCATTCTGCACTAGCTGCAGTCTCCAAACCGTCACCATAGGTAGCCCCACATTGAGATTGGACTACTGCAATGCACTCTAGGTAATGAAAACATGGATAATGGTGGTCAGGTCACTATCTGAAACATATGTCCGAAGCTGTCGCACCAGATGTAATTGGCGAAATGCACTTCTTGTCACAGCCCCCACCTAGGAATCCAGGTGGAGCTGCGGATCGAGGAGCACGCCCAAACTACGGACCTGGGATACCAGTGGAGGGCAGACCCCATCAATGATCCACTGCCCTTTCCACCACCATCATCTCTGTCTTGTCAGAATTCAACTTCAGTCAGCTCACCCTCATCCAACAGCTGCCAAACATCAGGTAAGCACCGAGACTACTGGGTCTGGGTCAGATGAAAACGAGAGGTAGAGTTGGGTGTTTAACAACATATTTATGACACCACTCCCCATCCCATCTCACGACCTCACCAAGTGGCTGCATATTCACGTTGAACAAGAGCGAGGACAGAATAGAACCTTGCAGAACACCACGTGTGAGGTCCCATGGAGATGAAGAACAATCCCCAAGCACCACATACTGAGTTCTCCCAGCCAGGAAAGAGTAGAACCAGTCAAGGACAACTACAGCTTGATCCCGCAAGCAAGTCACCAAAATCTCATGGTCAACGGTATCAAAAGCAGCCAACAGAGCTAACAAAATTAGCAGGATCAAACAACCCTGATCTAATTCATGGTGAAGGTCGTTGACCAAGACCACAAGCGCAGTCTCCATGACATAGCCTGGATGAAAACCAGACTGAACATGATCCAGACAACCAGTGCAGTCTAGATGGTCCTGCAGCTGCTGGGCCACCACCTGCTCAATAACCTTCCCTAAAAAGGGAAGTTTAGAAACCGGCTGATAACTGATGAGGGAGTCAATGTTAAGTGATGGTTTTTTGAGCAGAGGCTGCAGCACTGCCTCTTTGAGGCAGCCCAAAGGGAGGCATTGATCACCCCCACCAACAATGACTCCGCTGTCTTCCGGCAGGCTTTAACCAGCCAGGACAGGCATGGGTGAAGTTCACAAAAGATTGCCCTAACAGCCCCAAGAACAACCCCCGCCCTGGTAGATGACACCAACTGAAATTGATCCCATGAAGCCAGACAAGGCGGGGCTTCCACAACCTCTGGTTCACCCACTGCAATAAGTATGGCATCAAAGTTGTGGTGAATTCAAGTGATTTTCTCTGCAAAATAATCACCAAACATGTCACAGCGGGCATTAGATACCTCCGATTCCAGGTGGAAGGAGGGAGAACTGACCAACCCCCTCACCACCCGGAAAAGCTCCATTGGACAAGATTTTGCAGAGGCTATATGGGCAGCAAAAAACCTCATTTTTTGCTGCCCTTGCAGCTACAGCATAGACACGTAAACGGACTCTGTTGCAATCTGTCAGCTTCAGCATGTGAGCAGCGCCACCTTTGCTCTAACCGCTGCCCTTCCCGCTTCAGCAACCTCAGGCCCTCCGTAAACCACGGAGGCCTGAGGAGCCATCGCCAAGGGAGCAGACGCCTCAGAGCCATCCAGTTGATGGCCTCTAACAGTCAGGTATTCCATAAAGTCATGAGGCCATCGAGCAGGTGGTCATTAAGATCAGAGGGTAACGCCCCAAGAGTTTTCCAGAACCATTTGGGTTCCATTAGTCTCTGGGGATGAACTATCCAAATTGGTTCTACATCCCCCCAGGGGCAGACATGCACCAGGAGACGTGCTCACAGGAGATAATGATCAGTCCATAACAAGGATTCTACTGACACCTCCCCCTCCCCCATCAACGAATCCCCCACTTCAAGGCCAGTGCAAAAAATCAGGTTCAGGGTATGCCCCCCCATCATGCGTTGGGTGTTGATAATTTGGGACAAGCCCAAGGTTGCCATGAACTCACGTTCTGCACCACCGAGACTGGTGTCAGCATGCATCTTGCTGCTTGCAGGAGGGGGCGGGATATAAATATATTAAATAAATAAATAAATAAATAAAATAAAATATCTTGGAGTCCCCCAAGACTAATGTCTTCCGGGAACGCAACACCACATCCGACACCAGCTCCGCCAGGGTGAGTAGGGATGTTGCCATACAGGTAGGTGCATATACTAGCAGCACCCCCAATCTGTCTCCTGCCAAATCAAACACAAGATGGAGGCCCTCTATCCCTGATATGGCCTGCACCGGATGCCTCCTGACAGACCACGAATCCTTACAAATAATGGCTACACCGCCCTTCCCCCACCATCCCAGGCTGATGCTGCATGGAGTACCCAGCCGGCACGAGGTCAGCCAAAATAGGCCCTGACTCATCGTCCAGCCAGGTCTCTGTAATGCACATGAGGTTGGTGTCATGGTCTAGGATTAACTCCTGGACTGTAATAGATTTATTAACCACTGACCATACATTCAACAGCATCAGATTCAGGCCAGGGGTCCTCTGACCATGACCCATTTCATCACCTGCTTGAGGGAAAGTGAAAGGGACAGGCAACAAACACCTGATCCATCTCACAGGTTTCACACACACACCCCAATAAGGATCATATCTCCCCTGCCCCATCATAACCCCAGTGACTATGCCCCCCGCTCCGTTCAGACCCCCCCCCCAGCTGCTCTGCCCACACAGACAGGGATATCCCCTCCCCACTAATTCCCTCAGCAATAAAGGGAACAATTTAAAATTTACCTGTATTAACAACCCTCTCCCCCAGTGCATTAACTTACCCTACTCAACTGGCTGCTGAAGTTAGGCACTGGAAGCTGGCAGTAGACGGTTGCTGCTGGGGTGGTTTCTATGGTAGGAAGGGAGTGGTGTGCAGTTTTCCCACAATCTCTACAGTGATGAACCACACACTGGAAGAGACATGGGTTCCGCATGTGTTCATTTGAATTTGGCACATCAGGCTTTTAAGGGAGCGGCACAAGAGCACTTGCAGGGAATTGGGCAATCAAAGCAGCCAATAGTTATGCACATGGCTGGTCACATGATGATAGATTTTTATTTTATTTATTTATTTTTATACATTTATTAGTCGCCCCCCATGCCAATGGCATCCCAGGGCGACGTACAATTCAATAAAAACATTCACAAAAATAAAAACATTTTTTAAAATCCAACAATTTAAAACCAAAGCAGGGTCGGGGAAAATAAATAAAAATGAAAAGGGAAGGGAAGAGCTAAAACCCTAACCCCCCCTCCCCCCCCTCCTCCCCAAAGGCCTNGTGACCTCACGCTCTCCACCTACTGCCCCCAACCCGGTGTCAAAGTCACTTGGAATCCGAGCGATCTTGCCTGCAAAGTAGGTGACAAACTCCTTACAGCGGGCCTGTGACAAGTCCACATCCAGGCGGAGGGAGGCAGGACTGACCAGCCCCTGCACCACCTGAAACAGCTCCACGGGGCATGACTTTGCAGATGCTATGAGGGTAGCAAAGAACTCCTTCTTTGCTGTCCTCACAGCCTCAACATAGGACCACAAATGGGCCCTATGGAGAAGTCGATCGGAGTCAGAGCGAGTCCGACGCCAGCATCACTCTAACCTCCTGCCTACCTGTTTCATACACCACAGTCCCTCAGCAAAGCAAGGGGCCCTGCGGTGGCGAGACGGAGGCAGGGGGTGTCTCGGAGCCACCCTGTCAATGGCCTCCCCCAGCAAGCTGTTCCAATGCTGGACCAGCTCATCAACAGAATGACTGTCCAGGTCCAAGGTTAATTCCCTCAGAACCTCTTGAAACCGCTGGGGTTCCATCAGCCTCCGAGGACGGACCAATCTAACTGGTCCCCTCCCCTTTTGGAGGTTGTGTGCTGAGAGGCTGGCCTGAAGGAGATAATGGTCTGTCCATGACAAGGGCATAGCCCTAACCTCCCCCACTACCTGCCTCAAGGTCAGAACTGAAGATCAGGTCGAGGGCATGCCCCCCCCCCGTGGGTTGGGCAGTTGAGCACTTGGGACAAATCCATGGTTGCCATGGCAGCCATGAATTCTTGCTCTGCTTCTATAAGGCCGGCATCGGCATGAACATTGAAGTCCCCCAGGACCAAGGTCTTGGAGGAGCCCAGTGCCACCTCCGAGGCCAACTCTGCTAGAGCGGCAAGGGATGCTGCCAGACAGGAAGGGGTCCAGTATACCAGCAGTACCCCTAGCTTGCTCCCAGCCAAATCAAACACCACATGGAGGGCCTCAATACCTGCAATCTCCTGGACTGGATATCTCATAACAGGCCAGTCTTCTCTAAAAAGAATCGCTACACCACCTCCCCGGCTGCCTGTGCGGGGCTGGTGCTACATGGCATACCCGGCTAGAATGAGTTCCGCTAAAGTTGGTCCAGCCATCTCATCCAGCCAGGATGAGATGGCTGGATAATACACGCAAGGTCCACAGCCCCATCCAGGATCAAATCCCAGACAATTGGGGCCTTGTTTACAATGGACCTCGTGTTTAACATCAGCAGCCCCCCACAGGCAGACCTTGAACCTAGCTCCTCCCTCCACCCCAGAGGGGGGATGGCACGCTGCACCTCCAACATGCACCTAGGTCCCCTAGGGACACGAGCCATCCATCCCTGCAGACCATACCGTCCACATCCAAGAACCACCCCTATGGCCGCTCCTCCCCTCCGTCCACCCAATCCCGGCCCCCTAAACCCAGCTGTTTGCCCAATGGCCCCTCATCCCCCTTACCACTCCCCCCCCCAAGCCACCCCCCAGTCCACCCAGCCATCCTACTGCCACCAGGGGTCAGCACAAGACATACCTCCCCCCCGACTTCCCTCTCTCACAAGGAGTCAGGTACACACACCCCACCTGCTACCACCAGGTGACCTGCCTACGCCTCGCCCTGCTGCCACCAGGGTTTTGCGCCAGGA
>QEPC01014973.1:1554284-1571221 GCA_003113815.1 Sphenodon punctatus
TGGGTGCAGGATGGGGGGAGGTGGGTGCAGGATGGGGGGGATGGTCGGGTACAGGGTGGGGGAGGGAGGGATCAGTACTCTTACCTGCTCCTGGAGTTCCAGCGGTGGCGGCCACCAGCTGCAGGCGGGGGGTGTGTGGTTAGTTTTTTTTTAAATTGCCCACGTGTCCCCGTGGAGCCAGGACACGCGGGCAATTAAAAAAAAGAAAAAGAAAAACCACATTGCTGTCTTGCCGCTCCCCCCCACTCTGAGTGGCGGATGGGGGGCGGCAATGGCAACGGGAAGCGCAGGGAAGCGGCAGCAGGAAGGCGCCCTGTTCGGAGAGCTGTGAGCTCTCTGGACAGTGCGCCTCCAGGCTCCATGTGTGGCTAAAGCAGGGAGGAGTGCGCATGCACGCTGCTCCCTGCCTCAGTCCCCCGACCAAGCGATCTCACCAGCGCTGTTAGCATGACCGCCCTGGCGAGATCTTCCATTGCGCCAATTGAGCGCAGTGGAAAGGCTAGCATAGGAAAATGCTGTTTGGGTGGCTGAGCAGCTCAGCCTTTTTGTCCTTTCGGGGACCCACTCCCAGCAGAGTGGGTCCCCAAAGGGAGAAGAAGAACAGTGACAGCTATAGCAGCCTCTGCAGCAGCTCAGAAGCTGCTGTAGCTGTCATAAGCAGCTGTCATAAGCAGCTGTTTTAAAAAAAACAATTTGCGGTGGCCCCCCGTGGTGCTTTGGGGGGCAGTGCCCAAAATTCCTATGGGGGGAGTCGCCACTGCTCTCTGCGCTAGTTTCCCTCCATACTCCAATCCGTGAACTCCGCTCCTCCTCTGTCCCCACTCGCCCTCCCATGTCTCCCCTGCTCCCCTAACCACCTTCATCCCTTCTCCCTAGCTGCCCCCCACGCCGGGAACTCCCTCCCTGCTCACATCTGCCTCGCCCCGTCCCTTTGTACCTTCAAATCTCTCCTCAAGACCCACCTCTTCCGCTCTGCCCTCCCCGACTCCTCGCTCCCCTCACCTAACTCCTGCTGATACCCTCCATCCAGTACAAACTGTTACCTAAGGTCCGTGAACTCCTATCCTCACCACATAGACCAACCAGTCATCATTCTTGATGTAACTAAGCCAAGCGTGTGCACCTGGGACCTCTCATCCTCGTGAATGTTACACTCCTTGTCTCTCTCTCTCTGTTCCCTTTCCTTCATCTCTCTCCCCCCCACCCCCCGGGTCTCTCAGATTGTAAACCCTAGGGCAGGGACCATGTCTATTCAATTACTTTGTAAAGCACCAGGTACACTGCTTGCACTATATAAATGCTTGGTAATAATAATAATTCATAATAATAAACAATAATAACAGCTGAGACAGAAAAAAGGGCTGAAAAGTTGCTCCAAAAGCAAGATCCTAAGATAGAATGAGATGTCTGTAGTGTAGAGAAGCTTGGGCATTATATAAAGCAGAACATGAAGCAAGGCCCATGAGTTGTACTTTGTGGTACAAACCCAGGGGTCTTTGAACAAAAGAAGCAAAGTGCCCAGGAGCAGGGGTCTAAATCAAAAAGGAGAGTCAGAAAAAATTGACTGAGAGAAAGCAATGGAATTGAAAGGGTAACTCACCTGACCTAAAAGAGATCTCAATTGTTCCAGGGTGGAACCACACCTCACACCAAGCTGCAGCAAGCTTGGAGAGAAGCGAGCTTATTAGGGCTGCAAGGCTACTAATTAATAGAGGCTGCAGAGCCAGTGGCCTGACTCTGCTAGCAGAGTGGTAAGCTGGGTCAGGGAGAACTAGAAGAGCAGAAGGACTTAAAGGGTAAAACCTCTTCTAAGGGGGAGGGGACCATGACCATAGCTGGCATGGCAATGTTAATGAACTACAAGAAACTACGAACGCAGAAGAAAGTCCTGGGAATTGTATTGTTGTAAAATACCGGTAATAGTACAATGCTAGGATTATAATATACAGGAGAAATCCTGTTGTAAGGGTCCCAGGGCTGGGAGGTTTGGAGAGAAAGGAGAATTGGTTACTTACCTTCGTGAATTCCTTTCTCTCTTACTCTCCTGATCCTCCTCTGCTGGGTAGCTCTGCTGCTGGCCGGTAGGTGGCAGATGATTAAAAACTTCTTTTTGCGCATGCGTTAGGAGCTACCCGGCCTCTTCAGTGTGTGATATAGCTGAGTACTCCTGTAAGGTATCTCAGATCAAAGAACAACTTAAGGCAACAGTATAAGGAAAAACCATCGTTAACCATGCAACAGGCATAAGAACTAGAATTAGTAAATGGAGTGGTTCTAAACGAGAACAACAAGCAGAAGAAAAGCATCAGTGCTGCCTGGCAGGGAGGGTCGGAGGAGGATCAGGAGAGTAAGAGAGAAAGGAATTCACGAAGGTAAGTAACCAATTCTCCTTTCTCCTCTTACCTCCTTCACCTCCTCCGCTGGGATGTACCAGAGCCAGACCCCTCATTTCACGGCTGGGAGCCGACAGCACTGGGAGTGTCCAGTACCGCCTGCAACACCCGTCTGCCGAAAGCAGCCTCAGCTGATTGGAAGACATTAATCTTATAGTGTCGAACGAATGTATGTAGGGAAGCCCAAGTGGCGGCCCTACAGATCTCTTCGTAAGAAGCTTGAGCCTTGAAGGCATAAGACGTAGCCGCACTTCGGACTGAGTGGGCCCATATTTGCAAGGGGGGAATCTTCCCGCCCGCCCTGTAGGCTTCGATGATGGCATGTTTGACCCATTTGGACAGCAAGGTTTTTGAAGCCTTGAGGCCCTGAAGGCCCGGGCGAATGTTAACAAAGAGGGCGGTGGACTTGCGGAGGGTCCGAGTCCTAGCCAAATAAATTTTGAGGGCCCTCCGGACATCCAATTTATGCCACGCCTTTTCTCTAGGGTGGACTGGGTTGGGGCAGAAGGAAGGCAGAACTAGTTCTTGGGCTCTGTGAAAGTAAGAATTGACCTTTGGAATGAAGGCAGGGTCCAAGCGGAGGGTAACAGAATCAGGGTGGAAGATGCAGAAATTGTCTTCCATAGACAACGCACTCAGCTCCGAAACACGTCGAGCTGATGTGACTGCCACTAGGAAAACGGTTTTGAGTGTGAGTAGATAAAGGGAAACGTGTTTAAGTGGCTCGAAGGGTGGTTTAGTGAGGGCCTCTAGAACTAGGTTTAGGTTCCAAGAAGGGACCCTGTGGACGACTGGGGGGGAGAGCAGCCTAGCTGCCCGAATAAATCTCCTGACGTGAGGGTGAGACGAGACAGCCCTACTGGAGGCAGCCCGGAGGACAGAGTCTAGAGCAGCTGCCTGCCTAGCCAGAGTGTTTGCTTTGAGCCCTTTTTCTAGTCCTTGTTGGAGGAAGTCCAAGACCTGGGGAATCCCTGCTAGCCTAGGGTCTGATCCTTTGAGTCTCGACCAGGAAGCGAAAGCTTTCCAAGTATTCTGGTATGAACGTCGAGTAGCAGGTTTCCTTGAGCTTAGAAGAGTGTTTAGTACAGGATCTGAATAGCCCTTTCGTTTCAGCGCTGAACGTTCAATAGCCAGACTGTTAGTTGAAGTGTCCGAATGTGCGGGCAAAGAATCGGTCCTTGATGTAGAAGGTCCGTCTGCAAGGGGAGCTTCTTGAAGTGGCCCTGGCTGAGATGGATGAGTTCGGAGAACCAAGGCCTCCTGGGCCACCAGGGTGAGATTAGTATGAGGTTGGCTTTCTCCAGGCTGGCTTTGGCGATTGTCCAGGCGATCAGGGGGAACGGAGGGAACGCATAGAGGAGTCCCTCGGGCCAAGGTTGGTTTAGGGCATCGATGGCCTCCGCGTCCCTGCACGTCTCCCTTGCCATGAAGCGGGGAAGTTGGGAGTTGGCACTGGAGGCGAACAGGTCTATGACTGGCAGACCGAACCATCCCACTATTGTCTGGAAGATGGTCTTGTTGAGTGACCATTCGTGGGGGTTCAGCGCCTGGCGGCTGAGCCAGTCTGCAGTGGTGTTGTCCTGGCCTCTGATATGGAGCGCTTTCAGGGACTGGACGTGTGATTGAGTCCACTTGAAGAGCCGATTCGCTTCCTGCTGAAGTCGAAGAGAGCGGGAGCCCCCTTGGTGATTCACATAGGCCTTGGCCGTGGTGCTGTCTGTGTAAACTAGCAGATGGAGCTCGGCCCAAGACGGGAAGAGTTGTTGAAGGGCGAGACGAATGGCCTTCAGTTCTAGAAAGTTGATTTGTTGACGTGCATCCTGTGTCGACCACGTTCCCTGTACCGACCGGGTCGAGGTGTGGGCACCCCAGCCCGTCAGGCTGGCGTCTGTCGTGACTATTTCCCGTCTGGGTTCTGTGAGAGGGACCCCTTGAGAGAATCGCGTGGGGTCTAACCACCAGGACATGGAGTACTTTAGCCCTTGTGGGATGGGAACCCTGGGATTTCGTCCGCTCGTAAGATCTCTCTGAAAAGGAGCTAGCAGCCTCTGCAAGGGACGGAGGTGGAATCTGCCCCATGTGACTTGGGTTGTGCAGGAGACCAACAGTCCGAGAAGTGACGCTAGGGTCTTGAGCCTCACGTGATGAGAGGACCTGAGGTACGAGACTAGCTTCCGGATGCGTTGTACTCTGTCGGGTGGAACGAAGACGAGGTCGGAGCTGGTATCTATGATGGCTCCCAGGTGTTGCAATCTCCTCGTAGGTACGAGGTGGCTCTTTTTCCTGTTGACAATGAACCCGTGTTGTTCCAAATACCGGATCGTCCGGTGGAGGTCCAGCAAGGTCTGTTCCGGGGAATGGGCCCTGATCAATAGATCGTCCAGGTAGGGGTGGACATGAATGCCCTCTATCCGCAGGTTGGCCACCAGAGGGATCAAGATTTTCGTGAAGGTCCTGGGCGCTGAGGACAGACCGAACGGTAGGGCCGTGAATTGCCAATGGTGGCGGTTGTACGTGAAGCGGAGCCACTTCCTGTGAGGGTGTAGGATTGGGATGTGCAGGTAGGCATCCTGCAAATCCAAGGACACCATCCAGTCGTCCTTGTGGATGTTGCGGCAGATGGACGACACCGTCTCCATCTTGAATCTCTTTTTCGTGACATGTCGGTTGAGAGCCTTGAGATCCAGAACTGCCCTCCAGTTGCCTGTCTTCTTTGCCACGAGAAAAAGGATGGAGTAAAGGCCTGTCCGTTGTTGTGAGGTTGGGACTTTCTCGATGGCTTTGATGTCGAGAAGTCTCTGGATTTCTGATAGCATCGCCTGATGTTTTATGGCGTCTCGAGATATCGGGGAGACCAGGAATCTGTGTGGAGGACTGCTGTCCAGCTCGATGGCGTAACCCTGTTGCACGCATGACAGGACCCAGGCGTCCGTGATAGAGTGAGCCCACTCGTCTTGGAACTGTTGGAGCCTGCCGCCAACCTGAGAGGTGGTATAGTCAGGAGTCCTGTCTGGGTTGGCCAGGAGGGGGGCCCCTGGATCTGCGTTTGTCGTATCTACCTGAGCGGAAGCCCCTGCCCCTGAAGGGAAAGCTGGGAGTGTAGCCCTTGTGAGTGGGGTGTGGAAATCTTCTGGGGGGACCTGTGAAGCCCCTAAAACGAAAGGGCTGAGGTCTAGAAGAACCTCTCCTGGCGGCTATTTGTTGCAAAGTTTTAGTTTTGTCTTTGCTGGAGGCGTCCTCCAGTACCTTTTCTAGGCATACGCCAAAAAGTTTGGATCCTGCATACGGGGCAGATGTCAGTAGATTTTTGGCAGTGACATCCCCATCCCAAGAGCGTAGCCATACCCTGCGTCTGGCAGCAATGTTGTTTGCGACTGATCTGGCAGACCAAGAGAGATTATCCGTGGTCGCGTCTGCGAGGAAGGCAGCCGCCATGCAGACCCTGGAATTTAAGCTTTGGGCTTTACCTTCGGAAATCTCTGGGTCTTGGAGTTCCTTGAGCCAGGCAAGCATGGCCCTGGACACATAGGAGGAAGCAATGCCTACTCTGAGGGCTGCTGATGAGGCCTCTGAGGCTTTTTTAAGAGCTGCATCAATTGCCCTGTCCGTATTATCCCTAGGGTGACAATCACCCTCGGTGGGGAAAACGGTATGTCTCGCTAGAGAAGCAGCCCCTGCATCAACCTTAGGGGGCCTGAACAAGGGAGCCTTCCTCCTAGAGAAGGAATAAAGTGTGTCCTGAGTCTTGTTCATCTTAAAGCCTTTGTCTGGGTGTTTCCACTCTTGCAGAACAAGCTTTTCAAAGGCCTTGTCTAGGGGAATACCCTGGTCCTTACCATGAACTGAAGGAATGTATTGGCGGGTTTCCTCCTCCTGAGAGTCGGAGGAGTCATGCCTAGAGGATTTTTCCTCTAACAGTAGGGTTTTTATAACACGTGCAATCAATTCATTCTTGTATTGGAGAGGGAATTGCCTTTCTGCTTCTTTAGGGTCAGGGGGCTGCTCAACCCATTCTCCTTCCTCCAGTTCGGAGAGGGCTTGGTCAGAGTCCGAAGAGGAGTCAGCCTCCTCGACGTTTTGGTCAGAAGTGGCCTGATTGGTATCAGACTGGTGCCCCTCATGCTCACTCTCTGCAGAGGACTGTACTGCTAGTGGCCTCGGGGCGCCCCCTGGTGGTTGCTTGGATTTTTTCTTGGGAGCACCAGAAGTGCCTGCCCTAGATTTTTGGGGGGCTTTTCTCTTTCTTTTAGCTTTCCCAGATTTTCCCAGTGCAGCCAGGATCTCCCCCACAGACTTCTCTAGGGAGTCTAGGCGTACCTGCATGTCCTGGGCAGGAACTGGGACTGGAGCAGAGGAGTCACCAGAATTAGATTGGCCAGCACTCATGGTGATTGCCTGGCAAGAGAGGAAGGAGGACTATAAGCCAGGGACCCAGGGGTTAATAAAACGTAGGGACGGAGTATAGATTAATCTCCGCCCACAGAGGCACAGCACGTGTATGGTGCAGCTGGGGAGAAAAGAGCTGGCTGCATGGGCCAGCAGGGGGCCCCGCTGCGGGGAAACAAATGGCCAGGAAAAAAGGGCTCTAAGAATAGCTGTGCAGACCCCTTATCCCGCCCTGTGGGGGGGGGGTTCGGTTTAATATAAGGCCAGGCCAGTATGAGTTCACGGGAACGGCCGCGCCGCCCCGGAGCTCTAAAACGTTTCCCCAGAAGGCTCTAGCCCTCTGCACTCTTTTTTTAATGGCCCTCGTTCACGGGCGCGGCCGCGCTGCCCCGGAGCAACAAGACTTTTCTTTCTTATTGGCCTGGAGAGCTTGCTGGCTCTAGGGCCGATTCCCGCTCACGGGTGCGGCCGCACCGCCCTGGAGCGTCTTATGGAGCCCGCGGCTCGCTCTTTTCTTTTTTTTTCTTTTTTTTTGAAAGTGCGGAGCACAGGAAGTAAGCCGATTAGGTCCCGGGCGGGCACCTACCGCAATTTCAAAACTGTGCCCCCTGATTAAAAAAGGCTCGATGGAGCTGATGCGATGCGCGTCCCACCGGCCGAGGCAGATGAACGAAACTGAAGAGGCCGGGTAGCTCCTAACGCATGCGCAAAAAGAAGTTTTTAATCATCTGCCACCTACCGGCCAGCAGCAGAGCTACCCAGCGGAGGAGGTGAAGGAGGTAAGAGGAGAAGGGCAGGACAGCCTTCCATCCCAACAGAGGATTACATTACTTAAGGATACAAGTTGAAGGAAGCTTTGCTTGTTAAAACATTAAGACTGAAGATCTGGAAAGTGGAAACTCCCACTTTAGACATTCTAAAGTATGTAAAGATACAAGCTGAAGGACATTTTAATGGCTTAAATGGAAAGAAAAAGGCATTGAAGGAAACCAGATTTGAGTGAATGCAATGGCTGAAGGAAGCCTGTTTAAGATTGTACACCAGGTGGAGGAGTCCTCCCTGGTAGGGAAAAGAATGACAAGTCTTGATACATGGAAATTCCCACTACCAGCCACAGGTAATAGAAATGCTGATGCGTAACCCCTTGGAAGGGGACGACTACTTTATGGTGTGTCTAAATATTGACCTGACAAGGTCCTACGGGTCCGCGTGTGTGTGTGTGTGTGTGTGTGTGTGTGTGTGTGTGTGTGTGTGTGTGTGTGTGACCGGAAGGAATGGGTGGGCCAGCCTCCCAACCCTGAGAGGGGTAACCTAGACTGAGCTGGGTGAGGATTACTTCCCTGGCAGGAGATAAAAATGCAAACGGGAAATATGCATGACCTGAGCTGAAGGTAGCTCTAACTAAAATAAAACCCGGTGCAATGGGCCTGGTTATAAGGGGAGATGTGGAGGACCCTACACAGCAAATTGTGATTACTGTGACTATGATAATGGTTTATAGTTATGGAAAACAGTATGATGTGAAATTCTGTAAGATTATCAGATTGAATGTACCTCTGGGGTAATACTGTCAGGGGCGGGGGGGAGGTGTGGCAGGGCTATGCCACAAGGCAGCGTCTGCCATGAGGTGAAGCACAAAATGGCCACCACAGGAAGTGTAGGGCAGGGCTTGCCCTATAAGACAGACGGGAAGAAGAGGGCAGACGGAGAAGGGAGCACATCTGTGCCAAGGCTGCCTGAAGACTCTGCTGATGGAGGCTGTGGAGTGTGGTCATTATGACTTCGCCCTGCCAGTTAAGTAGATTATGGACTGTGGTTAATGTGCTGTTGACTGGCCAGAGGTTTGGTGCCTGGCCTCTGATGAATAAACTACTTCTGGACTTTTACCCGTGAGAGACAATATCCCTTTGGACTTGATCCTGCAGACACTTGCCCACAGAATGGGACCCTGCCACAGGACACTTATCCTCCAAGATTAGATCAATCATATTGAAATATTGGAGTAATTGAACATATTTTGTCGTGCAATTCTCCTCCCTTGTTTTCTTATAAGTGGAGTAGGAATATCAAAGAAATCTTACTCAGAGCAGATGTCAAGCCACATAAGACATTGGTGGTAAATCATAGTATCAAAAGGAGTTATTGTTGGGCATTTTAGGTGTGGAAAATGTTGCTACTGCAAGTTTACGTGAGACACCTGTTCTTTTGACATGGATGTAAATAAATATTTTTGGAGGCAGTTTAATTCATGTTCCTCTGAACAGGTCATCTATGAATGATTTACTGGTATACCAGTTTTGCCATACTCATGCATGTAACCATACAAATCATAAACAGTAAAAAAAGCTAACTTATACCACATTATGAATAAACACTTTAAGTAGCAGAGGATCAAAACTTTTGTCTACGCTCCTCAGGCCAATAGGCAAAAAGCGCTAACTTGGATACAAAACCAGGATCTTTCTGCAAAAAGATCCGGATCATAATCTTGGATTTTGAGAATGAATTCAAGAATAGAGGGAAGGGAGATAAACATCTGTCTAATGTCTCTGTACAAAGGGCACTCCAACACATAATGAACCATATCTTCAATTTTATCCAAACCCCCAGGGCATGATCTCTCTGATCTCAGCCGATGTGATCTCTGTCCCTCCAAGTTCATGTTGGGCATCTGTTGACACCTTAACCTAGTCAGAGCAATGACTCTTAGGGTGCAAATCTAACTTAAGATACTCCTCCAGACCCCAATCCACTTTCCATAGTATATAAATTGGAGCCAGCCAAGAACCCCACAACTTGGCAAAATCGCTTTGTCTAGCTGTGTCCCTTATCCTTTGAAACTGCAGATGTTTATCCGCTTGAGAGAATAAACACTGTAAAATCTTTTCTACATCCCGTATACCTCAGGGAGAGTTCCACAAACAGCTATGGGGAATGTTTAGGAAAAGGAAGGCTGGTGTCTTCTAAACAAACACATTTTAGGGAGCCATACAGGAGAAAGAGAGAAAACCTTAAACCAATAGCCCAAAAGAAGAACAAGCATCTTGGTAAAGATTGAATCTTCACTTTTTCTAGGTTTGGAGGTTTGTGACTGGCAGGGAAGAAAGTAAACCTAAAAGTGTGCATAAAAATTTAGACTGCAGATCATCAATAGCATCTGTGGCTGCAAAGTCCCAAATTTCAACCCCATAAAGCAACTACATATTAATTTTTGCATCATAAGACTTCAAAGGGGCTAGGACTGAAATATGAAACTTCCCAATAGCCCTAGCTGAGATACAGGCTTTAGATGATTATTATTATTATAATAAACCTTTATATAGCGCCAGTCATGAGCTTGGTGCTTGTCAGTGGGAGGGGGCGCGGGGAGGTCTGGTAAGGGTAGAGGTTGAGGGCAGATTGGGGCACTCTCACAGAGTGGCGTGCGGCACGGGTGGCCGTGCCCCACTTCCTCGGCACAGAGGAGCGCTGTAGTATACCCGTCAGGATAGTGTTTGGGCCGTTCCTTGGGCTTTCGCACCTGGAACTTAGGCCCCTATCATCATAGGGCGCCGAGGAATGAGGACTGGGGGACCCTGCCCACCGTTCAACCACTCGTACGTCCGGCGTGCACTTCCAAGGGGGGAAGGGTCGTGTCAGGATGAGGTGAGGAGAGGGGGAACTAAGGGCCCGGATGGTTGGGGAAGGCAGGACTCTCTTTCACTCTATGGGGAAGGACACCCCCAGGGGGGAGGGGAGGGGCTCCAGGCTACTTCAATCACGCAGGCACTCACTCACTCAGGCTCTCCACGGGAACACGAAGGAACACTCACCACGACCACAGGCACTCTGGTTTCAGCTCAGTCACTCGGGGAAGGCAACAGGAAAATGGATAGGGAGTCAGGCTCGAGGGTAGGAGAACGCTCGTCTGCTTTCGCACCAGGGGCCAGTTTCAGATCACCGGCGCCACTAGCCAGGCGGCGCCGGCATTTGTAAGGCAGGCTCCGCCCAACTTGCGTGCTAGGAGGCGTTGGGAGCGATGCACCGGGCCGGGCCCCGCCCCCTGCGCCTGCAGCGGCATCGGCGCTAGGTCAGTTGCCGGAAGTGGTTGCTTCTGCGGGGAATCCCCTGTTGACGTGCTGGGGTTGTCTCGCTCAGCCGCACCTTCTGGGGCTGGTAGGTCTGACGGCGTATCCCGGGGGATGCGGGAGATGCAGGGGGGTGGCCATGCGGGCGGCGGTGGTGTCTGAAGCCTGTAATGCTCACAGTACCCCCCCTGCAAGCCCCCCCTCGAAAACCCTGCCAGGATCCTGGTTTCTCCGGGTGACGTTTATGGAACAGACGGACAAGGCGAGGGGCTGAGACCAGGGATGCGGGTTCCCAAAAGCGGTCCTCCGGTCCGTACCCCGCCCAGTCAATGAAATAATGGAGTTTCCCGTAGTGCCGTTTGGAATCAAGAATGGCCCGAACTTCATAGGCCTGAGATTCAGGAGGGTCAGTGTTAGGGGGGCTGCAGGGTCGATCAGAAGGGTCAGGCGGAACGGCGCGTTTCAATAGAGAGACATGAAAGGTCGGGTGGATTTTGAGCTGTGGTGGCAAGGTAACCCGATACGTTACTTCATTAATTTGTTTCTCCACGGGGTAGGGACCAAAGTACCTGTCGTTCAGTTTCTGGGAGGGGCGTCGTGATGGGTAATGTTGTCGTGAGATCCATACATAGTCCCCTGGCTGAAGAGGGGGAACTGCTCGGCGGTGCTTGTCGGCTTGCTGCTTATAGCGTTGCCGTGATTGCTGTAAGGTACCTTTCGCTATTTGTTGTACTTCTTGGATGTGCTGTATTAAGGCCCCGGCAGCGGGAACACATGTTGCTGGGATGTCAGATATTGCAATCTGTGGATGAAATCCATAATTTACAAAGAATGGGGAGTTCCCCAAGGATGCATTGGGCGCATTATTGTGGGCAAATTCGGCAAAGGGGAGCCAGGCATACCAATCGTCCTGGAGAAAATTTATATAGCATCGTAGGTATTGCTCAAATTCTTGATTCACTTGTTCCACCTGTCCATTCGCCTGGGGGTGGTAGGCAGTAGTTAATTTGATTTGGATACGGAGTGCCGTAAAGAGGGCCTTCCAGAACTGAGAGGTGAACTGAGATCCCCTGTCGCTGACGATTTCAAGAGGCCAACCGTGAAGTTTGACTACATGACGTATGAACAAGAGCGCAGTTCGATAAGCGGTGGGGAGTCCCTTACATGCAATAAAGTGCGCCATTTTAGTAAAGTGGTCCACTACTACGCATACCATGGTATAACCGCGCGAGGCGGGTAGATCCACTATGAAATCGAGCCCGACTCACTGCCAGGGCCCCTGTGGGAGTTCGACTATTTGCAGTAACCCGGCTTGTACTTGGCGAGGAATCTTCGTGCGGGCACAGGTGGCACATTTGGCAACATATTGCTGGGCATCGGAAGACAGCGTTGGCCACCAAAAGTTGCGGCGGATCATTTGGTGGGTACAGTTCCAGCCAGGGTGCCCCGCTAAGGGGGCATCGTGGTGGGCCCACATAATGTAGTTCTGCCAAGAGGGGGGTACGATGATGCACCCGTCCTTTCATAGTAAGCCGGCTTCGGGACTGACTGCTGGGTCTGTGGGTAAGGACAGTTCCTGCGCTGTGGCTTGCCAGAGGTTCTCCTGCGAAGGAACGATAGCGGCAAAGACCTTACGTTCCAGCAGAGGTCCTTGTTCCTTCTGATCCGCGGAAGCCCCTTCGGAATATCGAGAGAGGGCATCTGCTAGGGCATTGAACTTTCCTGGTCGAAAGGTAATTGTGAAGGAAAAGCGAACAAAAAAGAGAGCCCACCGGGCGTGGCGACTGTTGGTGATTTGCGCGGTTTGCAAGTAGGTCAAATTCTTGTGGTCTGTTACTATCTTCACGGGGTGTTGGGCCCCTTCAAGATAGTGTCACCACGCCCCAAAGGCTGCCTTAATGGCCAATAACTCTCTATCGAATATGGTGTAGTTTTGCTCGGCCGGCGTCAATTGCCGGGAGTAGTATGCGCAGGGTAACATGTGGTGCGTATCGGGATCCTCTTGAGAAAGTACCGCTCCAAGCGCTCTGTCCGAAGCGTCGGCTTCCACTTGGAATGGTGAATGAAAGTCGGGGTGGCGCAAGATGGGGGCCGCCATGAAGGTTTTCTTAAGGGTTAGGAAACTTTGTTGTTGTGCTGGCCCCCAGAGATAGGTTTGTCCCTTTTTCAGCAGCTGTGTTAGGGGGTGAGTTATTTGGGCATAGTCCGGAATATATTGTCGGTAATAATTTGTACTGCCGAGGAACCGTTGCAGGGGTTTGACCGCCTTGGGCGGTGGCCACCGCTGAATGGCGTCTAACTTCCTAGGGTCCATTTGGATTCCTTCGGGGGAGATCACAAATCCCAGGAATTCAATTGAGATTACATGGAAGGCACATTTTTCTAGTTAACAATATAGATGATGGCTGCGGAGTCGCTGGGGTACCTGGCGAACATGTGTCACATGCAACTCCCAGGTTTCCGAGAAAATAAGGATGTCGTCTAGGTAGGCGACTACAAAAAGGTCCAACAGGTCCCGCAAGATGTCGTTAATAAGGTGTTGGAAGGTGGCGGGGGCGTTTGCTAGTCCAAATGGCATAACTAGGTATTCGAAATGCCCGTAGCAGGTCCGGAAGGCCGTCTTCCATTCATCTCCCTCCCGCACCCGCACCAAATTATAAGCTCCGCGCAGATCCAACTTGGTAAAGATGCACGCCCCTTGGAGTCTGTTGAGTAGCTCCGGAATCAATGGCAGTGGGTATCGATTTTTAATAGTGATTGCATTCAGCCCGTGGTAATCAATACAGGGGCGCAGACCTCCATCTTTCTTGGGCACAAAAAATATTGGCGCCCCTGCCGGGGAGCTGGAATGGCGAATGGTCCCATTTTCCAGTGCCTCGTCTAAGTATTGTCGCAGAACCTTCAGCTCGGGGTTGGAGAGCGCATATATACGCCCATAGGGTGCTTCCACTCCCGGTTGTAAATCAATAGGACAATCGTAGGCCCGGTGTGGGGGCAAGGAGATGGCTGCTTGCGCATTGAAGACGTCCTTGTAGTCCCGGTACTCCGGGGGCAATTGTGGCATCATCGGGCTTGTGGCCCCAACTAGTATCGTTCTGTTTTTCAACTGTGGCGGTTCCTTGCAACATGTGCTGAGGCACTGCGGTGATCTCCATTGCAGTTGGGACTGGGTCCAAGCAATGTGGGGGTCGTGCTTCCGCAACCAGGGCAACCCCAGGACCACCTGAAACAAAGGGGTGCAGACTACATCTAAGATTAACCGCTTTTGGTGGTTGCCAATGCTACAGAGCAAGGTGGTGGTTTGTCGAGTGATGGGTCCAGAAATGAGGGGTGATCCATCAATGGTGTGCGCCGGTTCGGGTTGTTCCTTGGAGTCGGTGGGAATCAAGTAGTGTCGCACGAGGCTGTGATCAATAAAGTTGCTGGATGCTCCTGAATCAATGAGAGCCCATATTACGAGGGAGCAGGAGGCCCGCACTTGCAGCATGAGGGGTACCCGGAAATGCTTGGATGAAGGACATAACGCGGAGGGGATGATTTTCATGGCCGAGGTCCCCCCTGTCCCCCTCGGCCCGTGGCGTTTCCCTCCGATTGTCGAGAGGGGGGTATGGCCGGACAGTCCCGGATAAAGTGGGAGGTCCCTCCACAGTAATAACAAGCCCGAGAACGTCGGCGCCGCTCTCGTTCCTCTGAGGTTAAGGGGCCCCGTACTGCCCCCAGTTATATAGGTTCCGGCTCGGAATTCTTTATCCCCTCTGCTATGGGGCTTACCAGAGGCACCGGCCTAGAAGTATAGGATGGGCGAACTTCATAGCGTTTCTCCCGTCGTCGCTCCGCCAGTCGGTCCTTGATCTGCAGGGCGAGGGCTGATATCTGTTCCCACGTGTCCGGGAGCACGGTAAAGGCGAGCTGATCCTTTATCTCCTCGTTCAATCCTTTACGGAAAATTACCCGTAAGGCATCCTTGGACCATCCTAACTCAAAGGCAAGCTGCTGGAATCGCGTCGTGTATTCCACTACAGTCTGTTTCCCTTGGCGAACGTTCAGAATCACGGTCTCCGCGTCCCGCCGGCGGTGCGGATGGTCAAAGAGATACGTGAATTCTCTGATAAATTCTCCATAGTCTTCGAGCAGCAGACTTTTGCCCTTGAGGAGGGTGGTGGCCCATTCCAGGGCAACCCCCCCCAGATTGCCAATGATAAAGGCCACTCTCCCCCTATCATGGGCGTAAGTTCGGGGCTGCACAGAGAACGTTAGTTCGCACAAGGCGAGGAATCCCTGAAATTGGTGCCGATTCCCACAAAACTTTTCTATGGGGGGTGTTTTCGGTTCCAGGGGGGCGCTATCTCCGGCTTCCGGGGCCCCCTCCACCATTGCGGTTCCTGCTACAGGGCCTGTCACCCCCGATGGGGCTCGGGTCGCGGTCTGGGCCACTAGGGCGGTCTCTAGTTCCGCTTGCTTAGTTTTTACGTCCCGCATTTCCATTGCTAAAGACCGAACGGCTTGCACTAGCTCGGCCAACTCTTGGCCTACGCTCATGTTTTTGAAGTGTCCTACTCTCAAAGAGAGGACGGGTGATGCCGGTGATACTGTCAGTGGGAGGGGGCGCGGGGAGGCCTGGTAAGGGTAGAGGTTGAGGGCAGATTGGGGCACCCTCACAGAGTGGCGTGCGGCACGGGTGGCCCTGCCCCACTTCCTCGGCACAAAGGAGTGCTGTAGTATGCCCGTCAGGATAGTGTTTGGGCCGTTCCTTGGGCTTTCGCACCTGGAACTTAGGCCCCTATCATCATAGGGCGCCGAGGAATGAGGACTGGGGGACCCTGCCCACCGTTCAACCACTCGTACGTCTGGCGTGCACTTCCAAGGGGGGAAGGGTCGTGTCAGGATGAGGTGAGGAGAGGGGGAACTAAGGGCCCGGATGGTTGGGGAAGGCAGGACTCTCTTTCACTCTATGGGGAAGGACACCCCCAGGGGGGAGGGGAGGGGCTCCAGGCTACTTCAATCACGCAGGCACTCACTCACTCAGGCTCTCCACGGGAACACGAAGGAACACTCACCACGACCACAGGCACTCTGGTTTCAGCTCAGTCACTCGGGGAAGGCAACAGGAAAATGGATAGGGAGTCAGGCTCGAGGGTAGGAGAACGCTCGTCTGCTTTCGCACCAGGGGCCAGTTTCAGATCACCGGCGCCACTAGCCAGGCGGCGCCGGCATTTGTAAGGCAGGCTCCGCCCAACTTGCGTGCTAGGAGGCGTTGGGAGCGACGCACCGGGCCGGGCCCCGCCCCCTGCCGGAAGTGGTTGCTTCTGCGGGAAATCCCCTGTTGATGTGCTGGGGTTGTCTCGCTCGTCCGCACCTTCTGGGGCTGGTAGGTCTGGCGGCGTATCCTGGGGGGATGCGGGAGACGCAGGGGGGCGGCCATGCGGGCGGCAGTGGTGTCTGAAGCCCGTAATGCTCACAGTGCTGTACAGAAACATACAATAGATGCGGTCCCTGCCTGTGGTTTACAATCTAAAAGACAAGGAGGGGGGACAGTGGGAGAGACAGGGGAGAAGACAAACGAACATTCAGGTGAATGCGAAGTCTCCGGTGCGTGTGCTTGGCTTGGTTACAATCAGGTTGGTTACAGCAGTCTGCAGAAGAGGGCAGACAGTAAGTATATGGGGAATGACTAGCAGGCATTGGGAAAGGCGGCGAGGAAAAGGTGGGTTTGAGGAGGGATTTGAAGGAGCGGAGGGAGGGGGCAAGGCAGATGTGGGTAGGGAGGGAGTTCAAGGCATGGGGGGCAGCGAGGGAGAAGGGTCAAAGGCGGCTAGGTGAGCAGGAGAAATGAGGGAGAGTGAGGGAGGGGACAGCGCAAGAGCGGAGAGCGTGTGCAGGAGTGCGTAGGGAGATTAGGTCCAAGAGGTAAGGGGGAGCTTGGTTGTGTAGTGTTTTGAACGTGAATACCAGGAGTTTAAACAGGATACGTTCAGGAATGGGGAGTCAGTGGAGAGAGAAGAGGAGAGGCTGCACATGGTCGAAGCGATGGGCAGAGTGAATGATCTTGGCAGCAGAGTTTTGGATTGCGATAAGGGGGGACAGGTGAGAG
>QEPC01014973.1:1572838-1635856 GCA_003113815.1 Sphenodon punctatus
TGGGGCCGGACAGGGTGGGAAGAGAGGGGGGCAAGAGAGTCAAGAGTTGAGGAGAGAGAGGTGTTGAGAGCGGAGATGGCAGAGTCAGGGGAGGAAGAGGAGAAAACGGAGGGGAGTTGGGGGATAGAGAGGAGGCAAATTCCATGAGGGTAAAGGCCTGCATATTGCGGAAGGGGCGCGGAGAGGGGGAGGAGGTGAGGAAGTGATCAGTATTATGGCAAGGATCAAAGGAGAGGTCAGCAAGAGAGCAATTTCGTGAGATGATGAGGTCGAGGGAGTGGCTGTCAGTATGGGTGGGGGAGTAGGTCCAGGGTCGGAGATCAAAGGAGGAGGTCCGGGAGAGAAAGCGGGAGATAGGCGGCGTGGAAGGCATGTCAACGTGAATGTTGAAATCACCAAGAATGAGAGCGGGGATATCATCAGAGAGGAAGAAGGTGAGCCAGGATTCAAAGTCTGGGAGAAAAGAGGAGAGGGAACCCAGGGGGCGGTAGATGACAGCAACACGAAGGTGTAGGGGGGCTGGAGTATAAACGCACAGAATGGGCCTCAAAGGAAGGGAAGGAGAGGAAGGGAGGAGGGAAAAGGTTTTGAATTGACAGGGCTTGGCAAAGAGGAAACCCACGCCACCCCCCTGGCCCTCAGGGTGGGGCCGATGAGAGAATGAAAGGCCCCCCGGGCATAGAGTAGCTGGGGTAACAGAGTTGGAGGGTAAGATCCAGGTTTCAGTAAGAGCAAGGAGTTGAAAGGGGTGAGAGAGGAAGAGATCATGGATGAAGGGGGCTTTAGCCACGGAAAAGTGGCAGTTCAAGAGGGAGCAGGAGAAAGGTAATTGGTTTTGGGGAAGGCATGGGATGCGGATGAGATTGGGGGATGTGGAGCGGGTGGGTTTGCAGGGTTTGGGACGTGGAGTGTCTAGGTGTGCAAGGTTTGGAGGTGGGTAGGTGGTGGGGACTTACAGGGAATGGGTAAGGGGGAATGGGCATGGGTGAAAATAAGGGGTAGGTTGGATGGAGAAAGGCTGTTGGAGGAAGGAGAGGGAGAAGGAGGGGAGCCATCAGCAGGGTGAGAAGAAGAGGGGAAACAGAGGGTGAGGAGATATGGGTATGGGTGGGACATCAGGGCAAATACTGGGTACCGGTTTTACCGGTTCCCGGATTTTAAAAAAACGGCTTACCAGATTAATACCGGTTTACCGGTACCGGATCTTTTACATTTGAAATCAATGGAAAAAAACAAAACCCACCCCCCTCCCCCTCCCAGACTGTGCGAGTGGAAGGGGGGACACCCCCCACCCACCCTGCCCAGCCTGGCTTTAAAAAAATTTCCCCCTAAATCCCCTAGTGTGCCAGGCTCCGGGCTGCCGCCGGCGACCCATAGCCAGCACCAGCAGCAGTTAAGTACTGGTACTGTACTGATCCCTGGGGTGGGGGTGGTTTAACACCCCCACCCCACCCCAGGGATCACCCTACCTCCCCACCCAGGGATTGCCTAATGCCATTGCCTACCTTGAGCTCTGGGCAGCAGCGGCGGCGGGCGGCGGCTTCAGCACTGGCTGTGGCTTCCGGCTTCAGCACTCTACTAGGCCTTCCGGGGAACTTCCAGAAGTTCCCTGGAAGGCCTAGTAGCATGCTGAAGCCGGCAGCCACAGGCAGCGCTGAAGCTGCCGGACTGCCGCCGCCGCCCGGAGCTCAAGGTAGGTGATCCCTGGGTGGGGAGGTAGGGTGATCCCTGGGGTGGGGTGTGTGTTAAACCACCCCACCACCCCAGGGATCAGTACAGTACTGGTACTTACCTGCTGCTGGTGCTGGATTTGGGGTGCCGCCGGCGGCCCGGAGCCCGGCGCACTAGAGGACTTAGGGGAATTTTTTTTAAAATCCAGGCTGGGAAGGGTGTGTGTGTGTGTGTGTGTGTGTGTGTGTCCCCCCTTCCACCCGCGCAGCCTGGACTCGGGGAGGGAAAGTGGGGACTTTTTTTTTTTTTTTTTTTACATTGCGGCCATTCATTTGAATGGCCGCAATGTAAAAAAATCCGGCACGGGGGATCCGGTACCAGACCCAATAATACCAGAATAATCCGATACTGCCGGTACACCAAAATACCGGCAGTATCGGATACCGGATGATCCGCTAGTCCCACTCCTAGATATGGGGAGGCATCCTAGGTAGCAGCAGTCAGGGCAGCAGAGTGGGAAACCTGGCCTGAAGGTGGCCCTGGAGTGTTCACGTGGTGTCTGGAGGCAATGGCAGCGATGGTCAGACGAGGCTGTGTGGCGTGGGCATCGTCAGGGGGGCGGTTCCTCGCAGACCTCGCACCGGTCTCACAATGACCACAAAACGGCCAGCACCCTTTTGTCAACGCCCTTCGGGCGCCGCCCAAGGGCTACCGCCTGCAAGGGCGGGCAGCAGCTATCAGCGCTGGGGCGTGGCTGGGAGGGACTGCATCCAGGCACTGGGGCAGGTTACCTGCAGGAAGGGATGAGCAGGTCAAATGGGGCGAAAGGGTTTTGTTACCATTTTTAAATGCCGAGTACATCTTAAGGAATGAGAGAGACAAACTCCTAGATATTTATCAACTTCCACCACTTCCAACTTAAGCGAACCCATCCACCAAGCCCATCCCTTCTGCTTAGATCCCCACAGCATCACATTTATTTTGCCATAATTTATCTTGAAACCATTACCTGCGGGACCACCTCACTCTCCACGCTCTGGAGCAGCCTCTGCAGTCTGCTGGGGCACCCTTTGAGGTCCCCCATGTGACCCAGGGGTCACTATGAAGAGGGCGTTCTCCGTGGCTGCACAACTCCCTTCTGGTGGAGGCCCAGATCTCCCCTCCTTCTGTCGTATCTGTAAAATCTGGTTGCCCAACCCGGCTTTTGGCGAGGGAGATGGGGTGGTGGTGGTTGGTTTTGTGCCTTCCCTTTTTACTGTATTTTATGGTTTTATTCATTTTATGTGTTAACATTGTAAGCTTCCCCGGGCTGCTTGGAGCAGGAGGGGAATCTTTATAAAGGATTTTATAAAGAATGGATACATGGTATCAGGTGTCCATGTAATAAGGTGTACATTGAATTTTTACCTTTGAATTTGGTTTTTAGACTGACCAAATTGGTGAACATTGAAGCTGTATAAGGAGGAGGATTACAGCTCCTTTGGCTTCTCACTTCATAGAGATGGGGCATAGCCCTTCTGAGTTGCTCTTTTGGGTTATAGAAAAGGTTTCAAGTGCTGATTACATAGAACAAAGGTTGCTCCAGAGACAGTCCTCCTAGTTTTTTTAAAAATTGAATTATATTTGGTTCATTATTACTTAGTTTATTGAAATTAAGTATCTGGAGTGGATTGGTAGCATTTGGTAGTTTTGTTATGTTTTATTTTTTATTTATTTATTAAACAGTTTTTTACCCTGCTCCTCCTGCTCCAGGCAGCTCAGGGCGGCTTACATCATAAAAATAAAAACATACAAAGCTAAACACACATTAAAAGAGAAGGCAGTAAAACAATAAATCCCCCCCCCCCGCCTAACCCCCACCCTACACCTCATTTCCCCCCACCAAACACCTGGCCGAACAGTCAGATCTTGCTCATACGCCAGAAGGAAGCTTCTTTGCAGCCCTCTGAGCTTATGGAAAATTAGTATATGGTCCCTGGGAGGGAAAAGGTTCCCCACCCCTATTCTAAGTGGAAGAAAAGCAACCTAGCATGGCTACCCTTGTATCATGCTGCTCTAGCACACAAGAGGAATCTGAGAGGGATGCCGTGTCCATAAACATTTATGCAGACAAAACAGATTTAGTACTTTTTAAACTAAGATCCAGGGGAAAACAGCTACACTAAAGCACATGTTTTGGATTGGGGGGGGAGTCCAAAGGGACGCTATCATTAGTAGTAATAGTGTATTCCAGTAAAAAAGGACAGGGAAGAATCCGATCAGGCAGACATTTTAGTATGGAACAGAAAGGCAGTTGTCACACGGTGCTGCTGGGTGGAGGGATGGGTGTGTGCCAGTGGTGGGTGTGCATCCTTGCCCATGGGCGCGCACCAATCTCCACCCATGGAGCCTCCTCCATTTTGTTGGGTGGGTGATGGGTGGAGGTAATCATGCACTGGGAGCACACACGCACCTCCACCCACTGTCCATGGTGTTTCCACGGCTGCACACCCACTGCCGTGGCATGCGCACAGACGGCCCCCACCACACACACAGCGTTTGTGTGTGTGTGCATGGCCATCTGTGTAAAAAAGGCCAAACTAAATACTTTGAAATTAAACAAAATATGCAGTCATAAGCACCAGGGTATTAAAATGCTTAGATGTTTGTATACCAATGCAAGAAGCCTCAAAAAAGGTAAAATGAGGGAATTAGAATACTTAGCTTTAAGTGAGGACAGTGGGTGCTTTTAGATGGACGGCCTGCCCTAGTTCTGCCTGCTTTACCCACAGGTGGCCCGTCCATCTAAAGGCACTCTGCCAGATGTTGAAGCAAAGCAGGCACTGCCTGCTCAGGGTCAGTGCAGCTTGCATCACTCCAGAACATCCCAGAGCACCAGTGAAGCAGGCCAGCCAGCCCTGGGGCACTGGCCAAAGGCGGAGCTGCAGTCCATCTGCTTGGTGGACCCATGCTGCAGCTCCACTTCTGTCTGGCTGTTGCCCCAAGCAACACTGTAGAGTTGCCTCTAGTCCATGCTTTAGTCATCTCTCACCTTGACTACTGCAACTTCCTCCTTACTGGCCTGGCCTCCCTTGCTCTGATCTTGCTCCTCTCAATTCTGTTCAATGCTCCACAGCCAAAATCATCCACCTTGCCTGTTGCTTTGACCACGTTCAGTCCCTCCTCTCTACCTTACACTGGCTCCGTGTGATCTCATGCAGCACAAGCTCCTGGTCTTCACCTTCAAGGCTCTTCATGGTCTTGCTCCCCCATCACTCTCCGCTCTTGTATCCCACCACACTCCTGCCCCCACCCTTGCCTGCTTGCAACCCCCTTGCTCCTCTGAACGTCTTTGCCCTTCTCCCTTGCTCCCCCCACCCCCAATGCCTGGAATTCTCTCCCTGGATGCATTTTCGTTCCTCCTTCCCTCCCAACTTTATTTAAGGTTAGTGCTCAGTCCCCACCTCCAATTTATTGGAGTTGCCTCTGTGTGACTACCAGTCTCTCTTGTTCGCCAGTGCTTTCTAGCCTTGTCATGTCATCCTGCTTCCCCTGCCTGGTGTGCTTCCCTGCTGATTGTGTTAGTATTCCTCCCTCTTGTTGTCTGTCTTGTTTCTGTATCACCTCCCGCTTCCCCCTCCTTCTGGGTTCCTCTTCGTCCTCTCCTGTTCTTTCCTCATCCACTAATACACACATCCCTATCTTGTTTCTCTTTGTTTGTATGAGCAGTCTCGTGACTGAATCAGGGATCTGATCAGATTGACTCAGCAACAGCCCAATGACGACAACAGTTTGATTTCCTATTAAGGTAAAACACGAATATTGATCCTGAGGGAAACTATAGTCTGATTAAGACAGTTGTAAGTGTTTGGTATTGGAGTTCTTGTTCAATAGCTCCTCCTGCTGTCCACATTTCCACACTGCAGTCTTAGTCCCTAGCAGGGCTATAAAAATGATAAGGTTTTATTTCTACCCCGCACCCTCCTGCCAATGGCAGCTCGGGGTGGCTCACAAATTATAAAATAGAAAATACTTGGGCTAGTGCCCTTAAATTCTGGGCCAAATTACACTTCTCCCAACCCAGGGGACTTGTGTCTTACTGGATTAATGACTCTTTTAAGAGCTCATGGCGGCTAGCAGTGGAATCATTCCTGAATCAGCTGGGGTATAGTCTGGATTAGTGGAGGGGGAAGGAGCTGTCAGCAGTGGTAAGGGACCTTATCTCTAGGATTAAAGATAGGGAATTCCAGGAAGAGAGGGCAGTAATCAGAGCTACTCGCCATCTCGTGAATTATTTCCCTTATGTACGTTTTTGCCCTCCCATGGCCCCCTATTTGCTTTCATCAATTTCATCTAGAGGTAAATACTTATTCATGGCCGCTAGATTTAATGCCTTGCCTTCTATGGTTTTGGAGGGCTGTCTCTCCGTCATTGATTTTTCAGACCGCCTCTGCCCCTTTGATCGTCAACATGTGGAAACCCCTTCTCATATTCTGTTCCAATGCCATTTATACGATGCTATACGCCTCAAGCACCTCTCCTTTTTTCTTCAGAAGTTTCCTGGTTGTACTGACCAAAACCTATGTATTTTGGCTTTGGCTGATGATGACTCTTCTATTTCAGAGGCTGTAGCCCTATTCCTCGTTGCCGCTATAAATCTGCGTACTTTATTTTTTTGTTTTAAGTAATCATTGAGCAACGACCATTGACCCATGGCACTTGAGTCATGGCATTTGTTTATGACTTATTCAAATAGGATGAATAGTGTTTTTATTATTTCAATTTTGTATGTTATGTTATTGTTGGTGTGTTTGTATTGTTTCTGAACTTATGGCTTTGGCCACAATAAATGATTTGATTTGATAGAAAATACATATAAAAATACAAAGTATAAAAAATACAGATCAATACAAAACAGATAAAACCTTCCAACAAGTGGAGTTTAAAAAACCACCCATCTCCCTCACTGAAAGTCTGGCAGAACAGCCATGCCTTACACTGTCTTCAGAAAGAGGTTTTAGGATCCACTGTAGATTCCCCTTAATGTATTTTCCTCCTCCCTCTTTCCCTTCCCCTTTAAAGTGGATTTATGTTTCAAATTATTTTTGTATCATTTCATCATTTTTATGCCAGGCTCTGAGTCAGCAGGGTTGGTCGGTACCATGGGGCCTACCCTCATTTCCGTGGCATGGTATTGTTAAAGCAGTGAATACACAAAAGTCATAAAATATTTATTAAACTTTTTTATAGTAGAATACCCTCTCGGGTTGAGAAGATTTTGTTTGAATCAAGCTCGATGAAGGGATTGTTATCAAACATTTATAGGGGTATTAAGAGTCTGGACAATCCCAGATGCTGGTTATTTGGCAACTTGGGAAGAAGATATTGCTAAGCAAATTTCTAAAGAAGACAGGGAGAAGATTTGGGAATATTTGGCAAAGAGTGCTAGATGTTTAGAAGTACAGGACTCTCTTGTTAATTTAGTGATGCGATACTACCTAACTCCTCACAAAATGATGCAAATGAAAATTGCCAAGGATAATTTATGCTGGAGGAAATGTGGCAGGAGCAGGACCTATCGGCACTGTTGGTGGGATTGTCCAATTATACAAAAATTTTGGAGATATATTTGGACTTGCTTATAAGCCCGGAATTTCACGTGAGGAGTCCCGCAGGGTTCTATTCTGTCCCCTCTCCTGTTCAACGTGTATTTGCAACCTTTGGGTGAGGTCATGAGAGGGTTCAGCGTGCAATGTCATCAGTACACTGATGATACACAACTCTACCTCTCGTTTTCTGGAGACCCAGGTTCGGCACTCTTGGTGCTTACCTGGTGCCTGGCAGCTGTGGGGGACTGGATGAGGACGAACCGTCTGAGGTGGAATCCTGACAAGACAGAGGCGATTTTGGTGGGTATGGCTAGGGGGTGGCTCCCATCATCAGCAGGATCTGCCCCCCCGGCCGCTCAGGTTCGTAGTCTGGGGTTGCTCCTCAACCTGCAGCTCTGCCTGGATTGTCAGGTGGAAGCTGTGGTCAGGGCCATCCCCAGGGTTTGTGAGGCCATGTGTGAAGTCTTGGTGCGGGGCCTAATTTGCATAATTAGGCCCCACCTAATTATGCAAATGTATACATTTACATAAAGCTTACTCCCTCTGGACAGGAAGGATTCCCATTCTCCACCCCTCCGAGCAACCATGGAGAAGCATGGTCTCCTAATGCTTCCCCCCCTTCCCCAGCCGAGTGTCTACCACCACTCCCCAGGAGTGGTTCCGCTACAGGGGCAGCCAAGCGGGCAGTGAGGCAGGCACAGAGAGACTGACTGCGTCCACTGCCTTGCTGGGGGAGGGGGTGAGTTTGGCCACTCTGGCCTCCAGGGCCTGTTGCTTCTTGCTGCTGGTGCCGCCTGTGCCTTGTGCACACATGCGGTGTGACCAGTCCAGAGGTGCTGCTAGCACACACACAAAACACCCAAAATGCAGCTAGCTTATTAAGTGCATTATGCCATGAAAAGAGACATATAACCAGTTCTGTTGTGCCCCCATAATCAGTTCATGCTGCCCCCATCCCATAACTAGTTCATTTGTGCCCCCACCCCCATATAATCAGTTAACGCTGCCCCCACCCATAACCATTTAATTTGTGCCCATGGGGCAGCATGAATTGATTATATGGGAGTGCAAATGAACTGGTTATGGGGTGCGGGTTTAAAGGCAGTATTCCTGCTAGCAATAACTTCATTAAGAAGAGTTAATAGCAGCCATAATAATCTCAGAACCATATTTGCAGATTTATTTTCCAAGACAGAATAGATATTGCTTTACATCCTAAATTCCTACCTAAGATAGTATAAGTAAGACAGTTGTGAGAATGTGGCCCTTTTTACACGGGCCTCTCCTCCCAGCCGTAAACACGCAGATTTCTGTGTGTTCATGGGTGGGGGAACCCCATGTGAATGACGTGGTGCACGCGCCCATGGTGAGTGGGGGTGCGTGCGCGCTCGCCTAACACGCATCCCCACTCACCCCCCCACTCATCCCCACGCACGGAGCAACCGGGGGAAATGGTGGTTACTATGTGGGTGTGGATGAGTGGTGGGTGAGTGGGGATGTGTGTGCAGCTGTGTGCATGCCCCATCCATGCACTGGCGCGCCCACGGACTCCCCACCCGGCGGAGCCATGTAAAAATATCATGTGAGGAGCCACTCGAAGAAGAACAGAAGGTTGCTACCTTGCAAACAAGGTTCTTTGAGATGGCTCCGAACATTCTCACAACACCCACCCTTCCAGCCCCGCATGGAATTCTTTTCTTATATTTCTAGAAAGGGTTGGAAGGAACTGTCATTCAGAGGGGGAGGGTTCATTTTATACTAGAGGAGCTCGAGACCATCATGTGGCTATTATCTGAATAGGGTGAGCGTGCACAACCCAGTTGTGAGAATGTTGGGAGCCATCTCGAAGAACCTTCTTTATAAGGTAGCAACCCTCTGATCAGCACGTGGGGATCATCATCATAATATTTAATTTCTATCCCGCACTCTCTCCGAAGACTCGAGGCGGCGTACAGCATCATCAATACATTTGCTGGGGTTCTCTCCCACGCAAGGGACCCAGCATACACAATATCACATATCACAATATCACATAATCATACATGTCAAAGACAATCCCCCCAGCTAATAACATCTCCGACCATGCCTGCACACCAGACCAATGGTCCCATCACTCCAACTATCAATACCCTGCTGCCACCAGGGTATACAGCTGGCTCCAACCCTCTCTCACCGGGAGGAGTCAGCCAACTCCACCTCCTCTCTAATACAATACCCACCCCCTCCATAATACAACCCAACAAAAATCCCACTTTGGCCCCACAGTGGCCAAAGTAGACCTCTAACATTAATTAAATAATCAAACATTAATAATTTAAACAATTCCCCATACCCCTGCCACTCCCTCCCACCTGATCACACTGGTCGGGACCCTCCACCTCCAACTGGCCCCAAAGGGCCGCACCCTTTGGCCGCAGCCCTTCAGCTCGCGGCTGCCGGCATGTGGACACCGGCATGTGACCTGCGGCGCAGCCGCCGGTCCGTTCTTTAAATGCCCCTCGGATTTCCGGTGGCCGGTGCGAGGAGGGGAAGGGGGTGGAAAGATTGTCATGGTTCCCCTACTCACTCCCCTTTCCTCCATAGGTGTCCAGCGGGTCCCCCCCGCAGCGGGAGCAACAGCAGCAGCGAGGAAGCAAGCCTCGGATGGTAAGTCAGCGCTGTGCTCAGTGTCAGCCGCCGGTCCGTTCTTTAAATGCCCCTCAGACTTCCGGTGGCCAGTGTGAGGGGGAGGGGGGAGAGGGGGGTGGAAAGATTGTCATGGTTCCCCCTACTCACTCCCCTTTCCTCCATAGGTGTCCAGCGGGTCCCCCTGGCAGCAGGAGCAACAGCGGCAGCGAGGAAGCAAGCCTCGGATGGTAAGTCAACGCTGTGTAAACAAACAGCCTTATCTCCCAGCCCGAATGAGTGTCCCCACTGCTGCTGGGATACTAGGAGGCAGAGGCAGGTGAGGGATGGGGTCTGGAGCCAGGGAGGGGAGGAAGAATCACTTACTGGGGGAGAAGCTGGCTGCAGCCTGCTGCCCAGCCAGGCAAGTGCGGGGTCCCAGCTAGCCGCGGGGCCATGTATGGCCGCACATGTGACACATGCCTGGGGCCGGCCCTGGCAGGAGAAAATCTGGAAAAGGAATGGGTAGTGTTGCTGCTGCCAGCTAGGTGTTGAGCTATGCCAGAGACTGTTGTGGGCACAGATCACATCCAGGCTTTGCTAGGACCCTTTCTGCCCAGTAACCTCAGCCCCTGCTGAAGCCAGTGCTCATCCTGAGACCACAAAGGTCTGAGGAGAATGAGTCATACCAAGGCCCAGCAGGGTCTCTTGCTGCCCACTGACCTCATTGACTCCAGTGTCCAGGTGGGCACAAGGCCCATTATTGGCTAGGCCTCATGCCTGGGCAAGGTGCAAAGGCCTGGGCAAGGTGGGTCTCAAGTAGGCCAGATAGCATTCTCATCAGTGCCCAGCCTGAGTAGATGCTAGATCCCAATGGGATGGGGTCATATGAAGGCCTCACTAGGCCCTATTCTGCTCAAAGCCCTCTGCTTCCAGTTAAATCTTTTTCACACTTTGGTTATCTCTCACTTGATTATTGGAATCTTTCTTCTCTTCAGTCAATACAGAATGCTGCTGCTAGGATTATTTTTCTTTCCCATCAGTATGACCACGTTATCCTACTTTTAAAATCTCACCTACTTCCCTTCACTTTTGTATCTATTATAAACTGCTTGTTCTTATATGGCTTTTCACCATCTTGCTCCTGTCTTTAATAGTTCTATTGTTTCTCCTTCCACCCCCTCTTATTCTCTTTGTTCCACCTTTTACCTACCCCTTTGGTCTTGTTTTCTCATTCCCAACTTTGGCCATATTTCCATGCTGCTCCTTATGCTCTCCTTTTCATCCATCAGGCTGCTTCTACTTTTAAATTCCTTTTTCCAACCTCCCCCCCGTGAGGCCTTTCCTAACTAATAGCAGGCTTCATTTTAAATGAGGGGTGTTGGTTTAGGCTGTCAGTCATTAGTTGTTCTACCGCCTTTATTTGTGTGTACCTAATGCAATTCCTGAGGAAGGTCTATGTGTGGTCTGAAAACTTGCACATTCTAGAAGTTGGCTGAATAAAAGAGATCACCTGAACTACTTCTCTGGGTGCATTCATATGAGATCACTGGAGACTCTATTCCTGAGTGTGTTCTTTGTTGCAGGATTTTGCATTCCCACATTTTAATTTTCCCCACATTTCCCTCCCCACTTCAAAATTTACTGTGGGTAGTGTCCTGGCTGAAAATAAGATGTCCCATTATTATGTGGGGGGTTTTGTTTGTCTTATCTGCAATACACTGTACAGATAAAATAGTGTGGAGATATCTTTTATTGGATCAACTCAAGTTGGTGGAAGTGCGGATGCTTTCAGACCTCTCAGAGTTCTTTGTCAAGCAGGTTAGGAGATCTGCAATTTCAACTCCTGACCTGCCTGACGAAGGAGCCTGAGAGGTACAAAAGCATGTGCACCTCCACCAACTAGAGTTGGTCCAATAAAAGATATCTTCACACAACTTTATCTCTACTGTCAACCACTCTCTTTACTGCAATAAATTGTCTCCACCAGGCAGTTCACTAAGGGGGAAAAACTACTACTACTATTTATCATTTCTATAGCACTACTAGTCATAAGCAGCACTGTAAATCAACTCTATTCCCCACCACAGCAATTAAGGGTAAAAACAGACATGACGCTAACCACCCTTTAACCACTCTTGGTGGTTATTTATGCATGTTGCAGGGCTGTATTGGTGCCCTATGCATGACAGCATCATGTCTGTTTTCACCCTAAGGCTGGTCGATAGGTAAGTTAACCTTCACATGATAAGGAAATGCAGGAGGGATTTAGCCAGATAGATGCATCCCACAGCATAAACCTTTCACACATTCAACAGTAAGGTGAGTGAAGTGCTTTCTGCCGAGCTCGTCATCTCATGTGAATGCACCCTTCATCTTTTACTTTGGGGACCAACACAGGGACCACCCTCTCTCTCTAGACGAATGGGATTCACCACTTCCCCTTTCGATTTTGTTTGACCAGAGCGGCCGGGGGGGGGTGGGATTTTTCCCTCCCAGGGACCACCTTGAATTAATACAAGCTCTGCATGCCAAATACGAGTTGAGCGCAGGGGAGTTAAAGAAGTGTACTCAGGATGGGGAAAGGGTTGGCAAAGTTCCCAATCTAAAGAGCCACATCAAGATCTTCATATACTCAAGACCTGCCACTAAATGTCACTTTAGCCTTCACACACAGTTTAAAGTCACACACAGGTCGTTTTTAAACAGACATGGTTGCAGGGCAGGTCTGTATGTACCGCATGGAGCACCAACACTCGTCCAGTGAGGGTGTGTGTGTGTGTTTAAACGGGCTGGGTAGGGCGTGTGCCCCTACCGACACACGGCCCACTCCTGCCCCTGCATGGAGCATCTCAGATTTTCCCCCCAATGCTCAGTGAGTAGGCATGAGTAGTTAGTGCATGGTTCAGGTCATGGGAGCACATGCCTACCCATGCTGCTTTCAGACAGGGGTGGTCGGGGATGAGTGGACCTTTTGTGGGTGCATCCTGTTTAAAAACAGCCACAGTTTCACAGAATCACTCGGACACATACACTCACTGCCCCAGGGTTGCCATCTCCGCTTGCTCCTATCTGACCCCAACGCTTACCTGCTGCTCACCTCTCACTGCCCTTCAGCTGCTGTTATTGCTACCTTTTCTGCCTCTGCCACCCAACAGGATTGGCTACCCAGTGCTGGGTGCTCACCTCTATGTGTCCATACACCAGCAGGGACCAGCTAGCAAGCCGCTGCTACAAGTGCCCTGTGCTAGGCAAATTCTGCCAGCACGTGGAGAAGACACAAGGTGAGTGCCCAGCACTAGGGTATGTGAAGGAGACAGAACTGAGGCCACATATTTTGACTGCATGGGGGAACATGCAAGCCAGGATACGGGCAGGGATCAGTCAGCCTGAAAGCCCCCCCACCCCCGTGAGGCTTTGTTGGCAAACACCTGCAGGGAAGCAGAGCTAGATTTCCTGGTCTGCATTCCTATGGGTGTTTGCTAGCAAAGTTGCATGGGGGGCTTTCAGATTGGCCAGTCCCCACCCATATCCTGGCTTGCGCATTCCCACCCACCTCCCAAGCCAAAATATGTGGGAGGGTGTGCGTGTGTGTCTGAAAGTGGCCTGAAAGCTGCATCCTGACTCCAAACAGCCATTTCTTCAGAGAGCCATTGTAGATGTGTCAGGGAGCTACAAGTGGCTCCTAAGCCATAGCCACCATTTGTCCACCTCTATGCCATGGAGTATCCTCTTATCTCAGGGGTGGGGAACCTCAGACCCGGGGGCCAAATGCAGCCCTCAGCAAGTTTTTATGTGGTAGTGCCTAGATCTGGCCCCTGGATCCCGTCTCTACCCTCAAGCACTGAAAAACAGCTCCAGCTAATGGAGCAGAGAGGAGAGCATGGTCACAAGGGATGGGGGCCAGATCCACAGCAGCTTCATGATCTGGGCCCTCCTTTTCTTAAATGCACCCATTAAGCATCCCTACCCCAAACCTCTATGTGGCCCTCTGAGCTTGTACTAATTTTCAATGTGGTTCCCGGGACAGAAAAGGTTCCTCACCCCTGCTCTATCTGCAAGTGTATGGCAGTCCTCATTTCCGCTCCCTTCCCCTTGAGATCAGTCAGTGCTTGAAGGTAGGGCCTGGATTCACGGGCTAGAGCTAAGAATCCTTAAGGAGCCAAATCAAAAACAGAGATTTGGTTAGGTTCCACACCCTGGACTACTAGAATATATAAGTTGTGGGTAGTGACGTTCCCCTTTTCTGTGGAGCACTTAGTACATTGTTCACCGTTAATCCTGGCCCGGGCGAATGGGGGCTCCGTGGGACGGCGAGGACGCAGGGGTCAGCTCTCCAGTTTCCTCAGAGCCATCAGCTGCCAGACCACTCTGGGAGGGGAGGGTCACAGCCAGGCCTCATCTGCCCGGACAAAACCAGACTTCTCTGAGCGGGGACTGCGCTGCCCCACAGCTCCTCCAGTCTAGCCCGTCCGCCTCACGTACGGGGGGGGGAGGGAATTATGTGCGAAGAACACTCGGATCACGTGCCAGAACACGCTATCCTGTGTGACGCGCCTCCGCGCGAGGGAGAGGGGAGTTCCCTTGTCACGTGCCAGGGGACGTGCCCAGCCCTTCTCAAGGCCGCCTTTGGGGGCGGGGGATGGAGGAGGAGGCGGTGTCACGTGCTGGGGTCCGCTCGTGCACCTCCCTCATCCGAGAGCAGCAGGAAGCCAAACGTGAGCGGCGGGCCCGGCAGCAGCTGGGCGAGGATAACAACATGGCGGCAGCGTCGGGTACAGGTGAGAGGCGCCACTTCCCGCCAGTACCAGGCTTGCCCGCCAAGCCCCGCAGCTTTTTCAGGCGGGCTCATTACCCTCGTGCTATGGGCTTTGCTTTGAGACAACGCTCAAGTTCGGCTGGGAAGTGACCCCCTCTGCCCTCACTGGGGCTTTCATTCCTCTCACCAGGGTCCTTGCTGTTATCCTTACTGCTGATCCCGACTTGCCTCCCGCCGCGTTTGTCATGGGGGCTCATCAATCCTCCCCCTCTTGCTGTTGATACCAGCTTCATAGCCGAGTCTCCCCCTCCGGAAAAGCTGGTGTATTTTCCCCCCTCGCCCTTACCCCTGTTGCTGCTCCTAATACCTTCCAGCTCCTACTGGTGAAGGTATTAGGAGCAGTTGATCCGGAGGGTCCAAATCTCTTCCTTTCCCCAGTGCCCATAGTGTTCCCTCCCCATGTTCTCTACTGATTGACTCAGCCCTACCCATCCCCCCTGCAGCCCCTCCTTGGGGAGTTTGCCTTGTCCATGCTCCTACTGATGGATTCAATTCCATCTGTCACAATACTGCAGTTTTGATTAGACAGAGGTCCCTGCCCCAAGGGATTTAAGGTCTAGAATGGACAAGGAAAAGGGAACACCTATGAAGTTGCAGGTGCTTGTGTTTTGGTTTAGTTACGGGGGGAGGGGAATCATGAAGGATAAGACTAAAATAAGACACTGAGCATCTTGTGGGGGTGAGGCGCTAAGGAAAGCCTGACAAAAGAGGTAGGTTTTGAAGAAGGAAGGGAAGGAGGCAGGCAGGAGAACATATGGGGGGGGGAGGGGCAGGCACAAGGGGTCAAGGAAGTTTCTACCCCTTGTGGCCTGTATGTGTTAAGCGATGTAACAACATGAAGTATAAAAACACAAAAGAGGCTATTGTAGCTATAGTATAACAAAATCTGTCTCTGCAGTTTATTTATTTATAAAACAATTTTTACCCTGCCCCTCCTGCTCCAAGCAGCCTGGGGCAGCTTACATCATAAAAACATATAAAACACATAAAATCAGATGGTGCATTAAAATAGAAGGCAGACAATATAAATATAGAAAAATGTGTTATCAAAAATAATCCCCCTATCGGGGATTCTGCCACAAGAAAAGAGACATACCACAAAGACAACAGGTCTTTCTGAAAAGTAAAATGTAATCAGGGGAGAAACTCCACAGGATAAATACAGAGACCCAACAAAAGGCCACAAAGTTATACAACCAGTTCAGTTTTATATAATAATGCAAGAAACTCAATATACAAATTGGAATCCTGTACAATAATGTATTAATTTATACAAATACATAAAAATGGTTATCAACCATTACATTTACAAACCATCCTGTGAGATCTAACAAATCACCTGCATGTGGAATGCAAATCAGTCTCCAAATAAACAACCTGCATGTAGAATGTTTTTGATAACGTGTTTTCTATATTATTATATAAATCGCATAGACAGATTTTTTTATAGCTACAATAACCTCTTGGGTACTTTTATATTTGGTGTTATGTCATTCATCCTGGGGGACTTCTCTCTTTTGATTGTCCTCCTGTGTGTATTGGGAACAATGCTTCAAGGCCGTTAGACCTTCTTCTATGCCTGATCACCAGTATCCTATGTCTCTACTGTCATGTGCACACAGGGTGTGGATGCTGCCAGGAGCCTTGGGCTTGTTCCATGTTTCCAGTTGGCAGCACCCTCCTAGATCCACTTGCTGTGAGGAGGGGTTCTGGCTGCAATGTTGGAGGCTTGGTGGTATAAAAAAGGAAAATGCCCCAGGGCTGTTGCACTGTATTGGCAACAGTTTAGTTCTGTTGCATAGAGGCACTGTATTGGCAACAACTTAGTTCTGTTGCATAGGGGCACAATATTTGACTGAATCCTAACATCAGAGCAATTCTGTAGCATAGACAGTTACGCCAATGTAAGAAGGCTTATGTTGCCATGGACTGCTGTTCTGAGGCTCACTCTAATTATTCAGTGTGGTTGCCATATTGCTCCCAAATATGAGAGAGAGACATTGTAGTCAAGGTGCTAATTTTTCTTGGACTAACTTCTGTTGGAGAATGTGTGCAAGTTTTCAAACTTCACAGTATCTTTCCTCAGGAAGGCTAGCTCAACATGAACAGGCTAGATTTATGGGGCCGGCATATGCTTTATATGGACCATTTAATTCAACCCCCTATTAAGCATCATAATGCCCTCTACCTACAGCATCACAGAGAAATGTTTGTCCGGCTTTTGAAAACCACCTGCCATCCCTCTCTGTAGGGCTACAACCTAGCCAGTCATTCCACATTTTATTCTTGTGTATTTGGTTTTTCATTCCTAGGTGCAGTACTGCCATTGCTAAATCTCATTTTAGGTTTAGTTAGTGAAGTTAGCCTATTAAAAGGTACCTATGTTAGGAATTTGCACTGGTAGAATTACGTTGGTTTCTACTAGTGCAGAAAACAGTCAACAAGATCATACCTTGACCTCTTGCTTTCCCACTACTCCTGTCACCCATCACTCTCGGTCTCCTGGAGTCTGGAGAGTGAAAAAGCAGATTTTGTTTTCTTTTATTGCTTTCACTTTCTAGTTCTGCACCTGTTAATGTACCAAGGTGCAGTACTGTCCTTTTGCTGCATTGTTTTAAATAGAGGGAAAAAACTTAAATGCATCGTGATGTGAAAGCCATGCTGCATTTTGTCTGATCATCCTGTTGCCTTTCTATGCATCTTTCTGTCCAAAATGGATGCTCCTTGGGTGCTAGACCTTGTGGTGGATTCTATACAGCATCTACTGTGCTGTCAATGCTCTATAAAATAACAGTCTTGTATTTTGCCCTTTACAAAGCCTGAGTGCCTATGTGTGAGCTACCAGATAGCGTCTCCTACAAGATGGGGAGAAAAAAGATTCTAAAAATAGACATGATGATCCCTAACTTTAACACGCTTTGCTGTCAGCCTTCGGGGCATCCAGCTTCTGCATCTTTGACTTTAAAACCCAGAGTAGTTGTTGCTTAGTTGTAAATGATCTATCTATCTAATCGTCCGTGGCCTGATTAAGGATAATTGCCCATTGGTTAATTGTGTAGGGCCTAGTCTAACCACAGTATATGGCTAGTCTAGGGAGTCTATTAATCTCTTTAATTACAGTTCCTGTGAGTACTTGTTTGGGCTATCTGCAACAAATACTTTCAGAGAGATGCTGCATCTACCCATTTTGTCACTATTTCAAGTCCTCTGAAAGAATTTAGGTGGTAGGGATGGAGGAACTATATGATCAGTGTTAAAGATGGTTAGACGAGAAGGACAGACACGCAACTAACTCCATTGCCAGGGGATATTGTGAAGGCCAGTAGCATTACTGGATTCTAAAAAAGGATTGGACAAGTTCATGGAGGGTAGATTTATAAATAAGTCAGGCTGGCCAGGGGATGAAACCTCTTGACTGTTGAGAGCTGGGAGTGAATGGATCACTCCATATAGCAGGGGTGAGCAAAGCTTCCTAATATCCCAAGAGCTGCATTTAAGTATCACAATGGGGCCAAAGAGCTGCATGTGGCTCCGAAGCCACAGTTTACCCACTTCCGATATTTATTCAAATTTTTATGCCACCCTTCTCATTAAGGTTCAGGGCAGCTTACAAGCAATAAAAACATCTAAAAATCCTCTTAACCCCCACAAAGCTTTCCCTAACCATCCTTACCCAACCCTATCCCATACCAGGGGTGGCTGGTGGGGCAGTGGACGGGTTGAACCTGCCACCGGCAGAGCCATGGCAATGGTAGGTAAGCCAGGGCAACGGTAGGCCAGTGGTGTAGCATAACCCAGCAGCAAGGAGTTCCCAGGGTGTTAACATTGGATGGACATTACATTTGTTAATGCTGGGAAGGCTGCTGTGTGAAGCAGTGCCACTGTGGGATAGAGAGCCCTCCTACTGGGGTTCCGCCCACTCTCTCTTTCCCACTGGGTCCAAATTAACAATAGTAGGTTAAAAAAAAAAATAGGTCACGTTGCCATCGCCTACCTTTATCCTGAACCCTCGAATGCTTGATTTTCATGGCATCCAATGGTACAGAATTGCAGGTGTTACTGTACTAATTCAGTATGCCCTTTGGCCCCCTGTACCCATATCACCCTACAATGCAATGTGCAAGAAGAGCCCTGTGGTGCAGAAAGGGGGAAGGCTAGAAGGAAGTGGTAATCCCTGGCCACTCATATGTAGCAACAGAAATATGTTCAATACGCAGGTAACCCCAGGGCCACAGCAAACTAGCGGCAGTGTGCAGTGCCAAGTAAGCGGAATGGCACATTGCTATTGCACTCTGTATGCTACACACACAGCACAAAAGCAGCAGCATAGAGTTCCATTTCTCCCACAGACACCCCCCCCCCCAAACCATGCTATCCAGTTCTATTGCAGTGTCAAAGGCAGCATCTGCTGCAGCCAGGCAGGCCATTAGACTAGCCATTAGTAAAGTGAACCAACGTGTGGCATGGCCTTCTTGCAGAAAAGCCTGCCACAACATCCCAGCAAAAGGCTTTAGAATGCAAGGAACATTCCAGCAAAGATTGCGCTGGAAACCCTTCCCTCCAGCCAAGCTCCTAGGTCCCTCCACCCGAAAACCAGAAAGTAAACAGTTTAGATGGAATACAGCAAAGATAGGGACCATTTTAACCAAGAGTAGCCAGTTGAGGGCCCCCCAAAATGGTCACGGCCTTTGCACATGCTTGTGAGAGGAGGGGGGAGACCAGCAGCACACATGCAAAAACATTTAAAAGGTTGGCCTGTTGCAGGCCTGCGTTGCCAGCAAACCAGGCCCATCGAGACCAACACCCCTAGTAGCTACACCCTATCCCCAGCAGCCAAACACCTGTCCAAGCATAAGGCCTTCTTAAAAAATCTGGCCAGTTTCAGGGCTGTATTGCCACCAAACCAGGCCCATCCAGACCAGCATCCCTAGTAGCTATACCTTATCCCCGGCAGCCAAATGCCTGTCCAAGCACACAGGCCTTTTAAAAAAAAGTTTGCCTGTTGCGGGCCTGCATTGCAAGCAAACTACTTTCCAGCAGCAGTGAAACAGCGACGGGAGGGACCATTTTAAAAAAGAGTAGCCACAACCAGTAGACCCACAAATTCACAAGATGGCCTCTCTGCTAGAGAGGCAGAAGCCATTTTGTCTCTACTTACAACATCCCACCAAACTGCAAAGGGCAGGGCCATTTTAAAATGCAAGGAACATTCCAGCAAAGATTAGATTAGATTGGAAACCCTTTCTCCATGCAAACCCCTAGGTACCACACCCAGACAACAGAAAGCAGACACTTTACGTGTAAAACAGGAAAGGGACCAATTCAAGAGTAGCCATGGCCAGTTGGGGCCCAGAAAATGGCCACCGCCTTTGCACATGCCTAGGAGAGGGGAAACCAGCAGTGCACCGGCAAAAACACAGTAAGTAAAAGCAAACCACTGAAACCATTTCTTAAGCCAACCATATTATCCTCAACACACCACACAAGCAGCAGTGAAGAGTTACACTTGTCCCCCAAAACATGGTTTTGGGGGACAATCATGGTTTTGGGACTGAGTCCCCCCACTCCCCTCCCCCATGTCTCCCAGCGCACCCACTCCCCCTACCCCATGGCCCATGGCCCAGCCAGACTCTTGAAGCTCCCCTCCCCCCCACCCTCATGTCTCCAGTGCACCCCTACTCCATTGCCCAGTCAGACTCCCTGAATCCCCCTTCCCCCACCTCCATGTCTCCCAGTGCATCCCTCCCCACCCCATGTCTCCCAGTGCAACCCCCGCCCCCCGCAAGCAATTTACTCACCACCACTCGAAGTAAGGCAGCAGGAATAGTCCCCAAACCTGGACCGTCCACCAAGGAATCAGGAGTCCGAGCTGGAAGTAACGAAGTCTCAGCAGCACGAGCACAAGAGAGAGACTGAGTCCAGACACAAACAGTCAGGACACAATCTCTCTAAAATGGCGCAGCTCAGCAGTGTGCACAAAGAAAGCCCTCGTGCTCACTGACTGAGCATGTGTCCCAGAGTGCCCTGTCCTGCCTCTTCCCCTCTGAGGGGAGGAGGCGGCACTCTGCAAGACCCTCCTCCCCACTGCACATCTCGCCTATGTGGACACCCAGGTACCATCTAAAAAGCGAGCCTGTAGGGCTCTATTATAGAGCCCTATGTGCTCACTAAGCTCCTCGCCCCCTGGTGGATAGAATGGGAAACTACAGTTTCCCATTCTATGTGCTTGGATGGTTTCCTCTAGCCGCCCAAGCGCGTTCCACACTGGTTTGTCCCTTATGGGACTTCTTACCCAGTGCTGCTACTTCTCCCTTGCAGCGGGACCCCCTCCTTACTGAAAATAAGCAGTGGCTGCTGCTGGGGACCCCTGAAGAGTTCTTCTGAGTGGCAGAGAGGCAGCACTGCACCAGGGAGCTTGAGGTAAGTTACTAGCTAATAATGCCCTGCTCCAGTGCTCCCCTGCAGAGCAGCAGGATGAGGGCACAGGAGGGGCATTGCCCCTGATGTCCTCAGGTGTGCACCATGCCTGTCCCTGACTTCCAAACACCTGGCCAAATAGAAAGGTCTTGCATAATTTCCGGAAGATGAGCAACCTTGGGCTTAGACAAACATCCAAGGGGAGGGAGTTCTTGAGGTGCCAGCAGCATCAGGTGCCACGTGCATCTCAGAGAAGCAGTAGCGGCAGCAGTGTACTGGACCTCCTTGGACAGACTGATTTGGCAGCCCTAGGTGGGAATGCAGTCAAATTGGTAGGACCAGCTCCTACTCTGGTGCTGCAATCCACAGAAGCTGTTTGTAGAACAATGTGAGGAGGCATAATCACTTGAATTATGTCCCTGCTGCCGCGGAGCTCTTGCCATTGCTGCTTCAGTAGTCACAGGCTCTACCTAGCAGCCATTCTTATATTAGTAGTATTATTTAGCATTTATATAGCACCAGCAATGTACCTGGCATTGAACCATCATGAATTAGAGATGGGTCTCTAGGATTTATACACACCCGATGCATTTTTTACTGACCACTAATTAACTAGATGGACCTGTGTAGCCCTGCTCTTGAGCATTCTGGACAGCAGAGGTACTGAATGCAAGTTGTCTATCTTGCGCCTGAGCTTACAAAGTGTGTATATTCCCAGCAGTCGTTCTCCAAAGCATGAATCCACAGGGACCTTCTGAACCATATCACCCATGTACAGCTCCTCCCCCTGTGATTGGGACAGCAAACGTGGTGGTGAACTGGGACTATTTGGCTGTCTCGTTGTGTGGTATTGAAGCTGCAAAGCTTCCAGTACTTTTGGCTATTTGGCTAGTTGTCAGTGTCCTCATTATAAACCCCTGTGGCTGTAAAAGTGTGCTAATCTATTTAAATTAGCTTGGTAGTTCTTGGCTGTTCCTGTATCCAGACTTGTATGAGCTACCATGATTGAACTTTAAGGATGTATCCTTCAAACAATCTTTTGGGGATCTTGGGAAAGGTAGGATTATCAAATCAGTAGCATAGCACTATGCAAAGTTGTGTGTGTCTGATTAAAGTAGGGTCTGGAAGACAAAAATAGGATCTGTAGAAATAGTGCTGGCTATTTAGGTTTGTGAGAAGATGACCTTTCTGGACTTTTCTATAGTTGTAAGAAACGAAGAAGCACAGCCCTCTTCTAAATACCTTAAAATATGATGGCTCTGGTAGAAACCAACAAAAGTAATAATTTTGCTGAAGACTTCAGCAGACATCCCCATGCCATTCCGGCCCACCCAATCTTCAAAGCTTCTTGCCACTGCAAGGTCCATTAATTCAGTAGTCTTGGGAGGATTGGGCTGGAAGCATGTATCCTGAGCTGCAGTACTTAGGAACAATGCAGAATCATTTCTATATAATTTTCAGTCTTCATAGTGCTATGCCATCCTTATCTAGCTCACCCTCACAACAACCACCATGTGAGATTGTTGTGGGATAATGCTGGCCTCCTAGAGGACACATGAATCTTAATTTAATGCATTTGTGCTTTGAGATCTTCAGAGGGAAAACTGTCAATGCACAAAGTACTTTTGTAATATACTGTTTAATGGTTGTATTTAAAGGCAGAGAGGTGCTCTGATACTAAAGTAGCTATTGCTGTATACATGCACACACCTTGGATGAGGGACTTCTAAAATTGAATATAAGGTGGTAAGGCACGACACTGTCACCTACTTCTCATAAGGAGATTCTGTATTGCTGCTGCTTAAACATCCACCTGAGAAACTTATCCTGTAGCAGGGGTGGGACTGTCATGCCTGGAGACCAAATGCAGCCCTTGGCTACTCCTTTATTTGGACTCTTTTGGGTTCCTGCATCTGGCCCATGTATCTCATCCCTACCCCCAAGCACTGAAAGAGTAATTTCAAGGTAAGGGAACAGATTAGGTTATGCACATAAGGTGAGGGGATCGGTCCATGATTTGGACCCTCTTTTTCCCCTCCCCCCTTAGTGCACCCCTTTCCCCAGCTTCTGAGGCCCTAAGAGTGTATACTAATTTTCAAAGTGACCCCCTGGGACGGAAGAGTTTCCCCACTTGTGTTCTATGGGAAAGACTCCCATGTCTTGATGCCACTGCCTGGAAACAGTGTTTCTGTACTCTTGATTAAGAATAAAGCTGTTCTCTTTTCCCAGCGATGCCATGTTTGTTACAGCAAATGGCTCTCTGCTTACTCCCCCCCCCGCCCCCGGTGCCTATTCACAGCAAAGAAAGGTGACCATGATGTGTTGGACCTGGCCGAATACACCAAGAAACAGCCCTGGTGGCGCAAGACGTTTGGCTCAAGCACAGGATCCAATACTGAAAAGTACAATGTTGCCACCCAGCTGGTTATTGGAGGAGTCACTGGATGGTAAGGAAATGCTAGTTCTGTTTTATTCATGAGAAGCAGGCAGGCAGAGCTACTAGTAATGCTTGTGCTGGGAACTAATCCTTCTGAGCCACGTTTGGGTTTGGCGAGCTATGTCATGTTTGCCACTTGCAAGCACACCCCCTCAGTACTGAAATGGTAGGGGGATGAGACTCGGCTCCACTTCTGTTCATGGGTCTTGTTGAGTTGCAGTAGCTTTTCCTAGATTTTAAAGCCAGGAAGGACTACTCTGATGATCTAATCTGAGACATGGCATAAGCCATGGAATCTCGCTCGGTAATTCCTGCATCACTCCCAATAACTTACAAATTGAATGGGAGCGTATATTTTACAAAGACACCCAGAGTCTGTGAGTGGTGGAGAATCCAGCACCCCCAGGATAAGGTGTCTTAAAGTTTATTTGCTTTGGGAGTTGGGCATTTGTAAGTGTGCTGGAATAGCACAGCACTATCCAGCATGTCCTGCTTTTCAGAAAAGGGCCCCAGATAATCATCCAACCACCTTTTGAAACAAAGCTCTCTGAGGAAGAGCCAATTGGTGCTCTGTGTACGGGTGTTCCCTCTCCCAAATATCAGGCTTTACGATCCCAAATTAGCTTTTATGCTGCTTCATCTCACAATATTCCATGCTAGAGTGGGGCTGTCCTTGTGGCCTTTGGGTTGTTAGTTTCAGTGAGCGTGGCATCCTGTTAACCTGCTTGTCCCTGATTGATTTGCAGGTGTACTGGCTTCATCTTCCAGAAGGTGGGGAAGCTGGCAGCGACAGCAGTGGGAGGTGGCTTTTTCCTACTTCAGGTCTGGTTTGTGGAAATGGATCATGGGGCAGATCTGAGCAGCCTGCTGCTTTGTAACTTGTGGGTTCCTTGATTGTTTGTTTGCAGCAGGGGAGCCAGATCTATACAACTGGCAAAGCTACTGCTTTATTTTGGTTTTCTATTAGTGCTAGACTAGTACTAACAAAACTCTGGTTTGAGCAAGGGCTGCATTCCAGTCCCAGGCCTCTTGCTCTCTGCAGTGACAGCATGACAAATGCAGAGAGTGCTGTACTAAGTACTGGCCACCATGTGAAGATTGGACTGAACTCGTTAAAAATTCTGTGGTAGCTTGTGTATTGAGGATAGTCTTCCCTCTACCCACACACCCTTGTGAATCCCAATGAAAATCGTCCCGGCTTTCTCAGTGTGCATGCATGTCAGGATTTCCAAGGTCCTTTGAGACCTTGGAAGCTGTGACAGTTTCTACTGGGATTTACAACTCAAGTCCCAGGCTTCTCAATTGGTCCAGAAAAGCAAGGAATTGAAAACTGGACCCTATTTGATCTCTTGCTCACTTATACCTTACTTCCCCTTGACTCCCTCACTGGATTAGTTCTGCTGGTGGTCTTAAAATTCTTAATTGTGCATCCCATTTTTTTTCTCTGAAGCTGTTGGGAGTCACTGATTAATACTCCTGTAGCAGCAAGGGAGGAGGATAATGGAACATTCCTAGGGATCAGAATGAAAAAAAACATAGCAATCCTTGAGGTGGGGATTAGAATGTAGCGTAGAACAGTGAGGCTAAAATAAACTAATCTCTTTCTGTATGCATGTGTGTGAATACATCAATCTCAGGGAACAGTTTCCTGAGACGATTATTGCAAGACCCTACAGAAAGTTCAAGCTTTGAATGTAAGTTGGAGGCTGGAGCAAGATCCCACATAGTAAAAAGTGCTTGCCTTATTTTTGTGCCCCAATGTACTCCTCCCTTTGCTTTGTTAAATGGGCTACAGTAATTATGAGTGGGGTCAGCTGTTAAGGAAGACCTACTTAGTTGCAACTGTTTGGGATTTCACTGATGGAAATCTTTTCCCCCCAAAAATGTAGATTGCAAACCACACAGGTTACATCAAAATCGACTGGAACCTAGTAGAACAAGACATGCACAAAGCCAAGGAGCAGCTGAAGTTTCATGGCAATAAAAACAAACTGGCCCCAGAAGTTAAAAGCAGAGTTGATGAGGTGAGCTTAGTAAATGAACTGGCAAAGCTCTGAGAAGTAGCATGACTGGGAATAGAGGGTGTTAAGCAAAACGATAGCCCATGCCAAGTGGGTGGGTGCCCATTTGTTTATTTGATATTTGCCCCCACTCACCACATGATGACCACCCACCGAACAGAGCCCCCACTCATGACAGGGCTCCAGAGATTGTGGAGCCCACCATGCAGATGGATGCGGGCTAATGTGCAGTCGCATGTCTGCATGTCGTCAATTATGTTGCGGGTAGCCTCTCTGTGTCCAAGTCCTTCACCATAGAGCCATGGGCAAAAAATGTAGGCCATTCCATGAGTGACTGCCTTGGATCTTCCATGCACCCTGTCCCTGCATGCACATGAGACCCTGTGGCAAGTAATGGCTCTTGCCTTTTGGGTTCTGTGTTTTTTGTAGCCGTTACACCAGATAGAACTAAATGTTTGAAGCAGCTAACACATCAGGCCTGACCATTCAGCAGCTGGTCTGGATGTGTTGCAGTTCCATCATGGCTGAAGCAATGAACAGAGGGGCTTCTGTAGAACAATATCCCCTCCTCCCGCCCCCCCCCCCCCCCCCCCCCCCAAGGGGAACAGAGTAGTATCAGCTTCTTGGCTATCTGCAGGGCCCTGATTTTTCTGCAAATTTTTTTCCAAAATTCTGCGACCCAATAAGTTACAAAACAAGTCTACTAAAATTAAAAATGAGTTCTTTATTTATTTGCAGTACTGACACCTTTATGACATCTTTATGCTGTGCCGTCCTAAAACACATGGCAGTGCAGAGGGCACAGCAGGTAACCCCCAACCCAGGAGTGGCCCCCCATACCTTACCTTACCTTACCTTACCTTATGGCTGGAGCAGGCGGCGGCAGCTCCAGTGTGCTCGTCCCTATCCAGCTCCTGGCCCCTCCCAACAGGGCCTCTCAAGGCGATGCAGCCAGATTATGTCATGTGGCTGCACTGCTCTGGGAGGCCCTGTTGGGAGGGGCCAGGAAGAGTCCAGGAGCCGAATGGGGACGAGCGCACAGGAGCAGCTGCTGCTGCTGACACTAAGTTAATTAGTTTTCTAAACGGGGGCTCCCCTGGCAGCTGTGGAGGGGAAGCCCCAAGAGTTTGTTCATCCCCCTCCTCCCCCCCGGGTGGAATCTCCTGCCCCGCGTCTCCCCAGCGCAGGCTAGAAATTCTGCGCTGGGGTTAAGCGGGGCAGGAGATTCCGTTTGGGGGGAGGGGAATTCTGCAGGAAATCTGCAAATCGCAGATCCAGGTTTGGCTCAAGGCCCTGGCTATCTGTTGGAATCTAGATCTGGGTGGGAGAGCTTGGTGTCTGTCTGAGGCAAGTGACCAGCATTGTACTAACTGCTGCTCTTCTCTGTCCAGGTGATATCGTTTCTGAAGAAGAACGTTATCTTGACTGGAGGGTTTGCTGGAGGATTCCTGCTTGGTATGGCCTCATAGGAGCAATGCTCAACTGGCTGCCCTGCCCGTTCCTGCTCTGCTCTCTTGCCCCCTTCCGCTTAGTAAGTGGTGGGTTTTCTCAATGGACTCTCCTCCCTGTTTGGGTCGATTTCTGTAATATGATCACTAACGTCGTCTCTCACATCTCCTGTTCCTGTCCCTAACCTGAGCTCTGATGCTGGAATCAATCTAAAGGCTGGTGACCCTCCACATCTGCATATGGATCTGATTATTTTCCCCCACTTCAAAATCTTCACGTTTCAGGATCTGTAGCAACTCCGTAATCATCCTGCACGAGGACAGTCTCCATGCAGGCGCTCTCCTATGGTGGTACCCGTAACTGGTAGATATAAGTTCCACTCTCCCAATACACACAGTGCTTGTCCTCCTATAAAGTGTTTGTATCCTCCAGTGCCTGTGGCCTCACCCAAAGGGATTGAAGAGATGCAAATGCTTAGTAGGTGCTTGGCTGGCTATGGGTGGAGATAGCACTGGGGGGAGTGTGTTGGAACATGTTCTGAAATAGGCAGTGGTGTAAGGATGTGGTTGATTCAACTGTGAGTGGTATCTGGATGAATGTCACCAGCTGGAATACAAGCACAGTGGGTAGCTGGCTCTACTGTATACAGGTGACCCCTTGGCATCGTCTGTGCTGCCGTTTATACCCTTACTGGAATCCTAGCACTAGCACAGCCCATGGAAAGTCTCACTGTGTTGGGTGACTCTTCTAGGCCTGTTTTCCTGGGTTTTAACTCTCCCTTGCGTATGTAATAACTCCTATCTACTAGCTGGTGGACCTGTTTGGCAGACAGAATGACTGACGTCTGTCTGATGTGTAAGGCTGGGAGAATCTGGTTCAGTTCATGACTGATTAAACATGGGTTAGATCAGTATTTCTGATATGGCAGCCTCTTTCTGGGGCTAGCATGGAATTGCCTGTAGATGCATGGTTCTGAACTGGGGCATGCAAGAGTAGAATTGTAGGCAGGGGGCCTAATTTCTGTGGCTTAGTTGCACTGGTCCAGAAAGTGCAGACAGCATCCATTCAGATTAAACTGATGTTGAATCCAGAAAGCCAATGATCTGCAGTGCTAATTGCATTGGTTCCACTCTAGGTAAATGGATGCATTCTTATATCTGTCCCACTTCCAGCAGCACTAGTGACTGCCATTTAAAGAAGCCAATGAATTTCTTTCTTGTAGCATCTGCCTTAACCAGGCAGTGCCTCTCCTAATCAGCAGTCTTATGTCTAAAGATCTCTTTTCGACATGTGAGAAGTCTCCTATACATACCTTCTCCAAACTGAGACAGTTTGCTTATAGACAAAGGGAGTTACGTGTTTTGTTTTTGCTCAGTCAAGTAACTACAGAACAGGGGAGACAGCATGTTAAAGAACAGCTACTTCTTTAAAAATGACTGTCTAGTGTTGTAGAGTTCCAACCTTGACTCTCCCCCTCCACCCCCCCACCCCCCCGGGAGGGCAGGAAATTGGAAAGAAATCTAAAGTATCCGGCAAGTTAATTCTTGCTTCCACAGATCCACCACAGCATCAATTGAGCTGCAAGATGCCATGGAAACAGGCAGTCCTTGGCTTGGGAAGGCAGGTCCAATTTTATCAAATGCAGAGCAGGTCTCTACCTTACAAACCAAGCATACCCCTCCCCTTTTAAAATAACGGTTGGATATTGGACTCTGACTCTGGATCTCTCTCAAACCTTACTGAAATTCCAGTTCGACTTGGTTTGCTGGGTGGCTTATTTTAAACCCGGCTCCTATTATCTGAAATTGTACTGTTGAACTCAAAGGGTGGGTTGTGCATGCCAAGGTGTTCAGAATATAGCATGTATGGCACAAAGATACACTTCGTTATGGTGATATCTCTGCTTACAGTATTTAGCTAGCACTGACCTGACACAAAGTATATATTTACAACCAGAAACGCAGAAGCTGAGACAATCTTATTTTAACACTATTAAAGCTATTTTCAATAACTATTCTGTCCTCAACCCCTTCCCTAAAAACTAATTTGCATCTGTTGTTTTACTTTGTCAATCCCATTTGGAGGTGAGAATTCTTGGAGACAGCTGGAGTCTTTGCTCTCTTGCATTCTGTGAGGGCAAGAGAAATCTAGCTCCTATTAGAGTCTCTAATGATGTACAGTCAAGTGCTGTTAGAAATTTTGCCATGATGTTAGATACACAATTAAGCTTTGGTGTGCGCATGCTATGGAGTAGAATGGCTTGCTGGCAGCTGCCGTGCTTCTGTAGCGGAATGTTTCCTGTACAGTTGAATATTGAGATCTCTACATTATATTTTTATAATTCGTCCTCTTTAAATAAGGCATGTACAAGTACCACATGGTGTACTGGCTGAGAGAGCTTGTTACTGAGACTTGCCTCTGCCAAGCTTGCTCCAAAGACTGTCTTGATTGCAAATGTCCAGTTACTCGTGGGATGAGTTTACCAAAAACCTTTACCTGTTCCTTGTTGGTCAAAAAAAAAATCTCTACGAGAAAGGTGGTGGTGAATCCATCCTGTGGGTGTATAAAGACTGACAAATCTCCTGGCTTAACCTGCCCTATGTCATTGCTGCATTCCTCTTAATGCTTGGAGAGGAGGGACTACCATGCGCACAAATAAAATGCTGCTGACTTCATTGCAGTCAAGCAAACTGCTGCCAGACCTGTTTTTAGCAGCAACTGAGTTACACAAAGGAATTGGAGGAGCCAAAAGAACCCAAGATCCTTGGGTGTAAGGCTGACTAATGAAGAGTCTATATTAGGATCCCATTATATCTGACACACTTAGGCCATTTGCACATGAGACTGGTGTGTGTGCGTGCCATGAGCAGCGGTGGGGGGTGGGTGTCATGTGAAACTGCTCATGTGCATAGGGTTTAAAATGTTAGCGATTTCTGCTGCAATTTCACACACTGAAAATCCAGCACTGTTATCTGAGTGAAATCATGGCAGAAATTACCAAATAACATTTAAAACCCCATGCACACGAGCAGTTTCACATGACCCCCGTCTGTGGCCCTCCCTGTCCCACGTACAAGCGACCTCAAAGAGCCAATGTTTGATAAGTCTTAAGCAGCAGGTAGAGGGAGTTCAAGTAAGCATGCTAAATGGGAGCCACATTGGCTTTTAATTTGAAACCATGAAGGAGAATGGGGTAGAATGGTTGCCTGGCAAGAGAGATGTTATTACTGTGAGCAGTATAAAACTTCCAAACCTAGTGCGAAAATACTAAGCACTGTGTAGAACTGAAGAACTTTACTCCTAGCAAGTAATTTATTTTGTATGTAGCATGGGAGTAAATTAAGATGTTCATTATGTCATGGGTGCCAAAATGAAATCAAAACCTTCCCTTATTATTATTTTTTTAAATCTCTGTCACCCATGCCACTAAGATAGGAGTTAAGAATGCAGTAGGCTTTTAAAACATTTTGTATTTGTATGCTGTATATGCTTGTTGAAGTGAGACTTTATTAAACTGTTTTGCTGTACTGTCTTGTCAGTAGTATACGGTCAGTGCCTGAAAATCTTTCCTGCGCCCCAAACTCTCGTTCTCCTCATGAGTGAGAACAGCTGTTGCAGCTGCAGGGTTTTTAAATGCAAGGTATGTGCATACATAATGTGTGATGAAAGTAGCCATACTTCATTAAACACTAATTGCTGCTTACAAGTCAAGCTTAGGGAAACAGGCCATTGTAAAATGAGTGAATCCTTGTTTAGCGTTTACAAGTTACTCACCCAGGCTTCTCCACCTCCTGTCTCAAGGCTGTTGTACCCAAAGGTACATCTTCTATTAGTTTTAAGTACTGGCTGTGCAGAGACTCTAGAGGCTTTGAAGGAGTAATCCCTCTGCATGTCCCTGTAGCTGGGTAAAATGCTTAGACGTTCACTCTGATCTATAGGGATTGACACTGAAGTCTGACTGATATTATACCTGGGGGTTTGGGTTCCCTTAGATACTAATTACCTGTATAAGAAATTAGCACTTTCCAAGTTGGTGGTGTCAAGGGGAGGAAATACATCTGTGAAACTTCAGCCTAGGAGAACAAAAGTAACATCGTTATCCTAACTGTTGCGGGACCTGTGGACAGTACAAACACCACACTGGTGAATCCAACCTGTTCCCTCTATTTAAAAAGTGTATTAAAGAGGATACTTGCTGCCTAGCCTCCTAACTTGGTGAAGAGAGGGTAGAGATGTATGTTAAAGGAACAGCTACTCTTAAAAAATGACTTTCATTTCAACTGCTGGTAAGTTCCAAAGTTTACTGCCTTCCATTCCATTTTTACTGAAATGAGGTAAGTACAAACTTTCAAAGCCACATTGCTATGTCCTCACTACTTTTATTTTGAGGGGAAAGAGGGGGAGGAGCCTTGTTTATTGCCTTGACCAGCTGCATGTGACATGAGATCTGACTGTAGAAATTCCAGAGATCTTCTGTTTTAAAAACTGGCATAAACCAGACTTATTGAAACAAATCCATGCTCTAAACCCTCAAGAGAACACAAGGTTTTTATTCCAATCTCTGTTGCAGCATAGTATATACAATACAGAACACAAATGAAACTTTCCACCTTGGCTGTGAGACACTGGCCTATTGTGCATAGGAACTGCAGTGGTTGTAAGGAGGGCTGCTACTTGTGGTTGGAACCTGAGAATCCCGTTTTTGGCCTATCCGTCTTGGAATCATTGTGAGAGGAAACAACCCTAATTCTAAATCATGCTGGATTGCACTGAAGTCCCTTAAACTTGGATGTCTGAACTACAAGCAGGCATGATCTATTGCTTAGACAAGCTCAGCTATACAAGCAGAGGAGTTTCATCCTCTGTTTTCAAAAACTGATGCTACACCACCACCCTGATTTCCTATAAAGTGACTTTTTTAAACATAAAAAAATCTATCCCTGAAATCAATTGCTTCTGCAATATCATCCTCTCCTATAACAATGTGCAATCTGATTCAAGGCTTTGTCTATGCTACAGCTGTACTATGAGTTAGCTGCTTGCCTCCCCATGGCTAAGCCATGGGGTGAATTTGCTACAGATCCGGCAAGTCACTGCTTTTTAAAACAGGAGCAACTTGCCATGTTTATGGTGGAAAGGTGCAACACCTCACTAACAGCATGGTATAGTGGTTCACCATACAGAAAGATCTCTGTGGGTGAAACTCAAGTATTAATCCTTCCACCAGCTACTGGTTTTGGGGGGGGGGGGGAGGGGAGAGGCAAGTATTCCCATTTTACAGCTGGGGAAACACGAGGCACATAAGTGAAGCAATTTCAGGTTGCAGAGTCTAGCCGAGAGACACAACTGCTCAGCTCCTCTGCTTCCTGTCACAGGAATTTAACTTCTAGCACAATTTCTCTGGTGGAAGGATAGAGAATGACTTCTAGCGGTAAGACTCTGCTGCTGCAAGATGTCTTGCGCATCACGAATAATGGATTCTTTTAAGCCTACTTCCTGTAAATCCTCTTGCAGAGACCTGAATAAGTAGCTTACATTTCACCCTTAAATAGAATATTGTTACTAGGCAGACGAATTAGCAGTATGATGAACATCATAGAAACACCAGACTCTTACATAGACTGAGTCCATTAAGAGAAGATTATGTTGCTGTATTTGGTACTGATGGTAATTATTTTAACAGACCTAGCAGGTGAACTGTCTTGCTGCATTTGCCATGGTCGTGTGCAGAAACCTCTATTCTGTGAAGGGTGCTTATTTGGCACTCATAGCTGGCAGAGACACAGTTAATTTTTCTTGAGATTGCCTCCAATGCAGGTGGAACAGAGATGACTAGATTTGCATTTAAAGTTTGTTCTTGCTTGTCTTTTTTAGACTAGCTTGTCTGTAGGAGAGGCCCATAATCCACGAGAGGGATTGTTGTATGTCTCAGTGTTGTGCTGTGTGAGTTCCACTTGAAGCCCCCTTCAGCTTCTGTCTATTTCTTTCCTCTAATTCAAACCCTGAACAGCAGATGGATCTGCCCTTCGGGTACCGGGCGCAGCACTGCCGCATCTCCTCAAGGACAGCTGCACATCTAGACTCCACATAGTTGTTGGCTGAAAAACAGAGCACAGTTTATATGGCATCAGTAATGTACCTGGTACTGTACAATCGGAGACAGATCCCTGCTCTGAGCAGTTTACAAACTCAGTGAGCTGCACAGCTAGAAGCTGTAACTTTTACAGCCATCCTTAGTTCTTGGGGGACCCCACCTTAAGAGTCAGATCCTCTGCTAGCTGCTTCTACTCCTATATTTCTAGAATACACTTCTGCATTTACTATAATATGTATGCTGCTTGCATAACTAACCTGTGCAGTGTGCGGAACCTAAAATAACTAAAGGGCTACTGGCCCAGCTCCCCAAAAAACCCAAACATTAACTGTCACAAACCAAAGTTCCCCTCAGAAAGTTCCTTCTGCCTGATGCTTAGCATAGGTCACACAGTGAGCAACTTCTCCTTGGAAGGGGATAACATCACCCTGTGACTACAGGGCTCCTGCTGCTACTATCCCGTGGTACCAGGCTCAGCAGCTATACATCTCAGCTGCTGCTGCTTTGTAACATCACTAATAGCAGTTTAGGTTTCAGCTCTAATCCCTCCATGCAGTGGTAGGAGTTACATACAGGCTCTGGGTTCTCTGGCTCTGTTCAAGTAACAAGATTACAGAGAGGTTTGAATCTGGACTTGGACCGTCTGGCTCAGATGGTATAAGCCTATGCTTTGACTTACCCAGGAGTACAACATTGCACTTAGTTCTATGGTAAAGTTGAGTGATAAAGTTAACTAGGACATATTTTTCAATGTGACATGAACAAACCACCTCTTCAGCGTGCTTTTACATGGATGTGAGGCAGGCCAGATGTGAGTCTGCCATTCATCTATTTCCACCCACTGAACCCTGATTCTCCACATCTGTCTGTCTTGCTAATCTTCTTGCTTGATTAATCCTCATTTCTGTCCATCTATGATCTTCTAGACCAGGAGTGGGCAGGGTTCCCAGCCCTAAAAGCCACTTACCAAAATCTTCATATAGCCAAGAAACACAAGATACACATGCTGTGATTCAGTTGTGGAGGCTCAAGTGAAGTAAGACACAGGACCATTAAGGCAGGGCTGGGCCCAGGATCAGCTGTGGTTGAGAGCTGCACTTCAATTGCCTGAGGGCCCCACATGTGACTCTTGGGCCACAGATTACCTTTTCCTCCTTCCACACGCATTTTAAAGCTCTGCCATAATGCTATGCACTCCAAATTCTCTGAAAAACAGAGGGTACTTGCCCAGCATGACTCTTCATCTCTACTTTCTGGAGCTGTTGTTTCTTGATGGTGCAGCCAGTGTTTAAATTTGGGGGAGTGTAGACTCTAACCAAACTGAGCAGATTCTAGTGCTAGCATTAGCAACATCCCTGCCTCCAGGTCACCGGTGGCATTCCAGAGCACATGGTTTGGTGGACAACCGCACCACATATGCTAGGGGATGCCTACCTCTGTCCTCGGTTGGGAATTCAAGCTACTAGGATATAAAGGATTAAATAACATGACAGGAGCACAGCATCAATGGGGGAAACCCCAAAATAAGAATCGGAGAAATTTTTGCAAGGGAAGAGCAAGCAAGTCATTTTTGACCTTTGCACTAGGAATCTAAGGGTTGGGCTAAAAATGACACAATGCACTGAGAGAGCACAAGTATCTGCTGAGGAAAGAATAGTAGCAGAGGTGCCCACTTAGGAGGCATAGCTGCCTGAACCAACTGCAGTTTCTGAATCCTCTAAAGTTAATTCCAGGTAGAATCCACAGCAGTAATTTAGCCAGAATCAGAATACAACACAGGCCAAGAGCTTTACCAAAGGAGAGTGGTACTACAGTACATGGCTCCCAAGTGATAATGGCACCATGTGTCAATTATCTCTGGAAAAATCCAGCCAGCCATAGAGGGACAGGTAAGGCATGCATAGACAGTACTACCATAAGCCTGTGCATGATCCTGCCAAGACAGTTATGGCCTCAAAGGTCCATGCATTTGTAGTAGCTAGCCTGGACTTCTGCAGTTTGCTTTCATTCTCTCAGTCTCTAGAAGAAAGGACTATGTTCCAAGAACACTTGAGTACTGTTCCTTGCATAGGAACTCTTGAGCAACCTGGCTGTTCAGCAACATATATCAAATCAGCCTGAGGTGCCATTTTCTGCACTGGTTCTTCACTGAACAGAGCCCAGTGCAAGCCTGCAAACTCAATTTTCAAAGCCTTAATGCAGAATTGCTCCCAGTAATTTGAGAGGCTGGTTCTCCTACAGTGAAAGGGGCTTCCCATGACAGCTATGCTCTGATGGAATGATGTTACTGTTGATCAAATAGAGAAGGCTCCTACTTATGGGAGACAGAGTATAACTCAAATATTTGAGTTATTTTACAGGAGCTGAACCAGGAATGTAAGACTTGCTACCAGAAGAGGTAACAGCTACCCATCTCCAACATTCAGCACCCTATGTTAAATCCCTCTCTTCCCCACAGCAGAGCAATTGTTCATTTTAAAATAACCCAAACAAGCTGCCTTCTCATAAGAACATAAGTGCCATACTGGGTCAGACCAATGGTCCATCAAGCCCAGCATCCTTCTCCCACAGTGGCCATGCACAGTTGCTTCGGAAAAGTATCTAACAAGCCAGAATACAATTATCCATTCCCTGCACTTCACTCCCAGCTCCTGACAGAGGTTGCATCCTCTGACCTACTTGACTAATAGATTTACGGAGTTATCTTCCAAGAACTTGGACCTGAATTTGAAACCCCTGCTGCTGTGTCAGGTTGTGAAAATACTAGGCTAAGATGGACCATTGGTCTGACTCAGTTAGGCAGTTTAGTTTAGTTTAACTTATCCAGTCCTTGTTTAAACCCAGCAATGCTACTGGCCTTCACAACATCTTCTGGCAACAAGTTCCATAAGTTCTTGGCAGCAAAGAAGGGAGACAGACCACTACCCTCTGAAATAGCAGGAGGTACCATACTATAGTCATGAGAGCCACAGGAGTGCCTGGATGGTGATGTAGTGCTGACACTTTCTGAATTCTGCTTGTGCTGTCTTACCAGTAAACAGCTCTTGCAGTTTATCTAGAGAGAGCAGCCAGAGTGCAGTTAGTTCCCAGTTCCATTCTCGCCTCTTAGCGGGAACCAGAAAAGTAAGGCAGACAAGAAATATGGGTTTGAGGGGCAGTAAAGCTGAACAATTCTATTATTTCAGGGTATCGGTTTCATTTGGAATAAAGTGGATAGAAGTGTTACTAGATATCCCTTTTGTTTACCAAAACAAATATTCAGTTTGGATTTCTGGGTTCAAATACTTGAGTTATTTTGTCCACTTAGAAATTCTGTTTGGGGTATTTCAGTTTATTCAGTTATTGAATTATTTATTTTGGGGAGTGTTATTCAGTACCATTTTTTCCCTACTTTTTATTTTATACTGAATATTTCACTTTATTTGGCCATGTGGGGTTTTTGGGAGGTACTTCAGTCACTTCAATAGTGTTATTTAATACGATTAGCTAAATTACTAAATTCCTTGTTAAATTAATAAAATTGAACTACAAAAAGATGTTGACATTAAAAAAGAGGGAGTATCAATCAAACCTTTGGGAAGACCTGATTGCTGCCCAAAAGAATAATAGATGTTTTTGGCAACTTAAAGGTAAATGTACAAATAAATATAGTACACCAAATACTTATATCTCAGAAGAGACTTAGATAACATTTTAAAAACAAATTTAATTGATCATTTACAGTAGGAAATGAGGATATGCTGCTGCAAATGGTTGGAGAATTAGTCAGAAATTGGCCTTCAGATCAGGGAGGGTTGGTTTTAATTGTGCCAGCTCTGGCATTCCACAAGGGCCTAACAAAACAGCGCTCTCAATCACTTGGTGTAGCACTCCCTCAACCATGTATGTTATTTTCACTGGAAACTCAGAGACCGTTGCCTTGGAGCCAGGTGATTACCAGTCACTTAAGCTACCGATGCATTGGAGGAATCCCCCCACCTTTTTTTTCTTTACTGCGTTTTCAGGACGAATAGCTTTCTGAGAACATTTCCATGCGTGATATGTAGCCTCAAACTTGCACAGTAAAAGCTTTATACAATGCAATATCAGCAGGTTTGCTCTAACTGCAATACGTCCACACAAACTACTACTGTAACAGAGTCTGTCTTCTGCACGTGGGTTCTAGTTACATAAACGTTAAATGGAATATTAAATAGCAATACTACAACTACAGCCGAGTTTACTTTTCTTGATTTCTGTCCCAGAAACAGAAAAGGATGATGGGTAAATAAAAGGAAAACCAAGACACCAAAGACAAAATGACGCATTGTACCTTGCAGGCATTTCTGTATTTCACAGGCTTGTTTCTGGCAGGGATCCTTCTGGGGCATATCCAGACAACTAAAAGGGACAGGAAAACATTACTGTAGAAACATGGGGAGTAGTTTTTACTAGCAGGACAGACAAGGCATTACCTTAGGCTTAATCTGAGACCCAGCACCATTCAAGTCAATGGAGGTTTTGTCATTAACTTCACTGGGCTGAGGATCAAGTCCCGAGACTCTCTCACTTCCCCTTCCTGTGCGTCCTTCCCATCATGGGTGACTGGATGGGCTCCCATTCAGAGGCGGACTCAGGGCTGCAGCTTAGCAGTCACTATTGAGCCATACAAGGTATCCCTTACCCCAAAACGAGCCCACAGCACACCTGGCTCTTTGCACAGTGGGAGGGGACAGGAAAAGACATCGACCCCCCTCGATTGTTTGAGGGGAGAATTGTTCCACCCCAAATTTAGAATAGCAGCTGCTGCCACCACAAACCCCTTCAGCTTCTCAGTGGCGAGAGCTTTCAAAAATGATGCCTGTGTCATGTGCAGACACGCAGACACTGATCAGAAAAAAGGGCAAAACCACCTCACTGCTTTTCAAAAGGGCAGAGCGCTAACAGCAAAGCGACATGGTATTGGGTGGCTGGCAGAAGCTCCCAAGACTGGCCTCAGCCCTAATGGGGAAATCACTGGTTCTGGCCATACCATAGGAAACAACAGAAAGAGGTTTTTTGTAATGTATTTTAAAGTTATTTAATTATTGTAATTACAATAATAAATTTATTATTGTGAGCCACTCTGAGCCTTTTGGAAAGGGTGGGGTATAAGTTTAAATTAAAGAAAAACAGATAGCAGCAAGTGAACCAGTACAAGGGGAAGACAGCAATGGCGCACTGGGTGCTTTCAGAAGTGATCTCCCCCCACAAGCTGAGTCTCTGGTTATGTCCTTACTCCAGGCGCAGTGAGCAGCAGCATTTGAAAAGCCACTGTTAGACAGGGAAGGCAAGCAAACTAACACATCTCTTAAAGGTTTCTATTAGTAAAAGTACAATAATTTTTTCTTCCTTCATGGTCAGACTGAGTTCTTTCTTCGCTTGGCAAGCACCACATGAAGCTAAATCAGCATGACTGTTTACACTGAACTCGTAAATTGCTTTTAAAGCTAAAACATCTCTTCATGCACCAGCTTCCCTGATAAGGCCCACAACAGTGAGAGGAACAGTGTATGTCAGATTACTGAGGCTGCAGAAGGGATTTTTCAATTTTGTTTTTTTAAAAGCCTTGTGGAAATAATGATTTTATAAAATGTACTTGGAATCAATTGGTAGAATGAGACTGCCAAGGAAAACACTGAAGCTGCGACAGGTGGCACTAGGGAAGGCATCACTCTGCCCTCTGAGCCAATACCCCGCACTGTGCTAGGGGGCAGTGTGCTGCTGGATGTGCTCTCTAGGCTTCTGACCACTGCCAGTCACTAAATCCCATGGCGCTCTTCAAAACAGACAGGGTTTTCACCCATTTCCTGGCCAATTTCCATTGAGGGGAATCATATGCTGCCTACCTAAAGTTCCCCCTGCAGTTTCAATTGGCCACTGTATTCTTCACTGCCTGTCCTAACCTTGCATGTAGTGTTTCTGTGTGCTGTTAAAGAGCTGCCACATTCCACCCCAAAGAAGGCTGCTTTTCAGTGGCAAGAGAGCCACTTATTGTACAAAACAGATAGGGACATCTTCCTAGAATCACAGCTCCTGAAAGACAAAAATTACCATTAAAGAACCACTACAGATAAAAAGAGAAGCATAAGGAGGAGGGGAAATAGCAGCACTTACTGAATTAATCGCTGGGCATGAGTCTTAGCAGCAGCTCCTCCACTCCCATGATCTACAAGAAGCAAGGGAAAGTTTAGTACTTCTAATCCACTGCAGTCCAGCATCACTAGTAATAGTAATGCTTTGCCCTCCTATAGCGCCTTCTATCCCAGGATCTCAAATCTCTCCCCACATTAACAAATAAGGCCTATATTTTGCCCCCAACCTTACCATTAAATGGTGCTCTATCTCCCAGATGCGAGAGTTGCTATCCCTGTACTGCTCACCCTCAGACAGCTGCCACATGTGAGGCAGCTGTGATGGGGGGAGGCGGCTGGGGCACAACGCCTCACCCAAGGGCACCCGGACTCGCCGGATCCGGGCCCTTAGGGTACCTGCCTCCTAGGGAAAAGGGCAGAGTAAAAAAGAACAAACAATTATTAATGAGGTAAAGGCATAAAAAAAAAAAAATCAAAGCTACAGCCACTAGGATCTTTGGAAGGTACTTGCCTCCTCTGCAGCCACGAGCCATGTCTTACGGTGTTCATCACAGTAGACGCCGACCCGGCGCACCCACAGGCGGACAGGTGGGGCTCTGGCATCTCCTCCTTCCTCGCCTTCTGCCATTCCCTAAATTCTGCTAGGAGGGTCCCCCCTAGGCACACAGCATCACTGTGCAGGATGCACGCATGGCCCCCTGAGCTCTGGACAAATGTACAGAGCAAACTGTTAGGCCCGAGAACTAATCGGGCATCACTTGGTGCCTGATTAATATTCTAGTCACTAATCACAGCAAAGCACCCCAAATTAACAAGATGCCAAAATAGCACCATGGTGTCCTTAGACACATAATGTAAGGCATTTGGGAATCCTTTGGGATGAAAGGCGCTATATAACATCATTTAAACCCTTCAAAATAAGCCTTGATTTAGCCCAGTAGAGAGATTTGCATAAAACAATAAATTATTTCTAGAAGTTAAGTACAGGAATCAGTTCTTTCCAAGCTCTTCAAAGCAATACCAATAACAAATGTCAAAGGATAAAGGAATTACCATCTATTAAGAGTTAGGGCATTGCACATCTAATTCCTTTCATTGTCTCACATTTGGATATGTGATAAGGTCTTCTAATCCAGAGGATCTGAAGCAATTGGTCAGGACACATCTGTCATCTCTAGATGTGGTCATAATCCCAATTAAGATTTCATATATTTCGCATGCCTTATTACTGTCTGAGATCAGGGAATTCTATTTAAGTCTCAACACATGCAAAAAGTCTGGGAAGCACTGATCTAATCTCTCTTAAAGGCTGGGAGAACCCTACCTTCACATACATTCTTCTTGGTGATTATCAGTATTTATTTTATTGTTTTTGAAGGGTCAGTGAGGGCCAAGGAGTAAACTAATCAAGATTTGGCCCTACTGGTGCAGACCTTTTCCCATCAGGATTTTGGTCTCCTGAACAGAGTAAGCTGAGCCCTCAGCACAACCAAAGTCAAGAAAACTATTCTCCTTTACAATGGGACGCAAAGCAGCAAAAGCTGTACAAACAGAGTGAGAGAATCAGAACTGCTTAAAACCTGGTAAGCATATCATCATCTTGAGATGGACCAGAAGTAATATTCTTACTTCACTGAAAGAGTGATGTTCCTCCAGAAAACTGCTGTAAGTACAAAGCAAATGTCATGTGTGAGGGATGAGATCTGGGGACCAAATAAATAAATAAATAGAGGAAAGAAGGACATTGTTCACCACTTCATTGTCAAATACATGGGATAAAATGTACTTCCCATGTTAATCCCACATACGATGGGCAGTCCAAGTGATGCATCAGCAGTTGGATCATTGCTACTGAAAAGAACACAGTAGTGAAATTATTACTATAGGAGGATTTCATCAGAAATGGAATGTAAATGATAAAGTTGTATGTACTTCTATAGTGCCATTCAGTCTGAAAGAAACCAAAGTACTTTCTGCACTTAAACTAATATGCAACAGAACCTCTGGCTTGCCTTACCCACTACTGAGACTCAGTCATTCTCATTGCACAGCAATAGTACATATCAGTTTCAAACAGCAAATTATACTTTATCCACTGAAAGCAGGGAAACTAAGTGGGCAGAATGTAATTATAGCGGTAAGAGTTCAATCAGGCAACCACCAGACTTAAGACATCTCCTTCGGTTTAAAATTCCTTGGGATTTTTATGATCACAAGTTTTTACATCATATTCAAAGGACACATCCTCCAGCAGCACATTACCCCTTAGCAACACACTGGTGTATCAATCCAGTACTGACTCTCAAGGAAAACCACCACCCACTAAGAGTATATCCTGCAGCACCTAGGTTTTCCTGGGCAAGCTCCTGTCCAATTCAGACTGGTTCAATCCTGTTTAGTCAGATCCAATAAGTTCCCAGAATAGGCCAGTGTAATTGTAACATTCCCCAGAAGTTCCGTAGACTGCTGAAGGGCCCAAGTCAGTAGGCTGTTGAATCCCACATGCCCATAGTGTGATACTGTCAACAAAGACAGCCTGTACTGCTCCAAAGCCTTTGTTGTGAGTGGGAAAGAATTCAAGATCTGCCTTAACATTGATGCAAAGCCAATGGATCACCTTTCTTTCCTGCAAGTGATGCCAAGTTTGTATCCCAGATGCAACAGACATGGCACCTGTTCCTCAAGGTGGAGGAAATTCTTCGACCTCCCCCCCTCCGCCCCCGCCTGTTGGGAGGCAACACAGTATGGAGCTCATCACAACTCTGATTCCTAGTGACAAATCTTCAGGCTGGACTTTAGCCAGGGGCCACCACCAACTCCATGTGGGGGTCCAAGCCCATGTGACCAAAAGGTGAAAGAGAGCTCAGTGGCAGCAGGCCTGACCCGCAGACATTTCCCCTGGGACTTTTAAAGTTTGGGAAAGAATCATCCTTTTGGCAAATAGTAAAACCTCTTCCTCATTTTCCTCAGATCTGTGGGCAGGGGAGTGATATTTATTTATATTCATTTTATTTATTAAAAAATCTTGATACCCCACCCTCCTGACACAGCAGCTCAGGGTGGCTTACAAAAAATAAACATTTAAAATGTATTTTTTTTTAAAAAAGCATCTCCCTTATTTTCCTCAGTGGGGCAAAAGGCTCCCTATTTCAATGACTGATGTATCAGATCAATATCAGGTTACCATATTAAAATAAGGGTGCTGGGTTTTTTACTGAAATAAGGGGAAAGTTCCATGGAGCTCTGGTGTTCAAAATAAGGGCTGTTCCATAGAGCTGTAGGGCTGTGAAATAAGGGATGACTCCTTAAAATAGGAGACACCTGGCAACCTTAACCCACCCCCATTTTCTCGGGGTGTCTCCCATATTCCAATTAATGATAAAGCTTCTTTATCGTTTTCCTGAGGGCGGGGACTCTCCATTTCAGTAAGCCATGCAGCACCCTTTCTCGTCTCTTCTGGGAGGGATACTCCCCCCATTCCAATGAATGATAAACCCCACGTTTTCTTTGGGGGTGTTTCCCATTTAGTCCTCCTTCCACGGGTGTGAGGACGGACTTGACTGTAGCTCAGTGAGCCCCCGGCTGCCTCTCCCAGGCGGGAGGAGTTCGACAAGCCAATCCCAGCCCCACTCCTCCAGAGAATCACTCCCCCCGCGTGTGCACCACTCAGACCCTTCCCCCGCCCCATACCTGGCGGCTCAGACCCCACTAAGCAGCTCGCGCCGGGCAGCCTGGCCCCCTCAGCCCGCCACGGTCCTGCAAGGGGCGCCGGAACCGAAGCGCCTCAGAACGTGCGGGCAGCCGGACACTTGCCAGAGAACCGGAAACCGGTGTTGCCCTTGGAGACAGGGTGGTTTGTTGGAGGGCGGCGGTAGGGCTGGAGATGGCAAAGAGGCGGGGCTGCGGGCGTGCCCGTAGTCGACTGTGCGTGCGCGCCCTCGGCAACCGGTAGCAGCGGCAGCGGCCTGGTAGGGTTGAGATGGCAGTGCAGGCCGTGCACCTGGAAGCGGATGCTTTCCTGGTCTGCCTCAATCACGCACTCAGCACCGAGAAGGAGGAGGTCATGGGACTCTGCATTGGGGAAGTACGGAGGCCGCGCGGGGACACGTCACCCCCTATCGGGGGTACAGGCTCCCCTCAGACTCCCTGAATCCTGTAGTATGCTTTCTTGGCCTCCATCACCATCTCCCGGAGGGGGGACAGGCCCCCCTGAACCTGGGGGAGTACGGCGGCCGTGTGAGGACACGGGATCAGTCACCCCTTCTCTCACACACAGCCAGCACACTCACGCAGCAGAGCAGGCGGGAACCTCTTGGACACCCCTTCTCCCCAAGCCACCCCGGAACCTCAGGGAGAGCCGGGAAGATGAGATTCGGGTTTCTTAACCCAAGGCATAGGGAGCCTTTCCAGAGAGATCAGAGCCATAATAGATGTTGTGGGAAAGAAATTTTTGCTCTTTCAGAAGAGTGGGGAGGAAGAAGTACAGCTAGTGTTAGGAGTCCAGCTATGCCACTATGGGGAGTGGACTCTTGTCATCAGCCTCTCAGCAGAGAGTTCAGCATGGCTGAGGGTTCTGTTGTAGCGGGATAGTCAGCATTGGGGAGCTAAAGAGGGAAAGTGGGATGGAAAGCAAGTTTTGACTCATTGGGGGTATTAATCCAGTGAGAACGAAGTCCTGTGGGAGGAATGAAGTGTATGTTGCTTCCTTTAGCAGATGTAGAGCGTTAGTCTATCAGTGGGGTGTGAGAGAAGGGACTGAATGCAAGTTGCTATGTGTTTTGTGGTACAGTATTAGCGGACTTGCATAGCAGGTATTTGGAAACATCAGTGGGGGTAAGGCACAAAGGGAACCATGTTTTCAGCCCAAGCAGTGGGGTGTTACCTGACCATCCAAGGATCAGATAGGAAGAAGCTTAATGTGGAGCTCCTGTCTATCCTTACCTGACAAATTGACTTAGTCTTTGTGCTGGTAGGTGGAGGATAAATGTTTGACCGTACAAGTCGAGCAGACAGAGGTAGATCTTTGATTGTAAAGAAACACCTTATAATTGATCTTTACAGGCAAACTTGAGTCTTGTGAAGTGGAGAAATAACAGCACTAACTAGGAGGCATGCATGCTGTGCACAAGCTTTTCTTGAACACTTCTGCTTATGCATCTCAATTCTACCATGACTCTCCTTTTAAAAGGCTGCTAGTAGTTGTATCAACTCAAGTTAATTAGTTAGTTTATGACATTCCCTTTCTCACATTATTGCCATTGTAGTAACTGAAGCCCAGACTTCAGTCTAGGGTTCAAGTAGTTAAAGCCCAGAATAAATAACCCTCTGCATGTTCCCTAGCCCTGTGATCCAGAGTGTCGGTGTAAGATGAGTGTGTCTTGTACTTGGATGTGAGATCAGTGCTTTCTTGGTTGAAGGACAATTGTCCATCACCAAGAGCGAGTGACTGACTCTGATTTATCATTAGGTGGACACCAGCAGAATTGTTCATATTCATTCTGTGATCATCCTGCGCCGTTCAGATAAAAGGAAGGATCGAGTGGAGATTTCTCCTGAGCAGCTTTCAGCTGCTTCTACAGAAGCAGAGATATCCTTTCACAGGAATCAGCCAGAATGGGCCATGTTTATGGACAAACTTACCAGCAGTGTAGTTTTCAGACAGCCCCAATTAGTTAATCCAAAACTATTTTGCATCTTTTCACAGGCACTTTTGCCTGGCAGACAGCTCTCTTCTGCAGTAGCTTTCCCCCTGTACTTAGAACAATGGAATTGGACCCATATGGTAGTGAATCCAACACTGCACTTTAAAGTGGAAAGGATCTGCTGAAAGACAGAAGAAGCAGTTTGATTAAGGGCTTTGCTGAAGGGCTTGTTCTTATGTGTGCATTTTTAGAGGTAAATGAGTGAGGATGTATCTAATACCCCCGCCCCACCTCCATGTTTACATGAGCACAGGAGACTATAGTGGGGGTACTTTAAGTGTGGAAAGAGGCACCTACTCTGTGGAGGTCTTCTCATGTATGGTGTTCAAGGAAATTATGTCTCTCAGTGCAGTCCTTCCTATTCCAGAAACCCTCAACACTTCCTTCTTCTCCCCACCCCCCAAGCTTGTTATTCCTGCCACCGTCCCTGAAGTTCCATGCAAGTTCCTAAAGCAGGAGATTGGGGAGGGGAAGAATAACTTAACCCCTAGTTCTCCTTGCTTGTGGGAACAGAGGCAAAGGGAAGTAGTTATTCAAAGTAAATGCCCTGTTTCAAGTGTGTGAGATCAAGAAAGATTGAAAAGTGAGCAATTAATAGACTTGTGTTTTCAGGGGCTGATGTATAGGAAGTAGAATTGCTTGTTTCTATCTACAAACAAATTTGTATTGTTTTCATTCAAAGAAATATTACTTCTGCAAGGGCTCAGCCATCCGTTGGTAGTGGGGAGAAGAATGACTTTGTTCCCTGCGCCACTATGCGCATAAAATGTGATAATACCAAAATAGACCCTATGTAAGAGATTCGGCTCCTCCACTCTGTGTCTTGAAGTACCTTGACCTAACACACAGGTTGGCTGAGATGACGGGGCGTCCCATGAGAGTCGTGGGCTGGTATCATTCTCATCCGCACATAACTGTGTGGCCATCTCATGTGGGTAAGGAGTGTCTCCGCTTGGAGTTCAGTAAAAGAGTATGGTTCATTGTTAGCCATAGTGCTTTGTCTAGTTATAAAGTGGCACTAGTGTTTCTGTTCCAAAATCTTCCTTTAAAGTTATCTTATGTGGAAAGTCTTCGAGATTCCTAAAATATTTAGATTAAAGAATGTTCAGTTCTCTATATCTTTTGCTGCAGTTCTGTAGAAGATGCATAACACTTTTGGCACATTCAGAATATTCCCTCTCTTTATATTGCTGTATGCTAAAACCTCTTAAAGCAACAAAAAAAACCAAAACCCAACAAAACTTTGAAGATGTGGGAATCTCCTACTATTGCTAACATCTCTGATCCTGTTTTTGTGTATGTCATCGAGCTGTTAATACAACTTTCCCTTTTGTCACTGTTATGCTACTATTCTATAGAAATTTTTCCAGATGGGGAAAATTCAGGCTGTACTGGTGGTTTCAGTTTTGTATGCTACAAAAGGAACACTACAGGGCAGTTGGTCAAATGAGTACAGCTGCCCTGTAGTGTTCCTTTAAAGAGCTACCCACCTATATAGCCCACATAAATATTGTCTAATTTAAACCATGTTTCACCTCATGAAGGACTGCCCCTGTCGAGAGGGCTTTATGCACTGAGCTCCCTGATAGAGAGTGCTTTAGTCTGGCTTGGCTACACTAAAGAAGTATGAATGTGCTAAATAAATAGCCCTCATCACCATTGTACCCGAGTGCTTCATAATCTTTACTGCGTTTAGGTTTATACCCATGTAGCTTCACCCTCATTATTAATTTTATTCTTGTACCTTTGCAGATGTTCGCACTCAAGCCATGTATCAGATGATGGACCAAGGCTTTGTGGGGTTGATCTTCTCCTGTTTTATTGAAGATAAAAACACAAAGGTAGCTTACAAACAAATTAAGACTTTTCATATGCCAGGATGAAATATGAAAGCAGAGCTAAAGAATCGCATTCAGCTCCAATCTGAAACAAGGTTTCTACTCTGTTTGGCATAAGGTTGAGGCTCTGCTAATGTAAACAGGAAACTTTGGGAGTAGAATTATTTCTGTCTCTTTTGCTAAGGAGCAGCACTGGCGAAAGGCTCTTATTTTGTTGTGATGATGTCTAAGTACTGGGATTCTAAGAAAAGCTCATTGTATGTCATTATGTGCATACAAATGGAGGTGATTTAATCTCCCAGTAACAAATGGCATTCAGTATGGGTTTGAGAAGTTACTGGTGTATGTCCCTTTGTTCGCCTTATTGAGACCTTATTTTGTCCAGTTTCAATACTGTAATAAACTAATAGACTAGATCTTCCCCCAGCCAAACAAATTTGGGGACATTTTTCCTCTGGATTAGAGAGAAAGTTGGATAGATGTGGGTATGGATCCTTCCTTATTTTGGAAATGCTTTATACCGCCTGCTACTTTTACAAGAAATGCAAATCATGTTCAGAATGAGGAAGAATCTGGACCAGAGAGTCTTTACTGTAGTGTGTACTCTATGCAATCTTGATGTCCCTTCTGGAAGAATGCTGGAGCACAGACTCAGTTGGGGTGAGCTGGGAATGGGAAGAAGTCTTTAACCTGGACTTTCCAGGTGGTTGGTAGCTTAAATCTGATATTTCCATTTAAGATTTTTCATATTCTAGTAAAGATCCACTCATATGGGCATTTCAGTATTGGCTTACTTAGAATTTTCCTTTCCTTCCCCCACCAAAAAGGGTTACATCTTGAACATACAAACTAGAACTAAACTCTCCCTTTTGCATGGGATTTGGGCAGCAGTTTGCTTGTATAACCCCATTTTGAGACTTATATAGAATCCCGTGATCCAGAATAGCAACAAAAACATGCAGAGTCCATCAAAGAGCACTTGAGAGCATGACCCCACTTGGGGACTTCACATCCAATCTGGGAACTTGTGGTTTTAGAGGGGCAGGTGAGCTTATGCATGTTCCCCATGCAGCTTTTCTTGTCTGTTACCTGACATTGGTCTCTGTTGGTTCTTTCAGACAGGGCGGATTCTCTACACCTGTTTCCAATCCATTCAGGCCCAGAAAAGATCAGAGTAAGTGCTGAATGAAAAGAATGTCTTAACGGACAACTCTTGAGAGGGTAGATCAGTCTCTGTTTCTCTGTAGTCCTTGGTCTTCCTCTGCTAATTTCAAAGAGCAGCACTGTTAACTTTTCATCTGCTCATTCTGAAGTTAAACATCGTTAGTCAATCTCAGTGGTTATGATTTTCTGAGGGAGACTTGTTTCCTGTCCTGTGATGCGCAGACATCTTACTGGTACTTTAAGCCATAAAGGCACTTAAGGTGCCTGCCGCTATTCAGGGAGGGGTGAGGACCAACGTGAGTTTAACTTACGTTAGCACGGCCACATGAAATTCCCACTCGTGTGTGTGTGTGTGTGTGTGTTTAGCGTTATTTTTCTGTATTCCCGTTAAATTCAGTAACATGATACAGGGCTAGATTTTGAGCCCTGTATCATATTATTGAATTTAATGGGAAAATAATGCTAGAAGTCCCACGCACATGAGTGGGGATTTCACATGACCACACTAACGTGCGTTAAACTCGCATTAGTCCATGTCCCCCCGTGAACATCAGCAAGCAGCCTTTGTCTTAATGTGCTTAGCAGTGTTGTTGTCGGCTAGAGCCCTGCCTCCTGGCCAAAACCTGATGGGACCCAACCAGGTTGGCCAGAGATTTTTTTAAGTGGATTCTGTAGCTTTTGTCTATCCACAGTTGTGATGTAGCTTAAGGGGAGAGGGAGGGAGGAAGTGGAACTAGCTCTTGCTGAGAATGGGGAGCCCAGAGCACTCCTTCCCATCCCTGAGAGGGTCTCCCCAACCAGGTACGTTCCTTATGCATAGGGAAGGAGTCCAGCAGTGGGAATGGGGTGCTTGGTTCGGGTCTAAAACATCTTAAATGCTCCCTAATCTGGTCTTGCTTTCCTTGGCCGTTACTCTTCCTCCCCAGTGCATGCTGGATCCAAACCCCTCTAGAACCAGAGTCAAATATGCTGCCTGCCAGCTGTATGTTTTCCTCCCTCCCCTCCCTCTTTGATGGTAAGCTGCTAGCTGGCTGCACACAGATGCAAGGCCTGTAGCTGTGAATGAATCCGACCTCTTGTCTGGTGCAGCGAATGCTGGGAAGAGGGGAAGAAGGGAAAGAGGAAGATGTTCTATTGCAGGGCTCCACTTCCAGCATGCTTTCAGGTGTAGAACTTGGTTACAGAACCATTCAGGTACCCCAATCCTGCATGCTATATTTTGGGTCAGGTTCAGGCAAGTTATTTGAGCCCATGAAGGGCTCTCTTGTCAGTGCTGAGTTCCTGGGCTATGTTCCTTCATTCTTAATCACAACAAAAAAGTTACCATAACAGATTGCTTTTACCTGACTGTCAGAACCAGCAAGCCTACTGAGCAGTAAACTTACAGGAATGGTTTCATTGGCCAAACCATTACTGCTGTGTGGAAGGCTTGCCTGGCTAAAGCTGCTGAGCTCCAGGTTGGAGCAGTAACTCGCCTGCGATCAATTTGCAGATATGAGAGGATTGAGATTCCTATTCACGTGGTCCCCCATGACACCATTGGGAAAGTATGCCTGGAATCTGCTGTAGAGCTGCCCAAGATCCTGTGCCAGGAGGAGCAAGACGCATACAGAAAAATCCATAGGTAACAGGGTTGGTCCTGCTTCCTTTCCAAAGCAGCAGATGGGACAGCTGTTGGCAGTAACTTACAAGGTCCAATGTTCTTGACTCACATAGTGATTTACATTGAACACAGCAGTACAGAAACCAATAAAATGTTGTGAAAGTTGCTGTTGATCAAATGTCATCTTTATTCACAGAGGCTACATTTTGAATCTTTTATTGTGGATTAGAGCATAGTAAGGAGCATTCATGGTCTGGCAGTGACGCTTTCATTAAAAGTAGAAAGTGATGCTTTCATTAAAAGTAGATAGCATGGTTCACTGTGTAGACAGGCAGCTGACAGAAACGGAGGGAGGGTATGTGAGAGAAGGTTTGTTACTAGAGGATTTACAGCACCACTAAGCTAGTAAAGTCCTCTAACTAGCTGGAGTTCAGCATGGAGAGAGTTACATTCCTGGGAATTGATGACAACCACTGTGCTCAGTGTGGTGGAACTCAGAGTGCCCCTGGCTGATAGCTTCCAATGTAGAATAGGTGTCTATGGTTTGATGCTGTTTGAGGGCTTGGTTGGGTGGCTGTTTTCAACAATTATGGCTTGCTGCTTCTTTGTCACTAGTTTGTGTTCTGTTTTTCCTTTAGCCTTACCCACCTGGACTCTGTAACAAAAATTCACAATGGCTCAGGTAAGGGTCCTAGGTAAGAATAACGTTTGTGGTCCATGTGACCTCTGAAACACCCCAAGGTGGAGTGGGGAATCACTCCACCCTCCTGCATACCACTTTGCAAATTAGTACAATCTCCAGAGGCCAGGTAGGAGCTAGGGGAGGGGGTCATGAAGGGTGCACTCAGGAGAAGGGAGGGGGTGGTCTGGATCATGAACCCATCCCCTATCCTCAAGTGCAAGCAGTTATCTCTGCTCCCTTCCTTCCCTAATTACGCTACTTCAGTGCTGAAGGGTAAAGGTTGAATCCATGGGCTAAAGCTAGATCGGGGTAGGCAACCCCCAGCACTGGCACACGAGGACATTTTTCTTGGCACGCAGAGCAGTGCCCTGGGCCCCTCCCTGGTATCCAGTCCAGGGAGGAGGAGGAAGCAGCAGCAGAAGCTGGAACTGAGTATTGCTTCTCCTCAGGATCGCCCCAGGTCACATGAGTGCTAAGCACACATGGTGCTGCTGCCTGAGAGAGAGGGCCTGCCCAGGGGTTCACCGCTGGCCAGCAGGGCTTTGGCCATAAGTCATGTGAGTGCTAAGCACACGCGGCTGCCTGAGGACTCGGTCCCGTGAGAAGCCATCTGACCACTGACATTTCTGATTTGTGTTTGCATCTGATGATGACAAACTACCAGCCTAAAATCTCCACACTCAGAATCAGGGCCAAGGCAGCTAGTAGGAGAGAAGTAAGGCTTGTTGATTTGAGAGCATTTTTTACTTCTTGTTAAATTTTTGTTTGCATTTCAGTATTTGATATATAGACACAAAGTAGTACAGTGATTATCTTTTATTGGACCAACTACAGTTGGTTGAGGTATGCACTAAAATATATCACTCTACTACTTTGTCTCTGTTGTCTATATTCGGGACCAGCAAGGCAACCTTACTTTCTCATTGACACATTTAAAACTGCTTGGGGCCTGGGGGCAGAAATCCTAGTTTAATTTTCAATTCTAGGCATGTGGGGAGGGTCTTTAATCTTTTTAATAGCAATATTAACTTTGGGGGGCTACCAGTGACCCCCCACCCCCTGCCGACACCCCAGTGTCTTACAGGTAGATGTTGAGGGGTTTTGGCACTCTGCCTCAAAAAGTTGCCTACCCCTGATCTAGATATTGGAAAGAGGCTAAATTAAAAAACAAAACAAAAACAACCCAGCCATATTTTTCCCAGACCTGCCATATTTTTAACAGTTTGTGTGGCCCTACCTGTAGCAGGCAGTAGGGCCTATATCACAACATGAATGCCATGGATTGCAACGATGGATCATGTCTGCATTGAGATGCTCAGTATTGATCCAGCCTATGAAAAGACCATGTCACACAAGTCCAGCTACTACATCTTGACTCTTCTGCATCTAACTTTGGGTCTTGCCTAATGGCCAACAGTTCCCTCCAAGATTGTGTTTTAATGGCAGTTAAAAGGTTTTGATAGTAAAGATCTCTGAGGGAAACAGCAGTGGCAGAAATAAATGGGACGGCCCTGTAAAGACTCTCTTCCATCTTGCAAAAATAATAGTAAAATTGGACCATGCTGGAGCAGTGTCAGAGAACTCATGATTTGGCATGGAACTGTGTGGGACTGGGGCTGAAGTCCTGGTAAAACAAACTGCTCCATGCATTCATTTACATTAGGCCCAAACAGATTTGAGATTGCAGCAGCACCCAAATAGATCAGGCTCGGGAAAGTCCAGCTCCCCTGAGCCAGGCTTGGACCCAGTGTATCTGGATTTGGATGGGCTCAGGCCTAAATTTCTGGCCTGAGCAGGGTTATATTCTCTGCAGTTTTAAAGCTGAAAGGCAATTTGTCTTCCCTTGGGCATCACTTACATGGCAGCTTTTCAGAAAAGAACTTTATATATATAATATCCTCAGAGTACCTGACAAATCGGGTCTTGCTGCATTTTCTGTTGTTTGCTGGGAAGCTGCTGTTTTCCCCTTTTGTGTAGGGATCTGTATGTCTCATTGTGAAACTGAGAAAATCCATGCAGGCTCTGCCTTGCGTGCATGAATTCTGTAGCCTGGTGAGCCATTTTTCCTTTCTCTGACACTTTGCATGCTTCTTGCCTTTGTCAGTATTCACCAAGAATCTGTGCAGCCAGATGTCTGCCATCAGCGGCCCCCTTCTGCAGTGGCTGGAGGACAGACTGGAACAGAACAAGCAGAGGATGCAGGAGTTGCAGCAGGAGAAAGAAGAGCTCATAGAGGAGCTAGCTGCTTTGGAGTGAAGAAAACCTGGCTCTTAGGGAGAACATGACCAGCAGCTGCTGGAGACTGGTCCATCCTTGCTTGCCTTACTAACTGTACCTCTTGCCTTGCACACGTGGCAGCTCAAAAACGCTTTCTCAAGAGGAAAAGGACTCTTGCCACAAACATTGTGGTGTTGGTGATGAAAGGATCCTTGCAAAGTGCTCATTTGAGTAGTCTTAACACCAAGTTGATCAGGGGGATTTGGTAGCAGCCTCTTAGGAAGAGATCACAGTTTGGAGAGAGGGATGCTCAGTTACCTTATTTTCCCTTTTCACATAAGAACTTGGGGAGCCTGAAAAGAGAGGAACACATGCAGAAATGCAGCTATAACTCTACTCTGGTTGTGACTTGCACAATTTAACAAATAAATGAAATTTGTCATGGGTCAGATGTGGTGAAGGTGTTCCAAAAGACACTCTCATTGTTGCCTTCTCTGTAGTAACTGCCTGAAAACTTCTACAGGCCAAGCTGATCATGGTGGCAGGATTGGGCCTCCTGCATTTCAAGCTAGTTCAAGAAAACCCAAATGAGAGTAGGCTGAGGGCAGAAGGGAGTTCAAAGCTGCACTGAGCCCTGTATGTAACTTCGAGCACTCTCCCCTTCTCCCAATACCTCTGTCTGTGATATTCTTCAATTCAGAGCATTCCTGTTTGGTTGGACTTGATGATGTTTTTTTGAGGGGTGTGTGTGTGTTTGTGAGAGAGAGAGAGAATTCTGCCATTTTTCCTCATAGCTACATTGGAGACTTCCAGAATATTGATAGCTTTGTAATGCATATTCTAGCATATCTGCCATGTTGGACAATTTGTGAATCATGCTGCAGTTTAAAAAGCAAACCCTGTAAGCCTGGAGGATAACAAATGCTATTACTATTGCAGTGTAGCTACAGGTACGGCAGGGCCCTTGGGGGAATAGGCAAATGCTGTACAGAGCTTGTCTGTGGTGGAGAAACTTTCCAGTTCCTTTTGAAAACCAGTTTAGCAGGTATATTTTACAAATGGTTACAGAATAGACACACGGGGTGCTGTCTGCTTTCTCAGTAATGGGTTCGGTCATTTTAAGCTGCCTAGAACAGTCTTCTGTATGGTGGTTCTTAACTGATTCTTAATTGAAACATGTCGGCAAACTTCTGCAGTGTAGCCGTACTGTGCCAAGAGTGAAGGTCAGGATCACTAGCACCTTTCAATTTGTTTAGATGTCCAATAGTTTGGGTTTGTTTTTTCAAATAAAGCTGGATTTTAGTAGTTTGTCACAGCTACATTCTTTCTTTAATAATACAATTTGGGCATTTCCTTTCTCTTGTTAAAAAGCATGAGAAGATATGGGAGGTCTTGGCAGGGCGAGAAACATTCTTTTGTTTTTAAACTTCATTTCTTAAAGATTATTTCTTTCATTTTACAGTAGTTACCAATCAGTTTTCTAGCTTAAATCTCACTAGAAACAATCCTCCAAGCTTTTGAAATACCAGATAATTAAGCTTGAACCAAGATCAATTATGGATGATGGTTGCTTTGTAGAAAAGTATCTTCTCAGCACTCTGACAAAGCAGGAGAGATGTTTTAGTAGTAATGTTAAACCTGGCCCATTAGGCAGCATTAGCCAATACTCTTCATGCTGGCAAAAAAAAGTAACCAATTAAACTGCAGGACCCTGCACTGGTGCCTAAGACACCAATGGAGGACCTTCAACATGTATTTTTCATAAGTGTTACTTTAAAATGTGCATAGGTGGCAACCCTATTTCCATGTAGTACTTTCTGCAGCTTTTCCAGCTGTGCTTTTGTAATGTCTGAAAGTATGAACATATGTTCTAATGAGAATTTTCAATCAGTGTTCCAAAATAATGAACATGTCTTAAGTGATAAAAATACCTCCTTTTAACCACCCTGACTGGGAGAATGATCAGGTGTTTAAAGTGTGATAGTAGGCTCTTAATTTGGGAAAGGTGATTGTGAGAATACATCCTGGTGTTTGTGGTGGGCAGTGGCGATAAACCACCAACCTGCATTTGTTAAATTTCCATTTGAACCATCAGGGAGGGGCCACATTCTTATTGCATCACATTCAGCACCAGCAATAAATGTCTCAGGCATCTGTTCAACAAGCTATTTTGGCAGATGCTTTGTTTATGGACAGACTTTCCGCCTTTAGAGGGACTAATCGCCATGCTTATATATATTTCCCTTTGTTGTTCAGTCTAAAAAAGGACCCTGCTGCTCTGTTACTCTTCAGTACCCCAGATGCTGAAATGCTTCTTCTGGTAGCCTGATTTATTGGTGACTGTTAATGATTTCCTAAAAGCTTTGGGGCCTGTAGGTGCTAATAGCTTGTGAGCTCCTCGGAGAGGTGCTGGTTTTTATTACACATGCATACACTGTTTAGCAGAACAGCTCTCAACAGGTGCCTGTGTGTACCTTGGTAACCATCTCTGGCTGCATGAGAATTGGGGACCATCTAAGCTGCTCAGCACTTTAAAAACCAAATAGGCCTTGCCCAGCTTCTCAGTTTTGCATGCTTCAATGTACCTAATGCAGGTCAAGGGGTACCATGCACCCACTTTCACAATGGCATTAGGGGGAACAAATTCTGTTCCTTAACGTTTTTGATCCAAGCTATATAAATGCATAGATCAATTCTCATTCCCCATGAGGGTCTTATGTGGAATGTCCACTGGCTCCTCTTGCCATAATGCAAGTCATGAAGCCATAAGCAGCTGTTACAAGATTTTAGCTATAAAAATGCTTATTGTTAAAATGCTACATCTGCCCAAGCCCCATTTGGTGTTTGCACTGGCACCGTGCTCTAAAGTTTTGAGCCAATGGCTTCCTGTTAAAAAGATCTGTGCGAGAATGGGGCCTGGGTTTTAACCTTGATCCCTCCAAGCAGTCCTGTGCAATAAGCGGAGACACAGCAAAGTAAGTCTACTCTACACTGGAATGACTCTTACTCACTAGCAATGTTCCTGCTCTCCTAGGGCAGAAGACATTTCCAGTGCAATAAGGCAGTAAGATTACTCTGTCACTCTTCCTGGGCTGATCATAAACACACGTGGTCAGAGAGGCTGAATTGAGTGTTTCACATTAGCTGGGAGGCAGGGAAACTTCTGTAATGGCAATCTTGGCTCTACTCTCACAGGAATTAGTGCATGTAGGACTGTGTTGTTCCACTTTTATCCTGCAAGAACACTTGCTAATGACTGGGTCCCCCAATGTAGCTTTTACAATGACAGGTGTTCTTGAGAGAGAAAAGCAGAATAGCACATTCCTACATGTGCTAATTCCTGTTCGAATAGAGCTGTGACTGCCATTATGGAAGTTTCCCTGGTACCGTGTGAAAGTGGCCATAGTCATTTACCTCGGTAGTAGTGATCTTGCTAAAAGTTCTCCAAAATATATTGAGTAACTCAGCGTTAGCAGCAGATAGTCTTACGTGTTAGCACAGTCTACTCTTATACCTACAGTTGGGTGTGTAACCAAGGGTTTGCTGTGGGAGGGGGATCGCTAATATTCCCCCCAGGAAGCTTCACTGCCTAATGATCACTACAGCTGGCCTTTCCAAGCACTGGCAGTAATAGGTTCTGTCCCTCTTTCCTATCCTCTGCTCACCTCCCACATGTCTCAACTGTCTTTGGGGCTCTGCTGCCTCACGTTGGGGTTACTGCTTTTGCTGTGGAGAGCATCCCCTTGCCCAGAACTTGTTACTCAGCCCTGGCTGGGAGAAGGGACCCTGAGCAAGCTGCGGTCTTCATCCCTCCCTCCCCCGCCCCCATGTCCTGTATTCTAGGGATGTGTCAGTGACCACCCTATTCCCAGGTCATGTAAGCCCTTTCCCTCGCTGGCTACCCATGAGCTGGTTTGTGTAAATATTGCCCCCCAAACTAGCTCCTTGTTCAGGATTTCCATGTTGGCAATCCTGAACGCAGATCTACTGCGAGGCCTAAATCCACTCTCTGTATTTGTATGCTACAAGTGGGGCAATAACTTCTGCTTACTTGCCCAAGAGAAGTAATTGCCACTTAGGGGGTAAGCTTATGTAAGATGGGAATGATTGCTGGAGGTAGCCGTTCTGCAGCTAGGATCTGATGGGAGTTTTAACCTGTTTAAAACTCTAGCTTTTAACCTGTCCTCTCCAGGTGAAGCTCCAGCTTCTCTAGGTTATCCAGAGAAATTGGAGCTCCAGGAGGAGCTAGGGGATAGTGCTCCAAAGGGAACCAATGGTCCCATACTGGCATCCCTGCTTTCTGCCAGCACGTGTGCTATCCTGCTGCCCAGCATTTGCAGTGGCCAATGGGATTTTAGACATTTTGGGAAACTAAGTTCCTGTTTCTTTCAGAGAACACTAATATCCCTTCCCCTGCTGATGGACCCCTAGCTCCACGCATAAGGGGAGAAGTGATTTCAGCCTCCTTGGTGAGTGGTCAGCAGCAACAGGAATGAAACCAGCAGCTTATTCCACCAAGCCACATTATCCGTGCCAGCTGCCATAGATTCCTTTCACTGCTTTTGTAGCCCAGCTTTGAGGGGATCCAGTTTGCAGTCCGCCTTGGCGTCATTTCCATTGCTGCTCATCTCACTGCTCAGCTCATGGTGACCTCTGCAGAGGTGGCCAACATCTCTGCTTTGGTGAAGGAGGGGAAGCACATTGAGCAGCAGTGTCTGTAATGGACAGGGTGATCCTATGAGTGGATAGCAGGAGTGAATCCCACTCAGTGCAGTGCTGATGCTACCCACCTGTCTCTCCCTCTGTTCTCCTTCCTAAGTCTCTGCCCCAGCTCCTGTCTCTCAGATTGTAAGCCCTAGGGGCAGGGACCGTGTCTATTTTATTACTTTGTAAAGTGCCAGGAACACTGCTGGCGCTATATAAATATTTGTTAATAATAATAATAATTGCCAAAGTTCCACCCCCTTAATTTATCCAGCTCATTTAATTTCCAGTTTATCCAGCTTCCAAGAAATTTGAATGTTGATGGCAGCAACATAGCAATGGGGTAGTCCTTTTCCTTAGCTTCAGTGTTTCCACATAACCTCCCCACAAGCTAAAAGAACCATTCCCTTGGCCCCAAATTCATGGGGGGGCTATCCCTCCCCCCTCTGGTCCATTTTTAGACCCAGGCTTCTCTACTACTTTGGGGAGAAAAACTGACTGTTCTGTCACCAGATTTCTATTCTGAAGGTCACTGGTATTAAAGACGCTCTGGACTCTGCACATTCTTCCTCTGCTTCAGGTGACAAGGCCCTTCAAAAACAGATCAGGAATGATCAATTAGAAGGATTCTGAGTGGCAAATCAGCAACTGATGATCTTCATGGATCAAGAGCTTGAGAAATATCCCACAAAGGGCAAAAAAGACAGCAGTGAGAGTTTGGGTGGGGAGAGCTGCAGCTGACAGTATTTCTGAAATACAAGTCTCAGCCCTTGAGAGCAAGAGGTGCTTGAGGGTGCATCCACCATCATTAAAGACAATGGGAGTGTTGCAATTGACTTCAGTGGGTGAAGGGCTGTAGCCTGAGCCCAGACGAGGAGTAAGGGCAGCTGGAGACCCAGGAGGCCTCCATCAGGGATGATTGGGGAGAAATGGAGACTTTTAATAAATCTCCCCACCCGCCAAAAGCCCTATAAGAGCCTTTCCTGTTTGGCTGAGAGAGCACACACTCTTCTCAGCATCCCAGGTTTTTGCCAAACAGACTGAGATCATATGGAAGCCCAGGAGATTAGGCCAGAAGGCAGAAACCCCACTAGGGCTACTCATGCTGCTCACTGTTTGACTCTCAGAGCTGGAGTAGCATGATCACAAGAGGCAGAAGTGAAAGACCAGAAGACCCAACATTTCCTTTGACTCCGAGTCCTTATAAGGGCGGGAAAGGGATCAGACTGAGTCGTCTTGCCCTAGAAGTTTAGTTCCTCTGTGCAGATGCAATGTAGCTGCTCATCTGCACTTGCATCCCTGTGTTCTGTACCCAGTCCCTGACCCATCTGTCCTTAAACTATCTCTTTCCCCTAGCTTTTCTGAACAGTCCGACTCCTATCTATATTTGCATAAGCCAGTGCATGCAAATCCACACTATTTTTCTTCTCTGGGAGATGTGGCAATTCTAGACCCCATTCCAGTCCAAACTCACTTGCTGTCACCAACCCACTCTGTGTGAGAGCTCGGCTCGTTGGAAACACATTCCAGAGTTAAACCCTGGAGAGGGGCACCTTCCTCTCTTTGACCCATATCAGTAGGGGAAGGCTAACATAGAACCCAACCCTGTGCTCATACCGCAGAGATTGCCAGATAAGTTATCTGGACAGGCAGGTTCTGAAAATCGCACTCATTTGAACTGTTACTGGGGATGTACCAAGGAGGCACCTGTGTCCTCCCATTCATTTCTCTTCCTACCCCTCCCATGGTCTGAGAGGCCTTGGTTCTGCCACTGCTTGTTATGGGGGTCACTACTCCATGTTAGGGAGAAACCAGCTGATCAGGGCCAGGCCAAAAGAGAGGAGGTCTCCCCCTGGTGGCTACCCCACTCTTCTAGGAGAGAAGGGGTAATTAGTTGAGAATTCCCCACAAGGCTCCCTTAGACCTTGGAACTTAATTTTGCTCTCTCTCCCCGCCCCCCTAATTGATCTTGAAGGCAGACTGCAAAACCCTATTTGCATTCCATGTTTGGGCAGCCCTTGCTAATTATCTAAAGCACATGCCTTCAGCTGCTGGGTTATCATGTGTGTTAATTCACCAGGTGCAGGAGGGGTTACTGGACTAGTCTATTTTTAAGATTTGTCAAAGAATCATCTAGAGCAGGAAACAGGAGCTTTTGCTTATGGAACAAGTTGTGGAGTAAAATTAAAAAAAAAAGGGGGGGGGTAGTGATCAAACCACACATGCACAGCACCATCCTCCAGCAGTATTGCACACACACTAGCAGCTAGCACAGGCCCCAATGATTTCAATATTTGTTTTGAAAAGGCTGGCCAAATAAATAGGTCTTGCATTGTCTCTAGAAAATGTTCAGGTTTTGGTAAACTTCCAAAGGAAGAGAGTTCTAAAGTTGTGGAGCAACAACACTGAAAGCTTGCAGGCACATCTGCACACAATCTGTCAACTCAGGTTCATACCCACAAAGCACGCACACTCACACAGGTACTGCAAATCGTAGCACATAACTTCATGAAAACTTGCAGCTGTTTTCTTTCTCACTTTCTGAGCGCCTTCACCTGGTCTTCTCTTAAGAGCCCATGACCCTTTTTAGTACTACCTTAATGAATCTATTCTCCTGTCTCAGTAAGACTTACTTAGCGAACAATTTCTCCTTTCTAGAATTAGTAATTTCTGTGTGGTTAACAGACTGGTTTTGATAGAAGGTTGTTTTTTGGGGTTGGTAAGTGCAAACCTTTACTGCTAGCTAGTAGCTATGTATTGTTCAAAGCACTATGATATCTAAAATCTTCCTGGATTGTTTTGAAATTCATTTTAAGGTACAGATATAGCTGTCCATCCCCAGTAAAACAAGCAATTAGTTTATAATGTCTCCCTTCCAACTCCTCTTTTTTTAAAAAAAAACAACCCCACAACATCCCTGTTCTTGCTGTTTCTTCCTTGCTCTGCTATGCAAAATTGCAAGTATATGGTATAGCACAGTTTCTAATGCTAATTTTAATATTTTCTATTCTGATAAACTTTTTTCTCCCCCCTCCTCTTGAGGACACATGTGACTTGGGAATCTCACCTTTCTTGTCTTAAGATGTGTAACCTGGTGTGTGTGGTTTTTTTCTTTTTCTTTTTCTTTTTCTTTTTAAAGCTTCCTGTGGAAAGAAGGGCTATGTGATTGCTGTGCATATGTATATTCACCCCCTTAACTCTTAATACAATAGGCCAGTTTCTGCTGGACTTAATTGAGAGACAGGAGGCCCAACAGTAAGGGATCTGAAACTTAATGATATGGGGACAATCCCATGCCCCATGTGCGCTGCATGCAATGTGCGTGCATGTTCATCGTAGGAACATTGTGTGGCGTGGTTCCTGCATGGAGGGGGTTTAGGATTCCAGCCACTGAGCATAGTTCTAGGGAAGATATGGCCCTGTTTGCTGCTGAAAAATCCCATTGACTTGTATTGAACATTGTTGTCTTCTATGAAACCAGGCTTCTTTATTTCAGGTGCCTGGAACTATTTGTTTGACTTAAAAATAAAATAGAACCCTGTGGTTCCTTTGTAGCTGTTCCTGGGCTGTGTGCATTAGCTCTGTCCATTAAGGCATCTGTTTTTCTGAGGACTGATGGTGTAATGCTTAAACCTATCTGAAAAAGAGGCTTTTTAGAAAGCTTCAGTAATGCCTCTCTCAGCTGATGAAGCTTGTATTGCTTATTGAATGTGTCATGAAAACCACTTTGCTATAAAGTTGCCGCTGTGGCTTGGGAGTGTGTCCGCCTCTTTGATATAGAAATTTGGGCTGGATGATGTGACCAGGAAAATCTGTAATTACCTGCTTAAACTCCCATGCCCCACAATGACATCAAGAGTCCCATCTGCTTTCTCTCCTCTCTCTAAACAGGTCCAAAATGCTTCCCATATTGAACATTTGCCATTGCCATTAAGGAAATATTCCAGACTCTGAACAATCAAAGCAAAGTTTGGCTTCTCATTTCTCTAGCAAGTCCTTGCGCAGGAGCGAGGGTGGCCATACTCCCCTTTAAAAGAGAATGCGTATGAAAAATACACGTTGCAGGGCTGCAGTGGTTCCAGTGCAACCCTAAACCATGTATTTTTCATACGCATCCTCTTTTAAAGGGGAGGTATGGCCACTCTACTAGGAGCATGTGAACAATAAAACCACATGGAGGGAATTCTGGCACGAATGCCACCACAGACTGCTCGCTAATGTTCCTTCTACCATCCTATCCTTAAGGGTCCTCCTTGTCACTAAACTAAGGCCACTTTCCCACGAGCTGCTTCAGCACCGCATGCGCTATTTAAATCTAGCACAGGTTCCGTCTTGTGGGAAAGTAGGAATTGTGGTGCTCTCATCAGCAGGCTCATGTAATGGACAGGGTACCCTGGGTGTTGCGCGATCCTGCTGGTGGGAGAGTCACAATGCCTACTTTCCCGTGAGATTGGAGCTGTGCTAGATTTGAATAGCGCATACTCCCATGGTGCTGAAGCAGCTCGTGGGAAAGCGACCTGAGCATGTGTCCATGCAACTTCTCAACTTCCTGTTGCTACTCCTGTCTCTCTCTCTCTTGTCCAGCCTACCCTGTAAGCCCTTTGGGGCAGGGACTTGCCTGTAATCATGACTGTTCAATGCCAGGCACATTGCTGGTTCTATATAAATAAGAAAAATTAACACTGACTGGTTGTAAGCGGGAGGTTGGAAGAAGATTAAACCCAGATTGACCCAGATTAAACATGAGCCACAGCATTATTATTTATTCAACATGCCTTGTTCATTACAGATCATAAACGAGGTATCCCCACCCACTCAGTCTCACCAGCCAACCCAGTCTTAGTGCCTGTCTAACACATGCTTTTGTAAGGTCTGGAACAGGAGCAAGCGAGAGCTTGTAATTATGAAACGGGACTAGAAGTTGGATGTTGTCTGGGGTAGATCTCTAGTTGGCATAACTGAGGCTGGTTAAGCTCAGATGTTGCTTATCGGAAGTAGGGATGGGCGAACAGATCGCTGTTCGGTTCGTCTGTTCTGTTCATTCACTGCATTTGGGTTCGGCCGTTCAGTTTGGTCCTGTTTGGTTCGGGCGTTTGGAAAAAGACTGTGTGAGGAATGATGACCCCACACCCATGACGGTGGGTCCTGGGGCTACTAGAGTGTCAGCTTAAATATATTGGCCACAGCTCTCCTTGCTGGTAACTTGGCCCCAGAACCCTGACAGCGGGTCCTGGGACTGGAGTGGCAGCTTCTGGATATTGGCCACAGCCCTCCCTGCCTGTAACTTGGCCCCAGAACCCTGGCAGCGGGTCCTGGGACTGGAGTGGCTGTTCCTTGATGCGGTGGAAAGACATCGCCTCCATGCAAGGAATGATGGCCCCAGACCCATGATGGTGGGTCCTGGGGCTAAGGTGGCAGCTTCTAGATACATATTGGCCACAGCCCTCCCTGCCAGTAATGTAGGCCCCAGGACTAGGGTTGTAGCAGAATGCCGCCGCGGCAGCTGTTACCGACAGAAACCCCTATTCTGCACATTGCGGCACAGTTCGGCAGAGACAACTTTCCGAGGGCTGCAGCTGCGGTTTGTCGCTAATGGTGCCGCGGCATCAGAACTGGTGAACGGAAGCGAAACTTTTGCGGATTCCAATAAGAAGCGGCACCAGCTCCCCTTTCCGTGGACCGCAGAATCTTTGTGGTTATCTGATCATTGTATCATGTTTCCGCCACCCGGAATACAAGGTATCGCGAGACCCGGCAGCATGATCAACCCTCGGACCCTGTTGACGACACCCACATGCCCAATTTCATTGGCTAGGGCTTTCCCAGAGAGACATGTCCCACCTTCACCATTAAGTATAAATAGGTGTGTTTGTAGCTTGTTTCTCCCTCTTGATC
>QEPC01014973.1:1658285-1697950 GCA_003113815.1 Sphenodon punctatus
AAAAAGGGATGGTGATTGGGCAGGCTGGCTGCTACTCCAAGCCTCTCCACCCCTGGTGCCTGGAAGTCTGCTCCTCAGCTGTCTCCCCCTCCCTGTCACGTTTTGCCTTCCAGTGACACGTGTTTGCCACCCAAACGCGATCCGAACTGACCGAACTGTTCGGTCATTTCGACGTTTGGAATTGAGTTCGGTTTGGTCAGTTTGGGTTCGGGTTCAGTCACCCGAACAGGCTGAGTTCGGGCCGAACTCCGAATTTCCGAACCGCGTTCACCTATCCCTAATCGGAAGACTTCAGTGTTGGCATAAAATACCAAAGGCTTAGTTTGGTGACAAACTCTGATAAGCGTATTGCTTACAAAGCATTTCTAACATACCTATGCAGCCACACCAGCTGTTAGTCCTGAATGACCAAAATAGGGTATTAGCATGATAAATATCCACTTGACTAGTACAAAGGCCTAAGGTTTCAATTCTTATTTATTTACTGATCATAACCAGTTACAAAACAAGCTATATATGACATTCCTTATTGTACCTGTCACAAAACCATTCTGAACCTTGTGTCTGACTCTAACATACATTTTCCTTATTCAGTTTATGACAGGGCTGCATCTCTGAACCATCCTTTTAACATAAGAACACATTCTACATTCCAGATTGTGTAAGCAGTTCATTTACAGGTCAGGGCCACAGTTCATCTGTGTGTTGGTGTTTTCTTTGCATGATCCAAGATTTTACGTTGGTCAAGACTTCAGAAATGTCTAGGCCTTTTACCAAGTCCTACAGATGTGGCAGCAGTGTAGTAGCTACCAAAAAAGTAAAATGGGCTATTGTACATTTTCAGACATAGAAAACTTCATTCCCAGATAACTTTTCCCCCATAGTGTTGTATTCAAAATCAGAAATCCAGGAGAGCAATAACTCCATCTTTCTATTAACGCCTTCACTGCTGTCAACTTGTGAGTTGAGTAGCCAAGTGTGCTACTCAGTGCTGAAGCAATAATGTCCACACTGCCAGGACTTCGGAACAGCGATTAATTTTTTTCTTGTCCCTTTCCTACTGCTGTTGGCTAACCTATTAATAGTCTACTGAGCTCCAAGAGGTGCTGATGTAGCAGCTATTACATGCTCTTGGATTTATCTTCCTCTGAGTGATGCCACAAATGTTTTTTCTCACCCCACTGTGTAGTTCACTTCTTTCCATATATCACTCGGCATACAGCTGAGGTCCAGGTTTGATCTTGTTACATAGGCACCTGACTTGTGGCAGGAGAGAGTCTAACACAGGTGCTAATGTTGGGCTTCCTCCAAAGTATATACAGCATGTGTGTGTGACTACTAGACTCTTAGAGGAAAAGGAAGGGAAGCCACGGATACTGTGTTCTTTCTCACTACTTTGAAATGGAGACCAAGTAGTTCAGATCTTTTACTGGACCAATTTCTATGGGTCCAAGCTTCTGTATGCAGGCATTTGAGCTTGAAAACTCGCCTCTCACCTACAGAAGTTGGTCCAATAAAATATCTCACCTGGTCTACTTTGTTTCCCTCTTACATTTTGGAGGAACATGGCAATCGCTCTCTTGACCACTACTTTTGAAGCATCCTAGATGGTTGAAGATGGGAAACTATATGGGATGATTTGGTGCAGAAATAGTATGGGGAATGTTCTCCTGGGTGTTTAGCTGTAGTCTTGCTAAAAGCATGTATAACCTGATTGCCATCTTCAGGCTGAGAAGGAGTTTTTTCCCTAAGCCGATTGATTAGTGACCCCGGGAGAGAGGGGAGGTCCACTTTCCCCCACAGCATGTAGGGTGACTGATTTTCTTGGGTCTTCTAGGTACATAATACTAACTCTGTGCTGCTATTGCAGTGGTCTTTGTCATAGATGACTCTTGGTCCCTTCTGCTGTCTCACTGTGGCACACTGACTCATCCCTCCCCCACCCCAAGCAGTATGACCTCTATTTCATTTTGGGGTTGGGGTTTGTATGGATCTTGCTTCAGGGGATCAGTATGTGCATGACAAAGGTGGCATTGGGCACAGTTCATTGATATATTGTAAAGCACAATTATTCTTGTAAGCAAGACGCATGCCCAGAGCAAGCTCATACCTGTACGCCAGCCATGAGACTCTGACAGCAATGACTTGGCAGTCTGGGGCAGAGTAAGTATTCCCTGACTGAATTTGCAAGGATGGAGAGAAGTGGAATAGAGCATATTCATTTAATCAAAGTGAAAATGTTTTGGTTCTTGGAAAGTGAAATGTATTAAATTACCGGAGTGTGGGTGTGTTTGGAATCTTGGAAAAAGTTTTTTAAAACAAATCTGCTTCATGTGTTTCAAAATGAAACTTTCCAGGGGAGAAAAATTGGTTTCAGTAAGCTGTGCTTGTTCTTCCTTAGGAATCCTAAGAATCTTTAATAAAACTAATGTAGAACTATTGAGTGCCTTGGCGCAGTTATAGTTGTATAAATTGCTGGAGAAATGTGCTCCATTAATAACTCTGGAGACTGGCACACTCTCTCTCCATGGGCAATAAAGGGGCAAAGACGGAAGATGAAATGCAGCAAGACTGCACAACTCGAAATCTGTGCACCTTGCTAAGTTAGAATAGTCACACTGTTGCTCTGTTAGCTCCTATAGCGTTACAGAGAGAGCCACTTTCATGCTGTAAGGCATCACTTGGGATCAGGAAGGGATATCCCAGTACCCCTTTTGCAGCACCACACAGGTGACTGGATATCTTTGTAAAGTATGGTGAGGGAATGGTCTTCAGGCATTGGTGGCTGATGGAGGGAAGGTACCTGATTATTTGGAGCAGTTATCAAGGGTGGGAAGCCTTTTCCCTCTTGTGGGCCACTTTGAATATCAGTACAAGCTCCATGGGTCACACTGGAGTTGGTGGCAGGGGTGCTTAAGGAGTCCGCTCAGGATGAGGAAAGAGAGGGGGGAAGCAGATTAATGATCCACTTTTTTGTCCTTGAGTATGTGCCCTCCTCTCTGTTCCCTTCCCCTGAGCTCATTCTTTCAATGCCTGAGGATATGGGCTGGATCCATTGGCCAGGTCCAGGAACTGGAAAGGGACCTTTTTTAAAGAAAGAGAGCCTTGAGCGTCACCTGAGGGTGCCAGGGCAGGCACGTCCCGTAGATATCTAATCAACCCACTCATGTAAACCCTGCATCAGGCTATCTCTGTACCTCATGATGCTTTGATCCCTATCCTGCCTTCCTTTGCCCATGCCCTGGAAAATTCTAAGGCCAGTTCTAACAGGGATCATTATCCATTAATTCCAATGGCTGTTACTACAGAAATGTCTTGGACAGCTAGATCTTCTGCTGGCAATAACTTACAGCATCCAGCATACACTGAAATGAAAAAAAATGTCATCCTTCAGCATTCAAGAGAGGGGGAACTCCCTCTGTATTGAAGATCCTCTGCACTTCTTGTTTGACAAACTTAATTTCAGCTGCTCTACACTTTTGCTTTGCTTTGCTATGGTCTGTAGTGTTCAGAGGCTGCTGGATCAAGAGGTGTAGCTGCCATTTACTCTTCCAGAATGAGTGTCTTTCAAAGCAAGACACGCACTGGAGAACAGGCTTATCTGGGTAAGCATCCATTGACCAGTCAATTGCCCAGACTCGGAGTAGATGGATGTGCTCAAAAAAGATTGAACTGGCTGAAGCCATGCTGTTAGCAATCCATCTGCCTCAGTAGTATTACAGGAAACAGGCCATGCTTATTTATTTGCTCTTCATATGCATGTTCAAGGACACGTTAAAAATGATGAAAACCTAATATGTTGGTAACAATGCATAGCCTAGTGCATGGGTGGGCAAAATTTCCTAATCTTGAGAGTCATATTCAGTTACCGCAATGGGACCAAAGAGACAGTTTGCCCACTTATGGTCTAATGGATGAGGTGGGATACCAAGGGTCAAATCCCATCTGAGCCATGAGCTCACTGGGTAGCCTTGGGAAAGTCACTATCCATTAGTCTTGGTTTCCCCTCTGTAAAATGGAAATAATAAGGATGTTGTGTTGTGAGGAGGACCTTGGTAAGGGCTGTAAAGCACTTTGACCACTGAAAGTGCTATAGAAATGAATAATAATAATAATGTGCTGACTCCGTATAGTGCAAACTCCTTGTCTGTGCCTCCATTTTGAGATACACATAATTGTGACTCCCAGACAGCAACAAAGACATCGAGTATGTTGAGTATCAGTCACGGTTGTGACCCCATCGCAGATAGTTTGACCTTACTTGGGGTCCTGCTGTAGTAGCTGGGCCACTGTGGCAGAGTCTTTGACTTCTGTGTAGTAATAGAGTTGATTGGTTAATCCCAGTGGTAGGTCAAACATGGGTGCTGAAGGTCAAATGCTGAAGTTGACCTGTGCTGGGAGAGGGCTGCTAGCACCTCTTTTCAGGTGTTGGATCTGTAACTCCTGTGAGTCTCCCATAATTGGGATGGCTTCCTCTGCCAAGGGGAGTTTTTGTTTGTTTGTTTATTTATCATTTTTCTACCCCACCCCCTCCTGCTCACAGAGCAGCTCGGGGTGACTTACAAGATGCATAAATTTGCTAATGATCTTGCAACAAGGAAACGTGATCCCAGTACCCCACATAGTTGCAAGTAATGGCAGCTGCCTGCAACACATTCTTTCCAATGGGAGGTGTGCTGGGAGGAACAGACTCTCATGGCCCTGGCAATAATTGCAGCTGTACTTGGTGGTGGAATTTCATCCTGCACGTGTGCAATGGAGCCAGCTCAACAGGTGACGTTCTGTCTCGTCCGCCCAAAGCCTCTAGGAGCAAATTGAGATTCAATTGCTTGTTGCACCCCACCCCTCCCATCACTCATGTCATGCTACTTCCAGTTCCCACAAATTCTCCATGGCTTAATGGCAGCTGCAGCATTTTCCAGTTCTTCCATCTGGGGTGTGTCATGCCCTGCTGTCCAGAATTTATCCCCCTGCTTCTGCTACAAACCTAGAGCGATTTCTTTCTTTCCCTGAAAGCCAAAGGATATAGAGGCCATAGAGTGCTTGCTGTCAGTGTAACGGGTATACTATGTAACTAGATAGGGCTTCTCTATGAGATCACACCCCCTCACTTCATGAATCTGCTTCCTGTGCAGGTATTTCCTCTTGTGGATGTGGAGTGTCCCGGGCCTGTCATCCCAGCACCAAACTTATATGAGAGTTTAAATGGATTTTAAAAAACTAAACACATGAAAACAAAACAGGGTTTTGTTGAATTTTTGAGCACTGCTATGTTAATACTACTCCCAGAACTAAATCTCCATGAGCAAAAAAAAGTTGAATAGGGTTGAAAAATATAATAATCCTTCAAAAATTGAAAAACTATAACTTTCTTGTTTTTCATCCAATGTGTATGAAATTTGGAAAGTTTCTTCACCTCACCCAAGCAAACCTCCTTACCAAATGTCATACTGATAGACCAAATCATCCTGATTTTTATAAGGAATAGAATACTTGTGAATTTAATGCAGTGATGCAGATGCCTTAATTATAGATCCACTTCTGTGGCTTTAATAAAGAACCCCATTAAGACTGTAAGATGGTGATAGTTTTGTGCTGTGGGAGAAAGAAGCCCTCCTGTGTTTATCTGCTTATGTGTGATCAGAACATTAGTGCCATACTAGGTAACACCAATGGTCTAGTGAGCCCAGCACCTGTCTCTGACAGTGGCCAAACTTGGTCACTTGGAAGAAGTACCTAACAAGTCACAATTAGCAATCTGTTCTCTGTTTTCCGCTCCCAGCTCCTAGCAATAAGAGGTTACATCCCCCCAAACCTTCCTGGCTAATAGCTACTAATGAACCCATTCTCCAGAAACTTGTCGAAACCCTTTTAAACCCAGCTATACTACTGGCCTACTACTACATCTTCTTGCACCAAATTCGACAACTTGTGTGTTGAGTGAAAAAAACCAAACTTTCATCTGTTTTAAATCTGCTCCATGTTAGTTTTCATGGGGGTGTCCTCTATTTCTAGTAATATGAGAGAGTAAATAACCATTTCCTATTGACTCATTCCGCATCACTCAGGATTTTATAAACTTCTATCATAGCCCCCCTGTTGTCTCTTGATGCTGAAGAGCCCTAATCTCTCTAGCCTCTCTTTATAGGGGAGCTGTTCCGTACTCTTGCTCTTTTCTGTACCTTTTCTAGTTCCACAATACCTTTTTTGAGATGGGGGTGACCAGAACTGCACACAGTACTCAAGTTGCGGTCACAACATAGATGTATATGGAGGCATTATGATATTTCCCCCCTTACAAATAATTCCTAACATTGTTTGCTTTTTTTATATATATATATACTGATGCTGGTGCCACACACTGAGCTGAGGACTTCAATGTATTGTCCACAATGACTCCCAAGGTTCTCTTTCCTGGATGGTAACTCCTAATTGTACCATTAACTGTTTACTAATGGTAACTACCATTCACTACCTAATTGTTACCCAGAGCTGTTCCGGGTGGTGCGGGGGCTGGTCAGTCCGTCCTCCCTCCACCTGGACGGGGACTTGTCCCAGGCCCGCTGTGAGGAGTTTGCAATCTACTTTACAGACAAGATCGCTCTGATCCAGAGCAACTTCGACACTGGATTAGGAACAGTAGAGAGGGAGCATGAGGTGATGGAAGCTCTGTCTGGTCCATCTTTCTGGGGTGACTTTCAGGAAGTGACGCCAGCCGATGCTGTGGATGTCTTGGGGTCTGTTAGAGAGGGAATGGAGCTCTAGCTGTGTCTGGCTCCATGCTGGCTGATGCCAACAGCATGACTGGAAAATGAACTGAGCATTAGCTAGCATGGCTTGAATGCTCCCCTTACACATGTGGAGTGGGGCAGGAAAGGGCTGGGTTGAGATGCATAACTTCCCCTGCTGCTCCTATGCTGGGAACAGAACCCAGTGCATGAGGCCATGGCCACCTCTCTCCCTTAAATGCTTAGTGCTCAGCCATGTTTCTTCCCTCCATGAGCCTCCTGAATCCATTCATGCCCAGGTTTTCTTTGCTTGCTGCTGCTAGCTTGAGCTGCACGTGCTTGATTTGGAATTCTGAATTCTCCTAAGGGATCACAGGTCAGTCTCTCCAGCCCCTCCTCTACAAGTTGCATTAGAGGCTTATGACTGTTCAGCATGTGACACAGGGGTCTTGACTATCAGCATGTAAACGCTCTTTGGGCTAGGGACTCTTGCTGTTGCTATGGGCTCAGACACAATGAGGTCTCCAGCTTGGTGCAGATGCATTAGGCAACACTTCTACTTGTAGGGGGAAAAGGAGTCCCTCTTGTCTAGGGATGTAGCTCCCTCCTTCAGGATAGCTGTAAGACTTGGTTAATGTAATGAGCAGTGCTGGGGCCCATGTCAGCCCTGTGAATCTGTCCTTTAAATCCAGAAGCATGGAGGACACATGGAAGGGCCAGTGGACCTCAGGCTTTGCTCCAGGCCATCTTAAACTTGATGGGAAGGTGAGTGAGGATGGGGCTGCTGCTAGTCAGCCACTGATCAGACCTGACCTTGTAAAGAGAGGCAACAGAGTTGACACTAGTGCTTTTGCATCCAGTTGTGGGTGTGGTCTTGCAGAGAGGCACCAGTGATGGGGTCTGGAAGAGGTGCCAAGTCTGAGCCTTGGCACAAATGAATCCCTGGGATGATTGTCTGTGCCAGGGAAACCTGAGTTTGAAACCTATATCTGGGGCAGATGGCCTGGTGAGTGGCTCACTCTTTGTTCCATTTGGTTCCTAGCTTCTCCTCATGTGCAGAGCAGGGATTATGGTGGTGGTGGATTACATAGCAGCAGTAATGTGGCCATCACTAAACAGCTGGGATAAGAGCAGATCCCTACCCTGAGGGCCTAACAGTCTAGACTGGACAAAGGAGGGGCACATAAGAAGAAAGACACATTCATGAAGCTGCAGGTGTATGCACTTGGTTATTAGTTACAAAGGAGGAAACGGGGATCCTGAAGATAGTCATAAACCAGAAATCTATGGGGGAGGAGAGAAAGGGAAAGCCTCATGGAAGAGGTACGTCTGGGACTTGAAGGTTGGGATGGAGCTGTGTGTGTGCAGGGAGGGAATTCCAGGCATAGGGGGAAGTGTGAGAGAAGGGGCAAAAGCAGTTTAGGGAGCAGGAGAATTTGGGTGTGGCAGAGGAGGAGGAGGAGGAGGAGGAAGCATTGCACTAAACAAGAGCAGAAAGATAGGGAGGAACAAGGCCACAGAGAGCCTTGAAGGTGAAGACTAGGAATTTGTGCTGGATGTAAAGGGGGAGAGGGAGGCAGTGGAGGGAGCAGAGAGGGGTTTGAACATGATCAAAGTGACAGGCAACCTGGATACCTGTCACCAGAGTGTTGAACATAAGTGAGAGGGTCAAGTAAAGAGCAGGAGAGGCCAGTAAGGGGAGGAAGTTGCAGTAGTAAAAGTGAGAGATGGCAAGAGCATGAACTAGACAGTCTTGCCAGGGGGAATAGTAAGGCCCAAATTTTAGTGGTGATATGCAGGGAAGAGGTGACACATCTTAGCAACAGACTGAATCCTAGGTATGGAGAGGGAGGAGTTAAAGGTGAATCTTAGACTCTCTGGCTGGGGGGCAGGGATGTTAGTGCTATGCTTGATGTTTATGCTAGTGCTTCTCCTGCACAGACTGCTATTTAAAGTTTATTCATGGATCTTTTGTTTTGCTGGACTGCTTTGGAAGCCTGCCTAACACCTGACCCTTTGTGCAGACGCACAATCTATGCATATCTCTGGATCTGGCCTACTGCTTCCAGTAAAAAATGTTGGCTACCTTTTGAGTCCCCAGCAGGTTGAAGGATAGCTTCTGATCTGGGAGATGGAGAAGTATTTCAGAAGATATTGGACCAACTTCTGTTGGTAAGAATATGGTCTAATAAAAGATACAACAAAATTACTTTGCCTCCATTGCTTACATTTGGGACCAAAACCACAACCACCCTCTCTGGGCTTTAATAATAAATAAAAATTAATCCAGTAATTTGATTTATATAGCCCCCCCCCCCCCGCTTTAATGGCACTGGAGTGCTTCACAGAACAGTAAACAAACAAACAAAAACACAATTTAAGACAAAGTGGGAAAACAGTTCAAAGAGTCTCTTGCCCTCCAAATCCTCACCCACCCCCGTCACAGTGGAAGGGAGGGGGGAAGAGAGCAGTTATGTTAATTTTGGTTCCTGCTGCAGGGGTGTCTCTCCTCTCCCCACCTGCCTTAAACATCCCACAGCCGTGGGGGGGACGGGGGAGAGAGAAACCCAGCAGCACTTGTGTGTTGTAACCCCGTTGCCTCTAGGACCCCGCGGAGTCCTGGTTGGAGCAGATGCTGCTCCTCTCATCGGCTGGCTTAGTTTGCTGACTGGCAGGATCGGGGTACCCTGCTGCGCTGGAGCCCCGCCGCTGCTGAGTCGACCGGGCCAGACTACTTTGCAAACTTTCCCCGCCTTGTGTCTCCAGCTCCAGCGCTCCCTGTGCCCGGCCGGGAAGTCCGGCCACTTGCCCGAAAGGATGTCTACAGAGGAGGTCTACGTTTTACGCCCCTTCAAGCTTATCGCCCTGTTCTGTGTCTTCATCGCCCTGGCCCTGGATGTGGTGGCTCTGCTGAGCCCCGCCTGGGTTACCTCGGCGCACTACTCGCTGTCCCTCTGGGAGGCGTGCAAGCAATTCACAAACGTGTGGCACTGCCTCTCCACCTTAAAGACAGGTAGGTGGCAGCCGCGCCTACCCTCAAGTTGGAGGCGAGCGGGTGTTCTCCTTCCCGTGGCAGCCGCGCCCCCTCCCCTTTGCAGTTATTACTCTCAGTGGTCTGAGAGTTGCTTGCTTACTCTCGGATTTCCCAGCAGGTTTTATTGTTCTCCCACTGCTGGATGTCAGTCTGCATTATCTGTTGCTGATCACACTGGCACCGGTCCATTGCTACTGAAGTTTCCCTAGAGATGAGTATGGCCCAGTTACAGTGAAATGGTAGAGCTGCATTGTCTATTGCCCCCTAGATTGTAACTTCCTCAGGGCAGGGACCTGTGTCTTAATTATGACTCATGAGCACCAGAGGGAGGATGGATGCCATGCTGGTCCCAAATGTGAGAAGTGGACACAAAGTATTTAATGGTCCAATAACATATATTCTTATATTTTTTTAAAAAAACTTTGGTTTTAAGAGAGGAGTTAAGGCTCTTACAAATTCAGTCATGCTCCAATAAGCATGGAAACTGTAAGTTTTAAGGTAGGAGTCTTGACTTCCGCACCATGTAAGCAGTAGACACGTTGTATGGTCTTCCATACTGTACTTGCTTACAACTTAAGCTCCATGATGCACCCACACTTTACCTTGATCTTTCATCCCCCATCCTCTTCCTCTGTAGGCTGGGGATAACACTGAAGCTGGGGACAGCAAGCTCCTCCCTGCCACAATATTGTTTGTTTGCTCTCTGCCTCCACTGGGGATACAATCTCTCCTTCATTTTATAGCTCCTTTCTCAGGCAGCAGCTCAAGTTCATCTGCTCACTGTACAGGTGATTACAGGCAGGGGAATATTTGCCCTCTTATGTCATGCAATGATACTATACCTCAGTGTGGATGTGGGAGAATTTTTATTTTATTTATTTATTTTTATTCAACTGTATCCCTGAAGGCTCAGGACAGCCTACAACACACACAAAATACAAATATAAAATAAATAATTTAAACTCCACAAAACTAAAAACACCCCCATCACCTTTCCCTGAATCTATCCCTGCCCAATGAATGCCTGGCCTCTGGAAGACATTCTAACTAGGGCTCAGGTGAGCCTCCAAGGGAAGGGAGTTCCAAAGCTACGGGGCAGCTACCAAGATTGCCTCTCTGCCCAGGCCCAAGTTGTATGAAACTGGGCCAGCGATGCAACCCGCAAGAGGGCACCCTCTGCAGCTCTTAAGGGGTGCGAAGGATCATAAAGACAGAGACGGTCCTTCAGATATGTAGGTAGGGGATATAGTTGGTGGTACCATCAGAATGGATGGTAACAGTACTTTTTAGTCACATTCCCCTGCTTCTGCACTAATTCTGCTTCATTCCATAATTCCCCTTGCTTGGTATCAGCAAAACTCATCCCTTGGACTTGGTACAGCTGTTTACTTTGGAATGTCCTTTCTTGACACACATTTTAGTGTACCATTGTACAACTGAATTTAGCAAACTCTCACCTCGAAGATTTGCGTTTGCAGTAAGAATAAAGGTAAGTGTGTCATTACCCTCGAGAAATAGCCTATTTCAGGCACTCCTACATCAATTCTCCTTTGCTCCCTGAAGCCTTCTGGCCTGATGTTCTGGTAAAGACATGTCTCTTAAAAATGGGCTTTTTTCAGAATCTAGTCTACTATGTTGGTATTGCAACAGTGTAGCAAGCCTTCTAGATTGGCACCAGACTCTGGCACATTCCCTCTTGTTCCAAGACTCTTATGCATGTTAATATTGGTGCTATCTGTACTTCCTCAACAATTTTTGTGGAGTACTGCTAAAATATTACGCAATCACAGCATAGCCTCACTCATAGGCCTCTTGCCCACATTACAGAGGCTGGCGATTCTCCCAGACTGGAAACTTATGCTGAGCTCTGCACCTGGGTGCAGAGCTAAAAGCGTCATCAGCCTTATCCAGCGGCTTTTTTCCTTACAAATGTCAGGGCTCAAAATCCAGCCCTGACATTCAGAGGAAAAAAAGTCACTGTACACGGCTGATGACCCGCACCCACGTGCACAGCTCGGTGTAAGTTTCTCGGCTGGGAGATTCTCCGCCAGAAGAATAGCTGGCCTCGGTATCATGGGCAAGTGGCCTTGCAGCCCAGGGACATTGCCAACAAGGCAGGAAACTGCAAGATTGGGTCTGCCTCCCTAATGTTTCTAATCCCAGTATTTAACAGAGTCTGACCCCAATTGTTATAATCTGATACACATTACCAGTAGCCTCTGCTGTCTGTCTGCATTTTTTCTATTCTCACCAACCCAAATGAAAATGCATAGGGAAAGCGCGGAGGGGGGCAGGCGGGGCTAGGGGCAGTAAGATTTCGCCTGCTCTTCCCAGCTTCAGTGTTGCCCACAACCAACAGAGGAAGAGGATTGGATTAGGATTATTCCACCCAGTCCCTTGTCACTCCAGCCACTTGGTGTCACCCTACCTGTCATTCCATGCAGCTTCATGAAAGACCAAGGCAAAGTGTGGGTGCATGGAGCCTAAGTTGTAAGCGAGCACAATATATGAGACTTTAAATGTCTTCACTGCTTACATGGCTTGCAAGTTAAGGCAGGAGCTTGCATACTTTTTGGGGTACGACTGAATTTGTAAAAGCCTTAACTCGCATCCATAGTATGCAATAAACTCCCTTGGCATCAGTACAATAGAGTAGCATGGGAGAAAATGTCATTCTGCCTCCACAATTCAAAGATCATTAACTTTCTTGTTTTTCATACAACTTGCCTGAAATCTGGATAGCTTCCACCTCTCACCCAAGTGATCCTTCCTACCGAACTTCACAGTGATGGAAGACATGACCCCAATTTTATCATAAATGGAATGTATGCAATTTTAATACAGTCATGCAGTCTCCTTAACTATAGAGCTGCTCCCACAGCCCTATAATCCTCTGAACCACTTTGTCTCCATCTCTTTAGTGTCAGGCACACTGCCAGTGCTGTATAAATCATACATTTTCAGGGTGGAGGTTGCATATATCCAGCAGCAAGAAGTGGTTGTACATTATTGTGCTGAGTTGGGCACTACTCCACCCTGAAAAGGGAGGTTTTGGAGCATAGAGCCTATAGATAGGGTATGCCGGCCTTGATGTAACTGGGTTTGAGACTGAACGGAATCTATCTGGGTTGGGGGTGGGGTTCTTCTTTACATGATGGAAAGTGGAGTGAATCCAACTTGCATGCAGCTTCAATGTGGAGTTGAAAATTAGAGCACTTTCCCATGATACTTTCTGCACATGATTTGCCTCTGAGAAAGAATCAGGAAGGTAATGCATGTGAAGGGTTTGTAACGTGGGAGTGCATTTTTGCCAATGATCCTGTGGAGAATTGCAGAGGAGGGAAATCCAGCTCTGAACTCCTCCACAGGATCACCAGCAAAAATGCGCAGGGATTCCCACGTTACAAACTCTTCACATGCATTACCTTCCTGATTCTTTCCTGGAGGCAAATAATGCATGGAAAGTATCGTGGGAAAGCACCCTTAGTGTCGTCTTCACATGGGAGAGAAGAATAGTTAAGATGCAACGTTCATTGCATTGGCTGCTGCTGGTGAGAGTGAGAGAGTTCAGAAGCTAAACAAAGCTTCCCTTCAGGCAAGAATGAGACAATAATAGTTTGGCCTGAGCTCCTATTTGGAGCAAAAAATAGAATCATAAGTTTGGACGGGGCTAAAGATCATCTAGTCCAACCCCCAACCATAGCATCCACTGCCTGTTCCATGGGACAGGCACGAATGAATAGTACACTAGTATGATGGTGGCCATGGAAGGGTTTTGTGTGTGTGTGTGTGGGGGGGGGGGGTTGTTTTTTAAAGAGCTAAATTCTTGACCTGGGCCCTTCCTTCCTTCCCCCTTGTAAACTCTCTGCTCCAGGAATCCCATTGGACAGGCAGCACCATGTGGTGGTGGTGGGGTGCCAGTGCCAGGGTAGAGTCTGGGATGAAGGATAGTGATGTAGGGAGACTGATCTATAAATGCAATTGAATGGGTGGGACTCTTGATTCTATAGTAGAAGTTGTAGAAACTGTGCATTGGAAAGGGAGGGCCTTTAGGAGGGACAAGTAAAATGGAATGGTGGCAGATTAGTTGAGAAATCATAGAATTTTAGGGTTGGAAGGGACTTCAAGGGTCCTCTAGATCAAGAAGTTGGGCATCCTCTTCTTGGTGACAGAAGCTTTGAATGATGAAGTGATAGGCATCCTGAACTGTCTCCCCTTTCCAGCAGGGTCCCCCTATGCATGCCATGAGACAGACCTTGAGGTGTGAAGTCTGGGTGCAAGCTCTTCTAGCTGTGCTAGGCATGGGCTCAGACACACAATACTGCCTGACTTGGTTCTTGCACTAAACCCTTGCAGGATAGTGCATCTTCCTTTGTGTAAAGAACATGCCCCGCTGCTACCTTCCAAAACCTGAGCTGCCATTGAATGGTGCTACCAAAGCATGGTTGCTGACCCAGCCAAGCCTACACTTGGTGCTGAAGGCAGGGCCCCTGTAGGGGAGAATGTTTAACCTACTATTTGCCACCTCCACTTTGGGTGAAATGGATGGTCCCTGCAGAATGCAGGTGCTTGGGGTCCACAAATGGAAACCGTTGAGTTTCAAAACCCTGGCAGATCCTAACACTGCAGGATCAAAGACTTAGACATAGCCTCTTACTATAGGACCCCTTAAGGTGACTAGTTAAGCAAGCTTAAGAGGGATACTAGATTTCAAATTGGCCATACTTAAGGCTGCCCAGAAGCAGGACAAATGGGGCAATTTGTCCTGAACTTCTGCCATAAAAGAGGGTTCACAATGAATGGGGATGTAGGTCTGAAATGAAATGCATGGTGGAATAAAGGGGCCCCAAGTAGCATTCTTCCCTGGGAACTTCTAGATGACCCTAGTCCAAATTATAGAGTTAAAATTGGCTTTGAATCCAACGCCCAAGTCCCCATGCCAACTTTTTGTGGGCTCTTCAATAAGTGTGCAGGTGAGGAAAGAAACAGAGAAAATTGACTCATTGCTCCCTCAGCAGAAAGTCTGAGCAAAGTGCTGCCGGCTGTACAAAGTCACACTATTAAAGGAATCTTTCGAATAAAGTTCTGCTTCAGAAATAAGCAGGACAGAAGCTTTATTAAGTTGCCAGTGGGGTTTAGAAAGCAGAACTGGAAAAGGTGCAGAGAAGGACAACAAAGATAATCAAAGAAGGTATGGATCAACTGAGGAGAGGCTCAATGGGCTAGGGCCCTTAAGCTTAGGGAAGAGATGACTGGGGGGCGGGTTATGAAAAGTTTACAAACTCATGAGTGCAGAGCAAGTAAATAGTAGAACTAGGGGACACACAATAAAGTTAATTGGCAGCAGATATAAAACAAATAAAAGTATTTTGTTCAATATACAATTGTCATATTTAACTCATTGTTGGAGGGAATTGTAGAAGCCAATAGTGTATCTAGATTAAAAAAGATGAAATAAGCTCTTAGAGGTTAGGTTCATAAATGGCTATAAGTCAAACTGGCCAGGGCATGATACCTCTGATTGCCAGGTGGTGGGAGTGAATAGCAGGAAATGGATCAGAAGAACATAAGTGCCATTCTAGATCAGACCAATTGCCCATCTAGTCCAGGATCTTGTCTGATAGTGGCCATGGCCACTCTGGCTGCCTTTGGTTGCTTTAGAGAACAGCTCATAATGGAATGAGGTTTCCTACTATTTGCTCCCAGCTGTGACAGTGTGAGGTCTCATCCTCTGACCAACTTGACTAAAAGCCATTTACAGATCTCTTTTCTAAAAATTTATCCAGTACATTGTTGAAGTCATGTATACTAATGCCTTTCACAATGTCCTCTGGCAACAAGTTCTCCGCTCCATTATGACCTTGCAATGGCATTCTCACTGAGCACCCGGCAGTCTCCCAAGAGTCCAGAGCCCCAGCATAACCCCCAGTTCTTTCTAAATGAAGGCCTCTTAGTAAACTTACTAGGTGTTTGAGAGTCTCTACTTCCCCAAATATGGACAGGAGCGATCTCCAGGCCCCTCCCCCTGGGGTTACTCTCTCCGCTTCCGCCTGGTCCCTATTAGGATCCTGTTATGCTTCCATCGGGTCTCCAAAGCAGTCAGTTTCAATAGGGGAGCCTTTAGCTTCCCCAACTGGCCCACATCAGCCTTGCAAAAACCTGGCATGTTCCTTTGGGCTCCCTTCCTTAGGAGAACTGATAGCCCTCCAACCAGCCTGCGCTGGCTTTCTGTTAACCAGCTCTCAGCAGAGGTTCTCTCTCCGAGGGTGGTCAATTTCAGCCCTCCAGCAATCTGTGCAGCCAAAGCTGCCTAGTCTATTTCACAGTGAGTTGCTCTCAGCCCAGTTCTGAGCCTGCTATCTCCAGCTCCAAGCCTCTCTCGGAGACTGTTTTTCCTGCCTGAGACCTCCTTCCTAATCCTGCCTCCTGTACGGGTGGTGTTAAGTAGCCTGCACTCTGGGATCATGCTGCCGGCGCTGTCAGCGGCAGTGTTTCCATTAGTGTCACTGACAGACAGCTGTGTTCCCCACTCTGCTCTAACAGCGGCCCTGCTCTCAGCAAGCACCTGCGCTGCTTGGAACTCTCGTCCCTTGGCTTCCAAGGGACTGTAACAGGTGAGACCCACTCCACCCTGCTACAGACCTGTTGTGCACTTCTGTGAAGCAGTCAAAGCTACCAGTGTTGGGGTTGTTGGCTGCTGGGAGGTGGCATGGCTGCTGAGTGGCACAGTTGCAGAGCAGCCACACAAGTGGAGTATGCAGGGAAGGATTTTAATAGGCGGCTCCCGACATGGCTACCAGTACCCACACTCTCTTCTGCCAAGGACCATGGGGGGAAGCAATTTCCTTTGAAATTGGCATGACCCAGGCATAAGCACTGAGGAACCACGCTCTCCAGCACTCACAGCCAGTTCTTGTGACTTGAAAAAGCCATGTTCCTTGCCCGCAGCGCCTATGAGCATGGACCCGTCTGCTGGTGTGGGTGGCTGCCCCAGTTCACACGAGCAGGGGATGCCTGGACACTCGTTGCCACACACTTTTTTGGCTCGCCCCGCATGGTGCACTCCAGATTTCTTGTCACTGTGCCATCAGTGGCCATGTGGTGAGTGATAAGTGGCTCATGGGAATGTGCATCCCCCCGCACCGCCTTCAGATGGGCAGCTGGATGAGTGGCTCCTGGGTGGCCATGTGTTGTGGTAGCATCTCATTTAAAAACACCCAAAGATGAGATGTTGGACTGAATGAGCCATTGGTCTGAGCCAGTAGAACACTACTTATGTTCTTTCTGTTATCCACTGGCCTTGATGTTGTTGTCCTATGCACAATGGATGTAGAATGCTGCTACTGGAGTGATGGGGACTTTCCAGAAAACTGGAGAGGTGGAAGTAATCCTGTGACCCCAGGCAGCAACAAGGATGTGCAAAGGATATCCAATAACAATTGGGATTGTGACCTTCTCTGAAGATAGTGTGATCCCACTCGGGAACTTCTGGAATAGAATTGCTTCAGTAATGGTGCATGCTGTCAATCCTCATGTGGACAAAGTGCCCAATGGTTAGTGTTAGCTTGGGACCCAAGAGACGTAGCTTCATTTCACAGCTCGCCACAGACTCCATGTGAACTTGGGGCAGGTCTCTAAATGCCTCTGCGCTTCAGTTCCCCATCTGTAAAATGGGGTTAATGGTACCTCCCTACTTCACAGTGGTGGTGAAGTTAAATATATTAGTGTGTGAGGTGTTCAGGTATTGGCATAAATGCTTCAGGCTATAAACTGCTTAGCTGGATCAGGCATAAATGTTTCCTATGGTACTATTTCTGAGTCAGGTGTATCTTGCCTCCCTCTGAGGAATCTGGGATTGGCTACTTATTTGGGAGGCCTTCTGTGCTTCCCGGTAGTGGACTAAACAGTATTCCTGACATCTGTCAGGTGACTCATTCTTTCTCCAGAGAAGGTTTGTAGGGTCCTGCACAGGGGGAGTCTGTAACCTTTTACATGTGGTGTGGAATTACTGGGTGAAGTTTTCAGGCCTGTGTGCTGCAATAAAGGCTGCAATGCTCAAAGAGTTAAAGATGGCTATTCTCTTAAGGTAAGATGGTAACAAAATGGAGTAGGGAGCAGCAAGCTTACCTCTTTGCAGTTGTCTACCTGTGGGCTCCAAGACATCCATGGAGCTCACATCTGTAGCAGATGGAAAAGTCTGGAAATTGGCCCTGGCTCTGAAACTGACATGTATGGCTCATTGCCCAACCCCCAACCACTAAAACTTAAATTGATTGTGACTCCCTTCACTACCCCTCCAATTCCCAGCGGCCCGGTCTTCTGCAAATTAGGTCAGTATGAACCAGGTCAAGATGTGACTGATGGCTGAGAGGGAGGCAGGCAGCTAATAAGCTGGAGGATTCAAACCTATTGACCACAAGACTGATTAAGAAAAGCCTCATGAGAAGGGGTGGGGAGTTCCAACAGTGCAGTTTAAACCTGGAGTTTAAACCTGGACTAAGTGTACCTCAGTGCAGGCTGTGGTACCACTGCACTGTTTGCTGCTTCAAGACGTTTGGCTATTCTTATAGTTCTCCTGCTTTCAAAGAACTAGGTCTGGAAAAGAAGGCTACAATCCTGCTAAATTCAATTGGACTGTTAGAGTGTGTGGCTTTCAGATTGCTGTTTAAGTGACCAGAGTAGCTAACTTGCTTCAACTCTTCATCTTCCCTGGCTCTTGTCATCATGGTATCTGGAGGCCTCCAGTGACTTTTTTCTTTCTTTCTTCCCATTGTGCCCTCTCGCAAGGAAAGTTTTTTGTGTGTATGTAGCTATGAGGTTCAGCACAGGATGTATTAGAACTTTGGGCTTGATGCAGGTGGAATTCTCCAACCTGTGCATGCAGGAGACCAGAGAAGATGATGGTCTCTAGCATTAACCTATGAGAGGCATCCTGGAAGAGGCTTCTGAACAAGCACTGAGTTGGGAGTTTATATGCTCCCAACTCAAGTACCGCAAGTTGGCGGTACTGAGGAACATCAGACCGCTTAAGTTTACTCTAGTTGAGAGAGTTAATAGTTAAGGTTAGCAGGATCTGGAGGGGCAGAACCCCCTCCTCACCCGACTAGGTTTAATAAAGTTGGTGCGGCCTAGTTTACCCCATATATAGCGGTGTCTGTGTCTTCCTTTCAGGGTGTGGGACAATGGAACTGTGTATATCGTTAAGACAGAACGTACAGGCTATAAGGAGGGTTCTGCCAGGGTACAGTGGGAGCAGACCAGACCCAGAGAACCCAGGAACTGTTGGGGAACTGTAAATAAAGGAACACTTGAAGCTAATTCCCAGTGTGAGGTGCTGTGTTGGGCCCTACTCCTGATAGGACTTGCATCAGGTGAACGCGTCCCTGCTACAGGGAGCTAGCAAGAATCCTCCTTCCACTGCCTTAATTTATTCTTAAGTATTTATATAGCACAAGCAATGTACCTGGTGCTTTACAGTTGTTGAGAGTAGCCACTAAGGGCTTACAACCTAAGACAAGGGACGGGAGACGGGGGCTGGTGGCAATGGAGGAAGAGATGAGGATACATTCATGAATGTGTGAGGTTGCAGGTCCACGTGTTTAACTTAGTTACGTAATTTCCCCTTTGTTCATGGCGTGGGTGAAGAAGCTGTGTGGCTTTCTTAGGCATATTTAAAGCTACAGGGCTAAGTCATTGTTCTGCTCTCTCGGACAGCTAAGGAGGAAGAACTCGGGGCTTCTAAGCTCTCTCCCTGGGGTCTGTTTTCTTGGGAACATAGGACAGGAGTCCAGGGATGGGGGGTGGAAAGGCTAGCTCATGCTGTAAAGAAACTTTAATTTGCTCTTTGGGCACAACTCAACCAGGCAAATCAGGGACGGGGGAAAGGATGAAGCAGGGAGGGAAGCGTGTCCATTTGTGTCTCAGTTGGGTGAAGGGCTGTGCTGTTCAGGGGAGGGGTAGCAGATGTGTGGAGCGTGTTGCATGACTCTTCTCTTCTGAGCATACCCTAGTGATTTATAGGAGGTCCTTCTGCTGACCACCTGCCTTCCTTTCCTACAAAGGGAAAGAATCGCTGCTCAGACACTCGCTGCTGCTGGCTGGCTCTGGCACAGAGGCCTTTGGATTCTCCCCTCTGCCTGTGCATGCAGTGAATGCTCAGGAAGGGCACTCAAGCTCTCTGGCTGCCTTTACACAGCACTCTGCCAGTCTGGCTCTTTCTAAAGCACAGACTTGCTCACTCTGTTTCCTTGTGGGATGAACTAAGTTTTGTGGCTACACATTGCTGCCTGCTTAAGGGGAGTGCCTGGCTCCTTTGGATTCCAAAGTGACCCTGTGAAAAGGGCTTTTGGGTTTAGTGTGTTGTGGGTAGGGGTCCTTCTGAATCTCACTGACCCATGACTTCTGTGTGACTTATCACTCCAAATAATCCTTATTGAGTCATCAGGTTTCAAAGGAATGGCCAAGCCTAAACCTGTCCAGCCTGTTGCCTTGTCTGATCAGGACAATATGGGACTGTCCATAAAAGTATGTCGCACAAGGAGGAAGGATTTAGGGTGGGGGAGGAAGATAAAGTTGAGACAAGTAGGGGAGATGAAAGTATTGTTACTCATTTTTTAATAAAAAATTACATTTCTGTGTTTGAAAACTAAAAAATATCCCTGACCCATATGAAATGGGGTTACTAGTATTAAAATGCATGTGGTTTGTAACATGCTTCTTGGAGGGGGTGGTCTGTAGTGAGGTAGAGTGACAAATGGGTGGGGACTAAAGACCTGCTTTATGGACCACTCCTATCAATCACTGCTTGCTTCTGCCTTAAGCAGCATACTTAAATTGGGTTTGTGCTCTGATGCCTGGGCCAGCTTTTGGCGCTGCTGCTGATCAGTGCATGATCATTTTGCTTAATCTCATGGAATGGTTTGTTTACAGATGTCCCCTCTGAGCATTGGTGAAGGCAATTTTAAGCAGCCATGACCCTGATTGGTCATGGGGCAGATGCCAGTGACCTTGAGCTCTGACCTACTGTCAGCGCTGTTGCTGCATAGTTTGGTAGTGAATGCAAGTGTCTATTAGGGAGTGAGAGTGGATATTTTGATCCCGATCCCTTGTGGCTGAATCTCACAGCAAGGATAAGGTTTCTCCCTCCTGCATTTCTGATCACTTTGTGCCTTAACCAATGTACAATATATCTTCAGTGTCTGCTTTTCTAGCCATGAGGTGGCTGCCTTGTAACTCGAGGTGACCCCTGTCCTTGTTTGCAAAGTGCTTTGGGAGAAGTATGTATGAAACAGGTAGGTAGGAGACTAGAGTGACGCTGACGTCGGACTCGCTCTGAATCTGACCGACTTCTCCATAGGACCCACTTGCGGTCCTATGTTGAGGCTGTAAGGACAACAGAGAAGGAGTTCTTTGCTGTCCTCATAGCATCTGCAAAGTCGCATCCAGCAGAGCTGTTCCGGGTGGTGCGGGGACTGGTCAGTCCGGCCTCCCTCCGCCTGGCCGGGACTTGTCCCAGGCCCGCTGTGAGGAGTTTACCACCTACTTTGCAGACAAGATCGCTCAGATCCAGAGTAACTTTGACACCGGATTGGAAGCTGTAAGCGAGGGGCATGAGGTTATGGAGGCACCGTCTGGTCGATCTTTCTGGGATGAGTTTCAGGAAGTGACGCCGGCTGATGCGGTGAATGTCCTGGGGTCTGTCAGAGCCACTAGTTGTGAACTAGATCCGTGCCCGTCCTGGTTGGTGAAAACCTCCAGGGAGCCCTTGGGGATGGTGCTGGCGAGGGTAGTGAGCGCATCCCTTCGGCAGGGGAGATTGTCATCCAGTCTGAAGGAGGCTGTGGTGCGCCCCCTGCTGAAGAAGCCAGCTTTGGATGTGGACGCACTCGCCAGCTACCGACCCATCTGTAATCTTCCCTTTTTAGGGAAGGTTATTGAACGGGCAGTGGCACTGCAGCTCCAGGCGCATTTGGACAGCATCGGTTTCCTTGACCCTTTTCAATCTGGGTTCTGCCCCGGCTATGGTACGGAGACAGCATTGCTGGTCTTGGTGGATGATCTCCGCCGGGAGATGGACGCAGGATGTTCAACCTTTGTGATCCTGCTAGATCTCTCGGCCGCTTTTGATACCCTGGACCATGGGCTGCTGTTGAGATGGCTGCGAGACTTGGGGGGTCTGGACGGGACTGTCCCTTGGATGGTTCTGCTCATTCCTTCCTCTCGGGTAGAAGCCAGCAGGTGGTGCTGGGGGCTGAAACATCTAGCCCCCGGGCCTTGACCTGCGGCGTTTCGCAGGGTTCCATTCTGTCTCCACTGTTGTTCAATGTGTATATGCAGCCTCTGGGGGAGATCGTGAGAGGGTTCGGGGTGCAGTGTCACCAATATGCTGATGATACTCAGCCGTACCTCTCGTTTTCAACTGACCCAGGTCCTGCTGTCTCGTTACTCTCCCAATGTTTGGAGGCCATGGCGGATTGAATGCGGCAGAGCAGACTGAAGCTCAGTCCTGATAAGATGGAGGTGATGGTGGTGGGAAGGGCGGGGGAGGTGCTGGCCCCCCTAATGGGTTCGCCCACCTGTTGCTCTACAGGTTTGGAGTCTGGGGGTGGTTTTGGATTCAGGCCTCCGTCTGGATCGGCAGGTGGAGGCGGTGGCTAAAGCTGTCTTTCGCCAGCTGTATCTGGTACGGGGGCTTCGACCTTACCTCTCCAGGGCCGATCTGGCCACTCTCGTCCATGCCTTCATCACCTCGAGGCTAGACTACTGCAACGTGCTTTACGTGGGGTTTCGCTTGTTTCTGGATCAGAGACTGCAGCTAATGCAGAATGTGGCAGCCCGTCTCCTGACGGGGATAGGGAGGCGGGAGCACATAACACCAGTGCTCCGCGCTCTGCACTGGCTGCCTATAGCGTACCGAGCCAGATTCAAGGTGTTAGTATTGATTTACAAAGCCCTACATGGTCTGGGCCCCTCATATCTCGGGGACCACCTCACCCTCTGCGCCTCAGAGCGATCCCTTTGGTCCACCAGGGGTGCCTTTCTGGAGGCCCCCCGTGTAAGATGGGGGGCCACAATGGAGAGGGTGTTCTCGGTGGCCGGGCCGCGGTTGTGGAACTCCCTCCCTCCCAGAGGAGGCTCGCCTGGCCCCGGACCTGTTGGCCTTTCGACGTATCTGTAAGACTTGGCTGTTCGCCCAGGCCTTCAGAGGGGTGGGTTAATTTTTGTGGGGGGTGTTTTATATTTATTTTAATTATGATATTATAGATTTTTTATGTTTAAAAATTGTTTTATATTATGTTGCCGCCCCGAGATGCCGTAGGCATGGGGGGGTGGCATATAAATATAATGAAATAAATAATAAATAAATAAATAAACTAAAAGCTGCTCTCAAACTGCACAAGGGACAGTTGCTCTCTGCAGCTGCCTCCCTCAAGAGTGGCTCTGTTAGGGTGGGCTGCTGGGGTATTCCAGCTGATGGCTGAGTTGCAGCTCCCTTAGCTTGTCTGGGCTATGTCAGAGAGGAACAGCGTGGTCTGCTGGCACAGTGTTACTGATGGAACTTTGATCTGATGCCAAAAATCCACTGGAACTCTCCCACTGATGAGACTTGCTCATAAATGGAAATCTTTCCCAAAACATACAGTTCCCATTCCTAGTGTATGCTCCGCTCTCTCCACACCCACATCTACTCCTGTGTGTTAACTTGGACTGGAACCCTTTCTACTCTACAATAGTTTGTTACTGCTGAATGCAGAGCCTTTTCTACAAGGCAGACTGGTCCAGGGACTAAGGGCTAGACTGAGAGGATCCTGTTCCAAGCTGAGCCATTGACTTGCTGTATTTATTCATACCAAAACTTAGTCTTTTATCCCACACCCTCCTGCACTTTGGCAGCTCAGGGTGGCGCACAACACAAAACATAAAATAACAATAATAAAACCATCTAAAATACTACAATATATACAAATATAAAATGGACACAACAATTCCAGCAGCAAGACAAATAACCCCCATCCCCTCCCTGAAGGCCCGGCGGAACAACCAGGTCTTACAACATCTACGGAAAGAGGGGAGGTCTGGGGACAGACGGGCCTCCAACAGGAGGGAATTCCACAGCCGAGGTGCAGCCACCAAGAACGCTCTCTCTGCCATCGCCACCTGGGGGACTTTGAACAGGACCCAGGCTGTTTAGGGCTTTGTAAGTCATAACCAGCGACTTGAATTGGGCCCGGAAGATAATAGGCAGCCAGTGCAGAGTACGGAGCACCGGTGTTATGTGTTCACCGGTGAACCTGGTAGGACCCTCCATTCTCTCCCCATCCCCTTAATATATACCCCAGCCAGCTGCTGTATCATAAACCTGTGCCCAGCCTCCCCCAGCCCTCACCTAAGGGCTGCACCCAAGGGCTGCTTTCTCTTAAACCCCACTCCCACCGAAAGTCATCTGAAGGGGGGGAGGAGCCCCCAACCCCTGTCACCACCCCTCCTGCAAAGGAGGGGGCAACAGCTGTCCAGGGGGGGGGGACTAACTCCGTCCCCTATCGGGGCGAGCCTACCTGGCTCCCAGCCTCCAGCGCTGCGATGTCCTGGTGGCAGTAGGGCAACGGTGGCTAGGTGGCGGCAGCAATGGTACGAGGCTGTGCCCTGCAGTGACGCCGGGCCGCTTTCCCTTTAACCCCCCTCCCACCAGAAGTCACCTGAAGTGGGGGGGGAGGAGCCCCCAACCCCTGTCCCCACCCCTCCTGCAAAGGAGGCTCAGTTGTTTACCTTGCTTTTCTTCTCTGTAAAACAGTGATGTGATGCTGGCCTTCCTTGATATAGTGCGAGGGATTAAGGATGAAAGGCTATCTGAAAATGAAGCATGATCCCTGGGTAGCTGTGAGCTTTCTGTAGCTGTCTTCCAAGGGACTCTCTGGCTGTCTTTAAATGACCACACTGTTCCAAACCCATTCAACATGACTTGTCAGAATGTCATCATCCTAATAGTCTGGTTTCTGTGGCTAAATGACCACTGTTGTGATGTTCTGTGTATTAAGTTCTTGGTTGTCTAAAGGATTAGAACGTTCTATCTGTACCGATGGTAAAAATGACTGTTGAATAATGTTCGTTTAGAACGTTCTGCTAAAACCTTGGAAAATGTCTTGCAAAAATGTTCTAAAACCTGAAAGCAAGCTGGAAGTGTCACAGCTTTTAACATTCCAACTATTTAGACAATTGCCTTGAGAATGCAATAAAAACTTCTAGAACTTCCTAAGGCTCCTCGCCCCCACGGCCCTCCTCGGCACGGGGAGCGGCTCAAGGGCGGCGGCTATTGTCCCGCCCCCGCCTTTGCAGAAGAGGACACATAGAGGCGGGGCGCATGGCACGGAAGGACGTGGCGCGAAGCGAGCTCTCGCGAGACCCGGGAGCTCGTGGCTGCCATCTTGCCCCCAGGTGCGGATCCCACCATTCCACACCTGGGCAGCAGCGAACAAGCAGCGTGTTAGGCAGGCAGCGGGGAAGATGGTCGATGAAGCGGCCCGGAACTTCCGTTGGGGATTTCGACGACCACCCCCCACTCCTCAGGCTGGGGAGTAGAGCGGGTGGGTCGGGAGCCTCCCCCACCGACCACTGCGGGGTGATTAGGCGGTGCGACAGCGCCTTAGACTTGGGCCTTGTGAGGGCTGAACTCCCGGCGGGCAGGAACGCAGTTAGGGCGCTGGGGATTCGGCCCCCGCACACACAACCCTTGCCACTTCAGGCCAGCTGGGGAAGCGGAACGGGTGGGTCAAAACCTTCTCCCACCCCTGTAGAAATCGGTCGGCGCGGCAGCGCCTAGAGTCGCCCCCCTCACAACAGTGCTGCCCCCCTTTTTTTGCCCGCCAGCGAGGCGCGGTGGGCGGGAGCTTTGTGGGCGGTGTGGGTGACAGCAAGGGCCGGGCACCCCTTTGCCCCCCATCATAGCTGCCCCACCCCCACTCAGGTGCGTCGTGAGAGCTCGTGCGCGCCCCAACACTTAGGGGAAGTGTGGGTAACGGGTGAAAGGCAGCCCCAATCAGCAGGTGGTGAGGGAGCCAAGGCTAATAGCGGCTGCACGCCTGGCTCAACCTCACCTCCGCAACCCCCTTCTCCCACCCCCACCCCCAATTTGCAATTGGTACAGGGGCTAAGGGTTTTTTCTCCTCTGGTCAGGGGACCACGGTGCAGGCCCAGGGAACAGGTCCCCCACGAGGCGGTGGGTCACTGCACCCCTCCCCCCCCCCCCACTGATTTGGTTTGTACGGAGAAGGATGGCAAAGGGAAATGGAGGCAGGAAGCTGTCTCTTATACACATCTAGATGTGTATAAGAGACAGGGGTAAAGACCCAGCCAAGAAGGCCTTAGCTAAACGAGTGGAGGAGGTGTTAGAGTCACTCCAGGCTTGGATGGTGGGGTGTGAAGGGGTCCTTACCAGCCTTGCTGGCGGGGACCACCCCCAGAGTGTCGGGGAGGGGCAGCCAGTAGAAGGTACCCCTGGTAGGAGCAGGCCAGGGGAGGAGGGCGACCCGGCACTGGGAACAGTCCAGGAAGGAGAACCAACACAAGGGGAGGAACTGAGCGGGAGCATGGCGGACCAGGACTAGCACACGAGTGGTGCAGCCACCAGCCCGGTTCAGAGAGGAGGTGAGAGCCACAGGCAGGGGAATGCCTGGGGGTCGCCCCTCCCCTCGCAGGAGGCCACCCATGGCTGGGGGCTCCCAGGGCCCCTCAGAGAGGGCGGGGCAAACCCCACCAAGGCCTTCCTCCCTGCATGGGCGGGTGGGAAGGAGTCATTTGTCACCTTTGGGATGAAGGAGAGCCGCCAAGCCAGCGAGCGTGAGGGGACCAACTTGCAGCGATTTTTGAGACCCTGAATGAATTCATGGGTCGATTCACGGCACTTGAGGGGAAAGTGGCTCAGCTGGTGGAAGGGTGCCACAACACCCTGAATAGGATGGAGCAGGGCGACCAAGGCACGAGGGAGGCGCAGGCATCAGCTGAAGGACCGGGTCGCAGTCAAGGCGAGGAACCCCAGTCTGTGCCCCCCCTGGAGGCACCGGCGGATGCAGGCCCAAGCACCAGTCAACAACCCTCAGGTAGGTGCACACAGTGCTCCCCTTCCCAGTGCAGGCGCACAGGAAGAAACGGGGTCAGATAGCATCCTGCGCCGGCCAGTTCTGCAGCCCAAAAGTGCATGGGCTGGGTGGGATCATGGGTACCTTGGCTGGGACAAGAGTCAAGTGGGCCCCTAGAGCCCCCACGGTCTGTCCCGGAATCAGGGGGAGGGCCCGGATGGAGCGATACATTGGGTGGCCAGAGAGGGGGGGGGAGTGTGTGACGTGCCATGCCAGGCCCGCACCGGTGGCGCCAGTCCGAGCGGAACCGGGAGCCTGGGAGGCCATGGGGGCACCAATAGGTGCCCATTTGGCACAGCATACCCACAAAAAGATCTGGAGGGGTGAGTACGTGGACGTGTTTAACCTGTTATATACTGAGCCGGTTCCCGACCCCAGCGCTACCGAGAAGGAAAAAGAAAGGGAGCATTTTAAACATCCCAAAGTCAACAGGAATTGGGTCAACTGGTCGGCTGCTTTCTCGGTACTCATAGGCGTCATAGTGCAGGCGGCGCCCGACAGGGCAGCAGAGCTCATCAAGTACCAGTATATCGTCCACCGAGCCTACTACACCGGTAACCCAGGGGCGTGGCTCTGCTAAAATGAAGGGTTTAGGAAAAGGGCAGCAATCACCCCGGCGCTCAGATGGGACAGTTACGCCCAAGACCTTTGGCTCGAATGCAGGTCCAACGTAGCGGGTGCACATAGAACCGACAGTGGCCACACCTTGATGAGGGGAGGGGTAGTGCCAATGAATGACCCCTTTCGTTCCGACGGGCACCAGGGCAACCAGAAGGGAGGAACCTGCTGGGATTTTAACGAGCCAGGGCGTTGTACCCACTCCACGTGCTGCTTTCGGCACGCCTACTCCCACTGCGGGGGAGGACACTCAGGGGTGCAGTGTAGTAGGGCACGTTCATTCCCTAGAGGTAGGCAGAGAGGCAGAAAAGGAATGCAGGGCACGCAACAGCAAGGGCGAAGCAAGGGCCCCAACACTGGTCAGCCATAGCGCTTTGGCACATGCCCTGAGAGGTTGCCCGATGGAAGGGGAGGTTAGGTACGTTGTGTCAGGCTTTAAAGAAGGGTTCGCCATCCCAGCGGTTTTTGATCATCCAAGGAGTTGGGTAAACAACCTACAATCAGTCAGCGGGAAAGAGGACTTGGTAGCCACCAAGCTGCGCAAGGAGCTTGCGGAGGGCAAGATAGAGGGCCCTTTAGCAACCATGCCATTCCCAGAGTTACATGTCTCCCCATTAGGTATAATACCCAAAAAGCAGGCGGGGGAGTTTCGCCTCATTCACCACCTGTCCTACCCTAAAGGAAGGTCCGTGAATGACTCGATCCCCCCGGAGCTGTGCTCTGTCCACTATGCATCTCTGGATACAGTGATAGAGATGGCCTGCGAATACGGTAGAGGTGCCCTGCTGGCGAAATGCGATATTAAATCAGCATTTCGTCTGCTGCCAGTCCACCCTGAGAACTTCCGGCTACTCGGGTTCCAGTTTGGAGGCTATTATTATTACGACAAGGCGATGCCCATGGGGTGCTCGATATCTTGTTCGGCCTTCGAACGCTTCAGCTCCCTGCTGGAATGGCTGGTGTGCAAAAGGACGCGGTCTCGATATATACTACATTATATCGATGACTTCCTGCTTTTTGGGGCAGCTGGATCAGCGGAATGTAAAACAGCGTTAGAAACTTTTCAGGAAATGGCTGTGGAACTGGGGGTTCCCCTCGCCCCCCAAAAGACAGTTGGCCCGGCGCCAGTCCTGACGTTTCTAGGCGTCGAGCTGGATACCATCGAGCAGGTGTTGTTGGATAAATTGGCGACCCCATTGACGGCCTCCTAGAGCGCCCCAAAGTTACGGTCAGGCAACTGCAGGTGTTATTGAGGAGGTTCAATTTCGCATGCAGAGTGGTGGCGCCGGGCCGGGCGTTTCTGTCACGGCTATATGAGAAGGTAGGTACCAACCTGCCAGGCCACTGCCACGTTAGGATCATGGCCGAGATGAAAGAGGATTTGAGGACTTGGCAGGACTTCCTCCGGAGCTTCAATGGCGTTAGTATGTGGAGACAAAAGTGGCTGCTTGAGGCTGGGCTGCAGGTCCAATCCGATGCGGCAGGCTTTGGGTTATACTGGATGGGCCGATGGTGCGCTGCCCCATGGCCGGCACAGTGGACCCACGAGGGAATAACGGGGAACCTCACCTTCCTGGAACCTTTCCCAATAGTATTAGCAGTCCACTTGTGGCACAAGGAGTTCGCAAACAAAACAATACTGTTTTGGTGCGACAACCTCACAGTAGTACATGTCCTGAATTTGATGTCTTCCCATTCTAAAAGGGTGATGGGGTTGGTGAGAGTGTTCGTCCGGCAGTGCCTGGCCAGTAACATATTATTCACAGCCAGGCATGTCCCAGGTGTTAATAATGGAATAGCTGATGCACTCTTTCACCAACAGATGGATTAATTCAGACAGTTGGCGCTGGAGGCCAGAAAGGAGCTGGAGGAACTGCTGCAAGAGACCTGGAGCATTGGACGGTAGAGATGTTCCAGGCGGTGCAGGGGTCGTTGGCGCCCCGCACCAGGGTGGCGTATGCACAAGCCTTGACAGAATGTCAGAGCTTTAGGGAAGAGAGGGGCTGTGGGAATCAATTCCCGACTACTGAGGCCCAATCAATCCAGTTCGCCATTAGCTTAAAAAGGAAGGGATTGGCCCCCGGGACAATTTCACGCAAATTGGCAGCATTAGCCTTTTATAATAGGCTGGCGGGTTTTCAGTCCCCAAGCGGTGGTTTTTTAGTCAGAAAAATGCTCGAAGGGTGGCAAAGGGATTCCCCAAAGGTGAGTGACACTAGGCGGCCCATTACACCAGCAATCTTAACAGAGTTGTGCGGGCAGCTACCCGAGGTGTGTATTTCAGTTTTCGAATCCACACTCTTTGATAGCCTGTTTAAGCTGGCATCCTTTGGGGCATTTCGGGTTAGCGAGATCATGGCCGCCACTTCTACAATGCAAGGTGGAATTGTGGTAGGCATAGACGATGTCCGAGTGGGTGTCGAGGGCTTGTCTGTACTCCTAAAAGGATCAAAAACGGACCAGCGCCAACAAGGTCAGGTAGTAAGAATGGCAAGAATAGGTGAAGGTCACCTCTGCCCAGTAAAGGCGCTGGAGGCCTATGTGAAGCTCCGTCCCAACCGGTTGGGCCAACTGTTTGTTCACGAGAATGGGACCTGGGTCACCAGGTACCAATTCTCAGCAGTGCTACAGAAGGCCCTAAAAAGGGCGAATATGCCACCACACTTATTTAGTTCCCACTCATTTAGAATTGGTGCCACAAGCTGTGCATCAGCAGTGGGTTTATCTGACCAACAGATAAAAGCAATTGGTCATTGGCAGTCTGGTGCCTTCTCTCATACATGCGCAAGGTCCATCTATAGCAGGTAAAGGGTGACGACGATATTAAGTGTGGTGGGGGAGATGTCACTTGGAGGGAATAACGGTTTTTTATTTCTCACAGGAAGTGAACTGCTTATGCGGCAGAAAAAAGTCGTGATCGTGGGCCACAGTATGGTCTACTGGGCCGCGAAGCGAGCTGGACGCTCGTACTGGGGAACCCAGCTCGGTATGGGACACCTGGCTGAAATAAAATGGAAAGGACGAAGTGGGATGAGATGGGCTCAGTTCCTGCCGTTAGTCCATGAACTGTCAAAGGAGGGGCATCCAGACATATTGGTGTTATATCTGGGGGAGAACAACTTGCCGGTGGACACAGGTTTGCGCCTGATCACCAATATAAAGCGTGACCTGCAGGAGGCCAGGCGGGTTCTCCTGAACACGTTGTTTATCTGGTCTGAGATGTTGGAAAGGATACGATGGAGGAATGCTGTGCGCCCGAGTAGAGTGGATAGAGCCCGAAGGAAGGTGAATAAGGAGATCGCCAGGTTGGCGACAGAGTTGGGAGGACAGACAATTAGACACCCCGAGATTAGATTCTCGAGACCTGATTTGTTCAGGCCAGATGGGGTGCACTTGTCGAATGAAGGGCTGGAGCTTTACCTTAAGACCCTACAGGGAATGCTGAGCCGGCTTCTGGGTGCGTCAGGGGGGAGGGGGAGAGACTAGCCAAGCAAGAGCTGGCAGTCTCTAGTGGCAGGGGTCCTGCGAGTTAGTGAAGTTAGACGGTAGGGATAGTCTGCTGCTAGGCCATCTCCTTACGAGATGGGGTCCACGTGAATGCTAGAGCTTGCCCAGTCAGCATCACGTACGACCCAGGAAGGGGAGCGGGTCGCGGGGCCTAGGACAAGGGCGGTCCAGGCTCCTCGCTGACTCTGCTCACTTCCTTCCTCGGGTCTCCATAGACAACGGCCTCCTGATCCGGCTCTGGGCGGCCGGGCAGGTGTGACATTGCAGCAGCTATAGTTAGCACTGTTGCGGTACTGAGGAACATCAGACCGCCTTGAGTTTACTACAGTTAAGTTAGTAGTTAGTTAAAGTTGATAGGACCCGGAGGGGCATAGCCCCCTCCTCCCCTGATTTGGCTAATAAAGTTTGGTGTGGCCTATTTTACCCTACAATGATGGTGTCTGTGTCTTCTTTTTGGGGTGCGGGACAAATATATTTTTTTAAAATGGCCTCTACCTCTTACAGGACTGACTCTCCTTTTATATGACAAACTACTAGTATACTACATTATTCCCCTTCCAGTCTCCAGTCTGGTCCTCATTAAAAAGAGCTGAACCCCCTGCTGTGCCATAGGGTATTCCTTTTCAGTCACCGCCCCCCCCCCATAAACCATATTGATAGGTCACTCTGAGAACCCCCAGCTGGGATCTCTCAAAGTCCCACACAGCACCTCTTGTTTTTTCTGTCCATCTTCTGGCTTATTGAAAATACTTTAGCTTGTTTTTCTTGCCAGCCAGCTGTGCTGCTTTCCTTCAAGATGTGAACCAAACCTGAAGCAGGGGTTAATGAATTTCTATCCCACAAAGAGGCGGAAGGGGACAGCCATGAAGGGGGTGTGAATCTGAATGACATAACTCACTTCCCAGCTGCCCTTGGCACATACACCCCACAAAATCTAAATGCTGTAAAAAATCTGTTCTCTTTCTGGGCTGTCTCATTTGGAACCTGAAAGATGCCCTGTGCATTCCCCAGCTGTAGTTAATGTGTGTTTAGGTCACGCATTACGATGCCTAGAAGCATTCAGCACTTCACTGTAAAGCATTCCACTGGAATAGAGTTCACTGAACAAAAGGGAGCCTTGTTATAAAGTTCAGAACTTTTGGGCCTACACCTATGACACCCAAGGAAATAGATGGGGACACATGCCCTGGTGTGAAAGACCTTGCACTTGCAGGAAGAATAGAGAACTCTCCTGCAAGTTAAAGAAAGTGAAACTAAAGTTAGGCGTGTGCGAGATGTACTGTTCTCTATCCTAGCTTTTGGCTTCAAAGCCTGGCTCTTTGGTTCAAGCCTTTAGTTCTGGAGGCCTCCCCTAGTTCAATCTGTGGTGTCAGCATGCGGGCACCGCACCGCAGCCTTTGTGATTTGTTTAGCTTGTTTGTCTATCATACCATGTAGGCCTAGTCATTCCTGAATCTTGTTACCAAATGAGCACATGCAATAGCCTCTTGCTAGCATCACAGCCCTGGGGGCTCCACACATTGCCCCAGACTGGTTTACAATTACCCACTGCACATGTGGTTTCACCAGGCATTGCCACCCACCCAATCCATTCTGTTATCGATGCATGCACTTTAGAATGTAGCCGAGCAACTGGGTGGCATCTTCTAACGGAGCTAACTTGCCTATTTCTAGGGCACATGTAGCCTCTTATTAAATGCTTCACTTTTCACTGGTGTGGTACGAACTCTGAAACACTACACTGGCTTCCATATAATCCGCAAGCCCTACGTTCATCCAGTCCTGTGCAAATGCATTCATATTGCTTGTACATTCTGTAGCTCAACTTCAACTCAGAGAACACTAGTTACTACAAAGTATCTGCCTTTTTAAGGCAACCCCATCCTATGCTATTTACATAAGTAGTAGGTCCTCCAGGGAATTGACAGTATGGTGTACTGGTGTGCCTGACTCTTACTAGTCTGGAAAATGAGATGTGGGTCTTAAGCTTTAACATCTGACAGTTCAGCTTGTGAATATGACATGGAAGCATCTGCTGTCATGAGAGTTTGTAGGCCTGTTCTGCTTTTCTGACCAGGGCTCATACGCCACAGTGCTTTGTGGATTGAAGCCTTATTCCTCTTAGGCTGTGATCCACACAAACCATGGACTCTAAGTCAGGGGTGGGAATTTTTCCCCCCTCCTAGGGGCCACTTTGAAAATGAGTACAAGTTCTGAGTGCTATAAAGAAGTTGTGGGGTGGGGGTACTTAAGGGGTGAGTTCAAGAAAAGGAGGGTCTGGATATGAACTGTGCCATACCCTTTCTGCGTGTGAATGCCCTCCTCTCTGCTCCCTTGTACTGAACAACTGAGCGCAGGGTTTGGGGATAGAAAATAGATCCAGAAACTGGAAAGGGGACACACAAGCTAGCTGAGGAATATATTTGGCCCCTGGGTCTGAGCGGCTCCCCATCTCTGACTGAAGTTGTCAGCTTGCAAAGAACATAATATTGATTTTTGGGTCCCATATGGCAATGATGATATATCAGAGATATTTTCTTCCCTATCCAGTTTATTCTTTGGCTTGCAAGTACTTGAATAGCAGTCAGATACCCTACGCTTAAACAAAATTTTTACCTTGCCCTGGGTAGCCCCTGCAAAGAATTGAGAGAGCATGCCATTTTACAAGTTGTCCTGGATAGGTTTCTCATGAAAAGCAGTTTCTGATGGACTCTGGTGGGAGCACTGATGCCAAACCTGCTGTGCTAACTGCCTCTGATAGGAGCACAGGGTGAAAGTAAAAACTTATGAGATCTTCCCAGGGCAGGTTGTTGCCACTTCCTAGCATAGGGGCCTTGCACTTCGGACGCATCTGGCACGAGTTGCTGACATGTTGGATCCTGAAGCAAGTTCACCAGAAGTGATCAGTGTGGCAGTTATATCCCCATGTCTCATAACTGACTCAGTCCATACTTCTGTTTTGTTGTCCAAACCACACAATTGCATTTGTCACAGTTCGGAAGGTTCCAGCTTTGCTATGGTTCAAGTGTGAGTGTTGCAGATGTGCCTATGGAGTAGACTAATGAGATACTGCAGGTTAGGGCTAAGGGGTATTGTCAGAGCTCTAGTGTGGTAGGGAGAAGGAGCAGCAGGACTGGACGATGAGGATCAAGGGTGCATTGTCAGGTGCATGTGACCAACTGCAGAACATAGGCTGGTGGTCTGAAGATTTATGCTTTGTTTAACCTTAACTAATCCTGCAAGTGCCAACTCAAGATCATGGCTGTAGTTAGTTGAGTTGGTTTGCTAAGGGCATAGTTTTCATTTTGGCTCCTATAAAGCCAAACGTTTCAAAATTGGGACAGGCCTATGAGGGGTACAAAGTGTTCTGGAGATGGGAGGGCAAGAAAGTCCTCAGCTGCATCGCCAAAATAAAGGGATGGCAACAGAAAGAGATGGGGAAGTGTGACGGGGGAGCGGAAGCAAAGTCAGTGAGTGCATGGTGTCAGGAGGGGCCTCAGCTACAACAGTCAGTGGAATTGGGGCGGGGGGGAGGGTATGGCTCAAAGGTTCAAGAACCACTGCCTTAGAGCAATAACAGGTGGCAGTGGGCTTTCTTCCCCTCTCCGGTTTACTTTCTGGCTAGAGAAGTAAGAGAACTTGGATGGCAAGATAAAGTCGGGTACGATGCTATTTTTGCTGGGAGCAGAACACTCTCGAATTGATAAAACTGAGTCTCTGATTAGTGGAGAATTCAAACTGGTTTTGTTCAGCATTACTCCCCATCCAACTCTCCCAGCACCCTGCTTGGGGGGGGGGAGGGGGGGGAGGGGAGTGTTCCACCCATTGTCCATGTATGTGTGAACTCCTGCCGCAGGCATTCATGAGAGCTACTAGATGCAAGTGCACTCACAGCTTGGCAGGCAGCAGCCCTAGTTGATTCTTTTCTTCTGGGACTTCTGCCAGCAAAGTGCTCTGTTTGCAGTACTCCTGACTGAAAAAGAGACTGGGGATACAGCTGACTGACCAGCGCAGCCCCTCCTGCCAACAGCACTTCAGTGCAGATATGGTGACAGCAGCAGGGCCTGTCCCTCCAGATTCCATAGCAGCCCTGGGACCGGGTTCAGCTAATGCTGGCTATATGTGTGCACCCAAAGGCTGCTTTTACACGAGCGGGTCGCCGTGGTGCAACCCACTTGCGCTATATTTCAAAATCCCGCAAGGCGGGATTAGACGAGATGGAAGTCTGGGATCATGCGCGCTGAAGGCGGTCGCACATTGTTTTTAGACAGCAAATTAAATACATCACGGGGCATTTTTAGACACACGTTAAAGTTCCAGATGTTTCAACGTTCTGGGTTTACAAGTCCACAAGTAAGTTCCAGATTCATAGTTCACACACACACTGCCCTGAGGCAGTTCCTGGATGCATTCTTCACACACACACTGCCCTGAGGCAGCCTAAAGTAGCCTCAGCTGTAGATGTGACCGGCTGCCATGGAAACCAAGTGACTGCAGCTGCCTGGAGCAAAGCAGTTTACCAGGAGTACCTGTTACACACACAAGTTCTGGGAGAAGTTTCACGCAAAAGTTCAAAGATACGGATGTTTAAGGTCTAGATGAGTGATTTAGACACACAGAAAGTTCTGAATGTTACAGCAAACATCCAGGAGAAATGTGTGTCTAAAAACACCCAAGATAGAGGCATTTAATTCGCGGTCTGAAAACAATGTGCAACCGCCTTGAACACGCATGATCCCGGACTTCCGTCTCGTCTAATCCCACCTTGCGGGATTTTGAAATATCACACGAGTGGGTCGCGCCACGGCGACCCGTTCGTATAAAAGCAGTGTTGTTCCAAGATTAAAGTAGCAATTTGTGTGTGTATGTGGTACACAAACATGCACTCACGTGGGAGTGTAAGTGGCTAGTGAAACATGTAGAAAGAATCCCTGGACAGATTTGGGATTTAGCTAGAGCCACTGAGTGTTTTACATGTCCTGTTGCCACCATTCTGGCTCCCTCACATGGGAGCAAGTGTTACATTTTGTTCACTCAAGCCTGGAAGTAAGCCATGGAGTGGAGATGGGTTTGCAGGAGATGACTGCCTACAACATAATTTCTCAGGAACGCCCCCCACACAATCCAGGGCAGCCAAAAACAGTAAACTGAATCAAGGTCTATGCACACCTTGGCTACACCAGTCTAGAGGGACTGCCAAGCTGAAACTAGAACTGTATTTTAGATAACTCATTACTCTGCCCTGATCGGGAGAGAGCCCCCATATGTTCCTTTCCCTTTTGTAAAATGCATAGACAGATGGGGAGAGAGAATCTCTTACTTTTTTAATGGGTGGGGATGGGGCCTAGACTGTGTTTTGGGGGCCAAGTCAATAGCAGGCACTTTATCACAGCAGCCAGTCCCTACAGGAGATGGGCAAAAGGCCTGATAGACCATTATTAAAGCGTTGCGGGGACTCTTACACATGCAAACTACTAAACGCAGGGCCTACTGGCTGTTGTTGCTGCTTCCACTTCAAGGCACCCTTCTTAGAAAATTGCCTGGTTTCTCCAAAGAGTAACACAAGGCAGCCCCCATCCCCCCAGCTTGACCCCCGTCTTGTTGCTGATCATAAATCCTCTGTGGCTGCTGCCATCTGTTTGATTTATACCCGTGTGCGGACATGACCCTGCAATTAATTGCTGATTGATAGGAGCCTGGGAAAGGCTTTTGTGACAATAAAGGCAGAGTGAAAAGCCCAACGTTTCCAGATGCTTCACTCATTTGTGTTTTGCACAATCTGAAGCCTGGGCTAGAATAATTTCAGCACAGGGTCTGCTTTCCCCACATATCTCCTTGTTTTCAAAAGCTGCCCAGGTCTCCAGCTTTTAGCTTGAACTCAACCTCCCATGTCTCCATGATGTAAAGCAGGGGTGGGGGACCTTTTCCCTCCAATATGACCCTTTTTGAAAATGAGTACAAGGTCTGCAGGCTGCATTAAAGTTGTGGCTGGGGGTGCTTGAAAGGTGCTCTTGGGTTGTGGAAAAAAAGGGATCTAACCCTGTCCTTGAGTGTACGTGTCCTTGCCAAAAACTGTGTGACATTGGGCCAGTCACAATAGTCTCTCAGCCTAACCAACCTCACAGGGTGGTTGTGAGGATTAAAATTTGTGGTTTACGTAAAGCGCTCCCAAGTGCCATGGCAGGGGGCGCTAAATAAAAATAAAAATTATTATTTTATTCACTCCCTTCCCCTGAGCTTGCTCTTTCAGTGCTCGTGGGTAGGGACTGGATCTATAGGCCAGATCCAGCAACTGGAAAGAGGCCACATTTTTTAAAAAAAGCTGTGAAGTGGATTTGTCACACAGAGATTCCCCCCTTCCCTCTCCTGACCCCCACTGTAAAGATGTACCTTCTGTCATCCCCTTATACTGAGGCTATGCCTATATGGGCTGAAAAGGTGTGGCATGTGTGTGCCTTTGCACTTTCTATTATTTTTATTTTTATTTTTTAACTCTAGTGATGACAGGCTGACCTGTGCTGGCTAAAAACAGCAAGGTATAAGGTGGTGGTTCCGAAACTCTTTGCCTGCATGACTCCACTTTGAGCGAGCATGCAAAGGGTATTGAATATAAACCAGGATGGTGACCCCTTCTGAGGTCTTGACCCACAGTGTGGGAACCTCTGGCACAAGATAAACGTAGAGTAGCTAACAGAAGGTAACTTTTCTATGCTACGATTTAAGCTGCTGCTTAATTATGATGATGTTTCCCTAGTATGGACAAGGCCTGTTTGGCCATTACCCTTTAACTTGCATTAGTGTCTACATAAATGGAAAGTAGGTGCAACAGCATTACCAGAATTTTGCAGGGAGGGGGTGGGCATACTTGATTCCAGATGCTTTGTACTGTGGTGTGCTCTTCACTTTACCCTTCCCACGTACAAGCAGAAATTGGGGTTCTAGTGACACTCGATTCCTTGCTCCGGCACAGAATCCTGTTTGACCTCGGGTAAACTGGTTATTTCTGCAATGTTCCTGTGAGGGAGGTAAGTACTGTTATCTTCCCATTTTGCAAGTGGAGGCCCAGAAAATAGACTTTATGGTATTATGCACTGTATGTGTACAGTCAGCACCTGGCACAGCGTGGTCTCAAGTCCTACTGTAATACAGATAATTTGAAATTCAGAATCCCCTAAATCTGGCAACTGAACTAATCGGATCAGTGCTCACTAGGGAAATGCAATCATCTCTGTGGTAGAAGATGATACCCATTAAACCAGGGGTTCCCAAATTGTGTGTCAGGACCCCCAAGTGCGGTCCTAATCCTGACACTTAAATGCTTTGCATGTCTTGGTGTCTGAGTATTCTACTTTAGCCTTGCACAGAGGCAAAGAGTCTGCGACCTAACGCAGTGAACAGCAACACTGCTCAATGGTTAAGGTCCGAAGGAAGAACTGTATACTTTATACAGTTGAACAATTAAGATACACCTGAACTGGAACTGAATTTACCAGAACCGATCTTTTGCCTTTAGGTGAAATGTGATTAACCGTTCCCCCTCCCCACCACAGTACACCTTTCTGAGAACATTTGCTGTAGAAAAAGGAGGGTCTATAAAGACTTTGCACTGTTAGACACATGCCTCCAAGAGCTTCCATATTTTGTTCTGATGTGTAGTGGGTGCCTAGTGCTGTGCTACATCTACCAACCCCTTCTGAGGTAGGAATCAGACCCAACTGTCTTGCCTCCTCACCAGGGAAACTGAGACCTAAAGCAACTGAGGATAATGGCAGGCTAAAAACCTGATCTCTTGTGGCTTTTTAAAAAAATAACCCTAAACCTAAAAATTAGGGTATCCATGATAACTGCAAAGGAACAAACTGTACTTCCACAATCCAGCTTGCAAGAGCCTTGCTCTCCACTTATGCTATAGCTACAGTGTAAGAAACGTGCAATTTAGAGCACAGGGCTCTGGCCACTTTCACTTGGCTGGGGGGCAGGAAAATGTCTGATGGCAATCATGGATCTATTCTAAAAGAAATTAGTACACGTAGGAATGCGCTAGTCTGCTGTTCTCCCGTGAGAACACTCGCACATGACTGGATTCCCTAATACAATGACTGGTGTTCTTGCAGGATAAAAGCAAAATAGCGCATCCCTGTGTGCACTAATTCCCATGAGATTAGGGCTGCGATTGCCATCATGAAAGTTTCCCTGCCTCCCAGATAACATGTGAAAGTGGCCTCTGTCTCTGTGCACAGTTCCTGCAGGCGTCTGTGGAAACTGCATGCATGGATCTAGGGAAACACATGCCTCCAAGATGGTGGCGGTGCCCCTTTGTGGCCCGGTGCCCCCCTTGCAGGCCCCCCCCAGCCTGCACTGTGCATGCATCGCACCCCAAAAAAACCCTTATGCCCTGGCCGCCAGCACTGCTGTGCCGTGTGTTGTCTCCCGGCCCGTTGCACATGTGCGGAAGTGCTGTGTGGCCATCCCAGCTTCTGTGTGTGCATCTGCGCTGCCATCAGATTCATGCGCATGTGTGGCTTCGGTGTTGGAGACCAGAGAGCCACCTGAAGAGTTGCAAAGTGGGAAGCCCCCTGTGCAGTGTCTTTATAACACTGCCTGGGAGGGAGGAGCTCAGCTGTTGGTAGCTGCCCCCCCCCCCCC
>QEPC01014973.1:1713523-1749906 GCA_003113815.1 Sphenodon punctatus
GGCTTAAATATGCCTAATGCCAAATACTATTACTGGGCCTCAGCTATCCGAGGAATCAAAATGTGGTACGAAAATGCTGAGGAACCTGCATGGGTGGAATTAGAAAAGCAAGCTATTAGCCCAATCTCTTTCAGTAACATACTCACAACTGATCAGCCCCAAAGAGTGCCAAACATAAAGATCGGGCAGCATCCATTTATAGGCACTGCTGTCAATATTTGGAAGAGATGTCAACACAGGCTTGAGTTGATATAGGGCAAATTCCCACATAAACGAGTTAATTGCAAGGCCCTCTCCTTAAGCAAGAGGGAAAAGGAAGCATTGGAGCGGTGGGAAAAAAAAGGTTTGTGGCAGGCTAGACATTTTTTTGTGGGTGAAGATATGATCACCTATGATATAATGCGAGCTAAATGTGAAGAACCAGTGGATAAATGGCTATATTTAAAAATTCATAGCTACCTCTCGCACCCAGCAAATAAAACTCACTTTACTAGACCCTCCCATGCCCTGGAAGCTGAAATATTTAATTACGTGCCTCACCGTAAAGTTATCTCCAGATTATATCGAGCCATACGCAGCATATTCCATTTTCCAGACGCTGGATATTTAGAAAAATGGGCAGATGATCTGGACGTAGTATTCACTAAGGAACTAATGACGCAAACATGGACACATACACAAAAATGTGCCAAATCCCTTATGGTCAAAGAACCTCAGATAAAACTGGCCTTCAGATTTTACCTGACTCCATCGATTATTCATAAGGCGAATAGGAATTACAGCGATTTGTGCTGGCGGGGATGTGGACAGGTGGGCTCATATATTCACCAATGGTGGGAGTGTGAGGTAATTGAAAAATTTTGGAAGGACGTATGGAATCAGGTGGAGAAGCATACGCTTCTCCAAGTGCCTTTCTCCCCCCAGGTTGCATTGCTGGGTCTATGGCCCGAGGAGCTAGATAAAAAAACGAATGTACCTGCATGTAAAATGTTATTTCTGGCTGCCATACATTGCATCGTCAGCAAATGGAAGACGCTGGAAGGACCACTGAGATCGGACTGGCTTCGCAGAACATGGCATGTGTTAACAATGGACAGGATAGCTGCTGGAATTCAGGATAAATTAGACGACTTCTACACAACATGGACCCCAGGTTGGAACCTGATCACTGAACATATTGAAGTTGAAAAATCGGACCTCACTATTAATTTACAATCTATCTAAGCAGCCCTACTTAGGTACACGTTCAGGGATTTAATTATATTGAGCAAGTTGGAGTTGTAACATAACATATACATATATGTATTATTATTTTTATTTGTTTAGTTATATTGTATTAATTCTGTCTGGTCATTTTCTTTTATTTTTGTCCTTAAAGTCTAACTATGTAAATTTGATTCTCTTTAATAAAACTTTATAAAACTAAAAAAAAAAAAAAAAAAAAAGGTCGGAGGGAAGAAAGCTACAAATAGGCTGGAATTGCCAGTTTTGCTCTTTCATCTTACATGCACAGTTTCCCAGAGCAGTCCTGCCACTGTGATTGGGAGTGGGGGCACTGGATTCTGATTGCCCTGGACTGGCTGAGGCAATACTGGTACCTGGAACTCAGGGAGTTGGAAATGGTTCCTTGTTAGCTGCTCTCAGAAGACCCAGACTTCCTTTCCCAACACAAGGGGAGTCACTGGCACCCAAACCTCCCTTCTCTGCAACTAGTAGCTTGGAAACATCACTCTAAACACAGGAACAAGGATGTTTGAAAGGGTGGACAGCATCTTCCTCTACCAGCGGCTGCTATTTGGCTAAATTGTAGCACTTGGAGGTTTGTGTCCATAGTAAGGGTCTCTTCCCCAATGGAGTTCTTAATATCTTGGACTACATGGTATCATCCATGCTTTCATTACCTTGAGCTTAGACTATTGTAACACGCTCTACATGGGGCTACGGCCCACGGTGATGGTGACGGTCTGGAGACTGCAGCTAGTACAGAATGTGGTGGCCCGTCTCCTTACAGGGTTGGGCTGCTGTGATCACATTACACCGGTACTCCGGTCTCTGCACTGGCTGCCTAGTGTCTTCCGGGCCCGATTCAGGGTGTTGGTGTTGACCTATAAAACCCTATATGGCCTTGGCCCAACTTACCTACAGGATCGCCTCACTCTCCGTGTTCTGGAGCAACCCCTGTGGTCAGCCAGGAACACCCTCCTCGAGGTCCCCTGTGTGGCCACTACAAAGAGGACGTTCTCAGTGGTCACATCTCAGCTATGGAATTCCCTCCCAGCGGAGTCCCAGATGGCCCCAGACCTCCTTTCCTTCCAGTGTCTGACTAAGACCTGGCTGTTCCGCCAGGCATTTGGTGGAGGGAGATGTGGGTTAGGGAGGGGGGAGGGAGAGCTACTTTTTTTACCTTCTCTTTTATTGTGTTGTTTTAGTTTCTTGTTTTTATTGGTTTTATATGTAAGCTGCCCCGAGCTGCCTGGAGCAGGAGAGACGAGGTAACAAAATTTGTTAAAATAATTAAAAAATAATAATAATAAAAAATCATTGTTAGAAGGGGGAGCAGCTGTCTCTTCAGTCAGAGTACACCTGACTGCTCTAAATGCTTTTTGCACTCATGCCAATGGTGTGTGTGTGTGAGACTTTTTGCTAACATTTTTAGCCTCTGGTTGTCTGCTTCCTAAAGGGGGTGGTGAGGGTTTTCCCTCCAGCTCGAGTTCCCTTCCCTAGCTGGAGTTTAAATGTGGTCACATCACTAGCAGCCTTATGTCGGGTACCTCTGGATGAGATATGTAAGGCTGCTACCTGGAGTTCCCCATCTACTTCCATTAAATTCTATGCTATAGATTGCAGCTCACACCGCTGCCAAGCTTGGTTGATCGGTATTGTCTTCCTTATTTTCCTAAATAAAGCATCAGGGTTCATTTACTGCAATTGACCTCCTGGTATTGCTTTCTAGTCTGCCTAGAATGGGACTTGGTGAGAGGGTAGTGAAGAAGAAAGGTAAGTTTCTTACCTGTAACGATTCTTCAAGTTGTACCTTCTCACCAAGTCTCAGCACCTCCCTTCTCCTCACTTGCAGTAGCTATTATATGAACTGATGGGGCTAGTGGGCAGGGGCTATTTATATGTCCAGAGGATGTGAAGTCAGGGCATGAGGAAGAAGTGCTTGCTGTACTCTGAGTTAGGCACTAGATGATGCCAAATACATATAATGGGACTTGGTGAGAGGGTACAACTCACGAAGAATCATTACAAGTAAGAAACTTACCTTTTCTGTTGTTTGTTGAGTAGATGCTATTGCAGATGATTGTATCCCACAGATTTGTATGTTATACTGAAAATGTACATGGAAAGCTGTCTGAGTGGCTGCTTCTTGCAGAACGTGCGTTTTCATGCGAAGAAGAAACTAAACAACTATACAAAAAGAGATTTGAAAATCCATATCCAGAATGCCTTGTGATAGCAGCACAATTTTAGAGGCTAATTCAAGGATGGAGGTAAGGGGTGCGTGCTTGAGTGCCTTGGGTAACTTACCTGTTTGTAGTATAAGAAAATATATAGCTTTACATGTGTAACTTTTCATGAGGAATGTCATGGTCCTCACTCTAGAAAATCTGAGCAATGTCACACTGATCTCCATGCAGTTTGATTGCTATGTATCCACAATTAATAGGCAACTCAACCATTTATAATTCAATGTATGAATCAATTAATAGGTTGATGATGGGAGATTGCTCATCGTCCCCAGGGCCTCCCCTCTGGGGTCCCACATGGTTTCATCTTATCCCCCCCTTCCTGCTCAATGTGTATTTGAGGCCACTGGGTGAGATTGTTTGGAGAGAGGGGCCGTGCCATCCAGTATGCTGATGGCACTCAGTTCTACCTCTTCTTTTCATCCAACCCAGATTCTGCAGCCTCAGTGTTTATCCAGTGCCTGACTGCTGTTGGGAGACTGGATGAGGGCGAGAGGATTGCAGCTGAGTCCAGACAAGACTGAAGTGATGATGGTGGGCCAGCCTTGTGACTTGGGGTGGGTGGGTGGGGGAGGACTGGAACTCCAGTCAGAAAAAGGCTCTCTGTGCAAGGAATGATGGCCCCAGACCCATGATGGTGGGTCCTGGGGCTGGAGTGGCAGCTTCAATATATTGGTCATAGTCCTCCGTGCTGGTAACTTGGACCCAGAACCCTGACAGTGGGTCCTGGGACTGGAGTGGCTGTTTCTTGATGCTTTGGAAAATTGGCTCTCTGTCTGAGGAATGATGGCCCCAGACCCATGATGGAGGCTCCTGGGGCTAAGGTGGCAGCTTCTAGGTATTGGCCACAGCCCTCCCTGCCTGTAACTTGGCCCCAGAACCCTGGCGGTGGGTCCTGGGGCTGGAGTGGCTGTTTCTTGATGCTTTGGAAAATTGGCTCTCTGCGAGGAATGATGACCCCAGACCCATGACGGTGGGTCCTGGGGATAAGGTGGCAGCTTCTGCTGCTGCTCATCCTGCTGATGGTGCAGCTGCTACGACTAGGGCGGGGGGCAGGGATAGCCCCAGATGGCTGGAAGGGGTCGCTGCTCCCACTCCCACCATCCCCAGGGGCGTCCTGCTGCATGGCCCACTCTGCCTGCCGGACCTTCTGCACCAGCATACCCTTCCAGAGGCCATAGAATGCTCTCACATGCCATGCTGCCCTTGATCATGGGGTCCAGCACGGTTGCCAGGACATATTCCTCCCGGCGCAGGAGCTCATTGAAGCGCGCACACAGCCCCGCCTTCAGCTTCCATGCCAGATCAAGTGCCTCATCGGAGAGCTTCCTGCCCAGAGGGCCACAATCTCACCCCCCGAGAATCTCATCCAGGCTCCTCGTGAGACTATGGACCAGCGGGGTCACCTGCCTGAGGGTGGTGGTGGAACTGCTCATGGTCTCCGTCATGGCCAGGAATGGTCTGAAGATGAAGACCGTGAGAGCTAGAATCTCCCATTCCTCCCTGGAGGTGCCTCAATGTCTGTCTCCAGTTCCACCTGATGCAGGGCGGCTTTCTGCTCAAGAAGCTGCTCGAGCATCAGGAAGGTGGAATTCCACCTGGTGGAGACATCCTGGATGAGTGTGTGCACTGGGAACCCTTGCTCGGCCTGCTTCTCCCAGAGGAGCTCGCTGCCCTTCACGCTGCGGTTGAAGAACCCCGCCAACTTCCTCCTCTGTTCGACCAGGGAGCTAAGGGTGCCTGGCCCAATCCCCTTCTCCCCCAAGCCCAGACCATCCTTCACTACAAGATTGAGGGTGTGTGCAGTGCAAGGGATGCTTGTGAAGCCCCCGTCACGGACTGCCTTTATGATATTGGCCACGTTGTCTGTGACCACACACCCCTTGGTGAAGGCCACGCCTGGCATGACCCACTCCCTCACCATGGTGGCCAGGGCTGCCTTGAGATGTGGGAGTTATCCATGACTTGTGCCTGAAGTAGGGCCCACCTGTACCCTGCTTCAGGACCCCTCCTGCTACTGCCAAGCGCTGCCTCTGGGTCCTGCCACCAGTGTGCAGTCACAGCCAGGTAGGCGTGCTGGGCGTTCCTGGAGGAACACAGGTCAGTGGTGAAGTGAACCGTGGGGCCCCCAGCCCCTGCCAGCAGCTCCCTCACTCGCTCCTTCAAAGCCCTGTAGAGCTGTGGCACCACAGTCCAACTCAGGGTGGAGCGGGAAGGCAGATTAAAGTTGGGGCCCAGGAACCCAATTAGCTGCTTGAAGTCCTTGTCCTCTACAATTGACAAGGGCTGGCCATCCAGGGCTATCATTTCTGCCAACAGGCGCTTCATTTTCTCTTGGAAGCCAGTGCCACGGCGCCCTGCCGATGGCCTTGACAGATCCCCCCCACCCCATCGTGGACTGACGGCGCTGCTGACGAGGCTCCTGCTGCTAGAGGCAGCAGCATTTGGTGCAGGACGCTGGCCCGCTGAAGGAGCCGGGCGACTGGATGCTGCAGTCGGGAACCTGCTGGCATCCACTTCCCCTGCCTTCCTGCTGAGCAGCAGAGCACTGTGGCATGACTTTAGGTGCCTCACCATTGCAGTTGTCCCAAGATTGGCGAGCACCTGCCCATGCTTCACCAGCTTATTGCACAATGTGCATTGCACCTCTCTGGGACCATCTGCCTGCACCTGCTTAAAATAATCCCAGACTGAGGATTTTTTACTCCCTCCTGCCTTTTTGCCCACCCCAGCGGACGCACTGCTGCCAGCACTGCTGGGAGGGGGAGAACTTGGTGGCTCTGACGACACAGCTCTGGGAGGAGGCTCAGCCATCGCTTCAGTGCCAGATATCTCCTCTGCAGCACTAGTGTCTGTCTCTGACTCACTGCCCACGATCACAGTGATGCCCCGTGAAAAGGAGCACTGGGACCCTGAAGCTAGACTGCTCATGCCCGCCATGCTGCTGGCACTCTCTCTGTAGCTGCTAGTGCTGCTGCTGCTACTCCTCTTCCTACTGACATTGCCGGGCCCTGCCTCTAGCAGTTGGGGTGGGATTCACCACCTCTGGACTGCTGGGGATTGCCTCGACAATGGGGGACATTGGTGGCCCTGGAGGAACATTGGAAGCACCACCAGCAGCAGAGACAGACGCAGCCTCAAGTCCTGCAGGCCTTCCAGTGCCCTGCGTGGCAGTGGAGGAGGGCACTGCCAGGAGCCGACGCTGAGCCGTTGAAGCCTGTTGCCCTAAAGTAGACCTGCTGAGTTTGGGGNTCTGCCTCTGGCTACTGCTGCTGCCGCTCTCCTGGCACAGCCCCGCCCGCCTCTGGCATGTGCCCCATTGCCTCCCCTACGGGCAGCAGACTGGCCTCTCCATCCCTTCTCCATGTCTCCCTCCAATATAATGTTTTTATATTTTTATTTTTTAAAATTTAAATTTAACTAATATCTATCTACACTAAATCTAATTGCTATTAACTATTCTAAATGCTATGAACTAAATGGATTATCTAATAAGTACAAAGGTCTACTCCTACAAACACTAAAACTAAATCACTAAACACTATATCACTAAGCTAACTCCTACAACTGTGCACTCTCATTCAGAGATAGATAGATAGATAGATAGATAGATAGATAATGGGGAGGAATCACAAACATGAGGGGTACAAAACTGAAATGAAACCTAAATGAATCTAATAATCCTGCTCTAAATGAATAAAAACACATGGGAAAGGAATCAGGAATGGAATATATGAGAGGGAAAGGATTCAATGAAGAGCGGAGGGAGGAAGGAAGATTGAACACAGGGAGGGATAAAAACAAAAAATAACTAAATCTATCTAAGCTAAGCTAACTAAATGAGAATATGGAGGTTGATGGGTTGGATGGGTGAAATAGGAGGAGGATGGCAATGGATTAGGAACAGGAAGGAACAAAAACTGTCGGGAGAGAGGGAGCCTTCTGAAACGCCAGCTGTTGGAACAGTGACTAGCTCAGAAGGTGTTGGGGAGGCAATCAGTTTTGTTTCTTGCTGTGCCCACCTCACCGCAAGCCCCGTTGGCTCCGTGCAGCCTAGCCTGTGGCCAATCGCAGACTGCAAAGTCAGTGGTCTGAGACGAAAAGGGATGGTGATTGAGCAGGCTGGCTGCTACTCCAAGCCTTTCCACCCCTGGTGCCTGGAAGTCTGCTCCTCAGCTGACTCCCACTCCCTGCCATGTTTGGCCTTCCAGTGACACCACGTTTTAGCCACCCGAACGTGATCCGAACTGTTTGGTCATTTCGGTGTTCGGAATTGAGTTTGGTTCAGTCGGTTTGTGTTTGATCATCCAAACAGGCCAAGTTCGGACCAAACTCCGAACTGCGTTCGCCCATCCCTATATTCTACATAGGGCTGCCCCTGATGCCTGTTTAGAAGCTACAGCTGGTGCAGAATGCAGCAGTCTGGCTCCTTGTGGGGGTGGATCACTGTGAGCACATCATACCTATGTTTTGAAGTCTGCACTGACCTCCAATATCTTTCTGGGTACAATCACTAAATGACCTGGGCCCCATCTATCTGAAAGACTACCTCTCCTACTGCACTGCGATCAGCCGGGAGTGCCGCTTTGTGGGTACCACCCACCAATCATGTTCGTATGATGAGAGTGCGTGAAGAAATGTTCTCAGTTGCTGCCTCAGTGTTGTGGAACTCCCTTCCCTGAAGCTCCGTCGAAGTCCAAGCCTCAGCATATTCCAGAGGAGATGTAAAACTTCTTTTTGGCAAAGCATTTGGTGGGCATGGTTAGAGGGTGGGTGAGGGTTTTTTAGGGTTAGGGGTTTTTAAAAGGATTTTTATGTATTTTATATGCTTTTATGTTATAAGCCCCCCTGAGCCTTAATGGAAGGGCGGGGTATCAAATCTGAATAAATAAATTCTCTACTGCACGTGGTTCTTGAGAAGCTAGCTAGATACCAATACTTGTGAGCACTAAGTGTAGCAGATTTAGGAGCCCCACAGTGACCCTTTACTGGATCACATTGGCTTTCCAGGTATTATCTATATAGGTTAATCAGATGGACCTATTTCAATGTTGCCAATTCTCCTGAGGGCCTTGTTTGTTTGGTTTTATAAGGGCACATTTTGAGCCAGCTGCCTACCCGCCACAGAGCAGTCATAGGCCAACATATGGTGGTGGGGAAACAGATGAGCGGGTGAGGCCCAGGCCAATGCAGGCTCCAGTAGGCCAACGTCTCCTCTGTTTTTATCCCATGTGTGCATAAATCTCTCCTTGTTGACTGGCTGGTGTTTGTGGGGCTGGCTACTGAGGTTGTTCTTACAGGAGACACTCCCCATCATGTCCACCCAGTGGAAATGTGGGGGAGTGCCCATGTAAAAGTGGCAGTAGATGGGCGCACGCTCCTGCACCCCACCCATCTCCACACGTGGAGCGACCAGTGAAAAGCTGGGTTGCTGTGTGTGTTCCCGTCTGATGCCTCCCCACATGCACAGCTCCCACAGGGATGTGCACACGGACCACCACCCCACCATGGTCTGTGTAAAAATGGCCTGAGATTCTGAGTAATGGGTAAGATCCAGTTGCTGAGACTTGGGTGTAATGAAATAAGACACAGGGCTAATAAGGCAGCCTGGGGCCTATGACCAGCCCTTGCTGAGAGCCACCCTTGAACAGAAAGAAAGAAAGGCCGGCCACACACAGCACACAAGCCACAGTGGGCTGCTCCTGAAGCAGCATTTTCATAAATCAACATGTTCAGAGGTTATTTGGACAAAAGGTAAAATAAAGTAAACAGCACCATCAAGTGGCTATGGTGAAGCACTGTTCTGTAGATTTTTGCCAGGTTTATTGCTTGGTGAGTCTTGAGAAAAAGCTGGGGACTACAGGAATCGAGGTAACTGTAGCAATACAAGACTGGGATCCATATTAATGCACACGTATACAAGAAGTCAGGCCATAGTCGGAAACATTTACATTTGGGAAAGACAAACTGACAAAGGTGAACGGGTTGCATCATAAGAATGAAGTGGTACAATAACTGCTTACAGCAGGGGCACAGCGGGCCCAGGTGCAGAAGATTGAACTGCCTCCCCCTCCCCCCCCTCCATTGGTTCCTTATTGCAGAACACCTGGACAGAAAAGAAGAAAAAGCTGCACAGCACTTCTCAAATATTAAAAGGCCCATGCAGAAGCCCACCCAGCTCTTTCCCCTTACCACCATAGGAGATGAAGTAAAGCAACATGCAAAGTGACAGGGAAGCCTGATGCTGCTGCAGCAGCAGCACCACCACCACCACACAGGTGGTGGCCAGGTCGCACAAGCGGCAGCAGGGGGCAGGTGGACAAGTAGGGAGGTGATGCATCCCAGACTCCCAGAGACAGTAGCAGTGTGGGATGGAAGAGTCTGCTGGAGGCTAGGCAAGAGCTGAAAACATTAAACAAGGCAACAGCATGGCTCAGCAGGGATAGGTTTACACATTTGGCTGTCCTAGACAAAATAGGAAAATGTGACCCCTTTCTCTCTCGTCTTCGCACCCCTCAAGATGGAGGCATGCACTACAGGCAGGGGAAGGAGTCTTCCTGGTTTCCTACTAATCAGCTGTTCAGCAAAAAAGCTGTACACCCCCAGGTCAAGCCCCTAACAGTGAATTTAAGTTAAGAGGGCAGTGAAATGATCCAGCAGCACTCCCCACCCCCAAAGTGGGGCGGGGGGGGGGGGGGCTGTGGTGGGCAAGGGAGCGGACTTCTTGGTTTATTTTGCTGTTCTCTTAGAATTGTTGCCCAAAGTGTCAACCTACCGTATCTACTATTAAAGTCAGCCCTGCCCTTGCCATTTTACTAATAGAACTGCTGCTCTGGGAAAACCAAGGGAACTGCCAAAGGGGGTGGCACCAGCAGATACCAGCCTCTGCAACACCCCAGCTACACACAATGGGGTGTAGGAATGTGAGAGAGGGAAAATACCCCTAACCATGGTGTGGCCGGACACAGCATACCAGAGAGGCTGGCTGTTTAAGAGAGGTAGCACCAGCAGGTTGAAGGCACGACCCAAGGCACAGGCACTGCATGAAATAGTGGACAGTATCTGATAGCCTGCCACCAGCGCTTGGGCAGGGCAGAAGCCAGGCACAAGCCTAGAAGTCTGCACTAGGCTCAGTCTGGAGTAGGAGCTAAAAGGGAGCTCTGCCTCTAAACTGCCAAGGAAGTCATCTTGGAGCTACAGCGCGTAGGCTAGGGCTGCACTGAATAGGTGTTCCGAGTACTCACAAGGATTTCTGAGGTTCCAAGTACTGGAACCAAGACCTCAGCTGTCACTTGGAACTTTTTCCGGGGACTCAGAGATTGGAACTTGGACCCACGGAAAATACGCAGAAATTCCGAGGGCGGAGACCAGAGCCTAGACGGAGCCAGGGGTGTGGGGAATGGGCCAGGGAAGAGGTAGTGGGGGCCTAGCAGGGGCTGGAGGGATAGAGTATTCATCCTCTGGAGGAGCTCCGGCAACACATGGCTTCCTCTGAACTGGGTAAGTTTGAAAAAACAAACAAAAAAAACACCCCAAAACTGGGCATGCTCAAAAGGACCAAATGGCCCCTTCTGAAGATGCTCAGACCTTTCCAAGATGGCACCTGCAGCATGCTGACACTGCAGGCGTGATCTTGGAAAGGTCTGAGCATGCTCAGGAGGGGCCAAATGGCCCCTTCTGAGCATGCCCAGCTTCCCCACCCCCCAAACCTACCAAGTCTGGAGGAAGCCACATGTTGCTGGAGCCCCTTTGGAGCATAAGTACTCTATGCCTTAGCCCCCACTAGGCCTCCGCCCCCCATTTCCTGGCCTCCATTGGTCTATGCTCTTCCTGGCCAACAGGGGCCAGGGAAGGGGAAGCAGGGGCCTAGCACAGGACTGGCCAACCATCATCACTTCAGTCTTGTCAGGATTCAGCTTCAATTGGCTCCCCCTCATCCAGTTCCTGACAGCAGCCAGGCATTGGGTAAGCACTGAGACTGCAGGACCTGGTTCAGATGAAAAAGAGACTTAGAGCTGATGACACCTCATCCGAAACCTTTGAATGACTTCGCCCAGTGACCTCAGGTATACATTGAACAAAAGGGGGGACAATAGAACCCCGTGGGACCCCCCACGAAAGGTCCCAAGGAGATTGAGCAATTGTCCACCACCACCCGGTGGGACCTTCCTTACAGGAAAGGGTGGAACCACTTGAGCAGTCCCACAGTTGTGCCAACACCACCTTGTGATCAACTGTATCAAAGGCCGCAGAAAGCTCTAACAAGATCAAGAAGGTAGAATTCCCTTTGTCCATCTCCAGATGCAGGTCATTGACCAAAGCCACAAGCACAGTCTCCGTGCCATACCCAGTAGAAAACTGGACTGAAACGGGTCCAGGAATCCAACCGCATCAAGATGTGCCTCGAGCTGTTGGACAATCACTCATTCAATAACCTTCCCTAAAAAGGGAAGGTTAGAGAGAGGCTGATAGCTGGCCGGGGTATCAGCATCCAGAAAGGATTTCTTAAGCAGGAGCAGGACCTCCAAAGTTTTAAGCATGTCTGACACCCTCCCCTCCTGAAGGGAGGTGATATTGGGGCCATTGTTGGCTAGGGTTGTCTCCTAACTGGCTTTCACCAGCCAGGATGGGCAAAGATCTAATTCACAACTGGTTGCTCTCATTGTCTCAAGCGGCTCCCTTGCATTGGTGAGCGATACTGATTGAAACTGATCCATATAAGCAGGAATAGACTGAGCTTCCATAACCCTAAACTCTGACTCTACAGTTAAAATGGTGGCACCCAAGTCATGGTGAATAGAAGTGATTTTTGTCTGCAAAGTAACTAATAAAAATGTCATAGCAGGCAACAGCTGACTCCATTTTCTGGGTTAATCAGGCCCCCTACCACCTGGAACGGCTTAGCTGCATGAGACTTTGCAGACACTATGATAGTGGAGGAGAAAGTTTTTGAAGGACTATGCCATGGCTCTGATGGTGATGAAGAAAGCTATCTATGCTGCAATCGGCCAGTTTCAGTGCGAGTCTGTGAGGTTCCTCGGGGGTCGGCGGCTTAGGGGGCGGCGAGGGATGCAAAAGCGCCGCCCATTAGTTCCCCAGCATAGGGATCTTAAGGAGGCTCCTAGACCCTGCACGGGGGGCCAACACCAGGCTAACAGGCACGCAGAGGGAACCTCGGCAGCACGACGGGGAAAAGAGGAGGAGCCTGCACACGTGATGCGTCGCTCTGCGCGCATACGGGCGCGGCCAGGGGCGGGGCTAGGGCCTTAAAAGGAGGAAGCAGGCTGCACAACAACGCCGGTGATCAGCTTGCTGTGAGACTGGCCCCTTGCGACGTGTGAAGGATTGTGTTGGAGAAACTTCTTGAGAGAGACTGAGTGCATGAACGGGAGTGGCTGAGGAAGGGTGATTGAGAGAGAGAGAGAGTGGGTGAGTGCACGGAGTGTGGGTGTGTGTCATTGTGAGGTGAGTAAGTACGCGTGAATCCTAGTCACCATATTCCTAGTGTTTACCCCTTTTCCCCTGTGGCCTCCTTTCCTGGATTATCTTGTTCCCTCCGTTATACCCTTAACCTTAGTCCTGGGCTTATCTCCCCTGTTACCCCCCACGAGTCAAGCACTATCGTCTGGACCCCTGCACCTCTTCCTAGTACGTGTGGGAATCTAGGGGGGTAGTAGTACGCCTCATTGGTGCACGAGTGGGGGCTGAGCTCTGGGCCATGCTGTCTCCACCCCAATGATGAAACGGCCTATGTCTAATTAAGATACTAGGGCCAACCGTTATCCTGAGGGGTAGTTTTCCTATACGAGAGCATATAGCCCGAGCGTTTGGGGGTTGTGTGTTGGGAGGAGAGTGTTTCCACGCAAGGAGTAAACAATCCGGTGTTTCCCTTCGGGGGTTCCTTCCCCCCGTGTCCCCCCACCATAACAGTGTCGAGTGCTATTATTATTATTAACAAACATTTATATAGCGCAAGCAGTGTACCTGGCACTTTACAAAGTAATAAAATAGACATGGTCCCTGCCCCTAGGGCTTACTGCCTACCCTCTCGCTTCAGCTGCCTCCGGTCCTCAGTAAACCAGGGGGACCTGTGCTGACAAAGTGGTATCAGCAGCTGCCTGGGTGCAACCGTGTCAATGGTCATGGTCAAGATGTAATTCCACAAAGTGATCAAGTAATTGACAGAGCAGCCATCAAGGTCAGTGGGTATATTCCCCAGAGAATTCTGAAAACCAATTGTATCCATCTGTCTTTGATGTTTAGGACCAACACAGCAACCACACTCTCCCTTTAGAATTGAGGCATTCTAGAATAGAGATCTACAAGAAATAATTGCAGGCTTCAGAGGGCCCAAGCTTCCATTCCCATTGTTTCCTCAACTGCTAGAGTGGCTGAGGGTTTAAACCCATATTGAACCTTAGAAATTATTATAGAGGTGCAAGAGTGCCTCTGTAGTTAAGGTGAGCAGCACTTTGCACTTTATGGGTTTAACCTTCTTATGTTTGTGTTTTGACCATGCTTTGCACCATCATTGTGGCTTTTGGCATGGTGGATCCTTGGGGTAATAGAAGTACTATTTAGTACAGCCCTACCTGAGTACTCAGGCCAAATACCAAAGTTCCGAGTAATCAGCCCAAGAACTTGCTCGGTGGCCCTTTAGCGCTGTTTCTGAAGTTTCGGAATTCGAACTCTGGACTTTGGAAAATTGTTGCGAAGTTCTTGAACCCATAGCCAAAGCACTATCCAGAAGAGTGGGACAATCTCTCCAGAAGACAACCCCACAAAAGTGCAACTGCATGCAGAAATAAAAAAACCCAGTAGCGTACCCTCAGCATGGCCAACCATCAGCAGTGAGTGCACTCACTTTAATCATTACATCAACCAAGCAGTGCACAAAAATGCAGACTAGCAAGGGACATTCGCTCAAGAAGAGTACAACAACCCCACAAAACAGTCTGCAACTGCATGGAGAAATAAATCCCACCAAAAGTCAGCTAGCCCAGGCCTCAGCAGTCACAAAATTAAGAAATCAGGCATTCACACCTCTCCCCACCCCGGGGCACCCTCTTGGCATGGCAGAGCCAGTTTGCACTTGCCTCCAGAGCATAAAAATAGGGAGCTATCACTCTGTTCAGGCTAGACAGATAACCTAGAGAGGATTGAAACAAATCCTGAGGTGCTGAGGCAGCTGGGAAGTCGAATAAAGAAGAGCAACAGGCTACGGCTGAGGAGTGAAATAGACCATTTCTGTCCAAGACACAGCTGTGGACAGTGGCTAGATCCAGCCCCCCCACCCCCCGAAAACTCTCCTCCCCATTCGAGCCCCCAACAACTACCAGGGGCAGCAGCAGTGGGGGAGCATACAACCTTGTGTAGTCTAAACTCAAGTCTAAACTTGAGTCCTTAACTGAAGAGCGTATCCCCAGGGTTAAAAGGGAGCTCAAAGTGATAAGAAAGGGGATGAGCAGAGCAGCAGCAGGGCAGAGCACCTTGGGGGGGTGGGGAAAAGAGTGTGGCCTTCCACTGTCCAGCGCTTCCCTGGCCCGCAGCCAGCAGGATACAAGTGGGGGTTGGGTGACTTCCACCAAGGTTGGAAAAACTCAAACAGAGGCTTAAAATAAACAGCCTTTACTGCTCAGGCAGTTGCAAACTACTCCCAGGGCAATACTGGGTACCTACATATGCCTCAAATCCAGCCATGTATTAGTCCCAAAAGTCCAAAGAGAGTAGAATATTACATTGTCTCAAAAGTACAGTAGCTGCTGCAGAGAAATACATACATCAATGACAACAGATAACTGAATCTTATATTGGGATATCCACATAGGCTAAACAAAATAAATTAGTGCTGAACACAATGTGTTTCTAACCCCCTATATGGGTCTTTTTCAGTAGCACTCAGTAGCATCAGAGCATGGGGTTGATCTCAATGGCCATCTAATCTCCAATTCAATCATCCAAAAGGCTTTAAAGGAAAAAACCATATATGGGGGAGGAGGGGGGAAATAAATAGCCTGTTAGTCTAAAAATCCTTTAACAGATTTTAGAACAAGCAATGAGCCAAACAACACTCACCCTTCAGCTCTGATGCAACACTATGAGTGGAAATCTCCAGAAAAAGCCTCAGCAGCTAGATAGCTGCCCCTGTAGCAGAATAGGCTTTTAAAGCCATCACAGTAATTGATACCATATGGTCTCATTACACTATGTTGCCGCTGTTTGAACCACATGATTGAAGGGATTTGCAAAGTACTTAGGTACTCTCCAGGTTTCTCCAATACAATTGAAGAAACTCATTATAACATAGGTATAACTTCCACGATGTAACCTCCTCTTATTTCTAATATCTTGCATTCCAGTTCAAGTAAGTCCAAAGTCCTTATTTGTTAGGTGGAGGAGTCGTCACTTCAAGTACATAAATACTTCTGGGTCAGGTAAGTTTTCCACCGCTGAGCATGGGGCTACTTGAAAACCTGTGAAATAAAGAACCCCCACCCTGAACCCTGTAAAAACAATAATCCACAAACATCCTCCCTGTTAAGCTTGTAAAAAGAAAAACATTATAAACATACCACTTGTAATGACCAAGAGAGGGTCCCTATAAACAAAAGCAATCCCATTGAATAATATACCTCCAAAGATACTGCCTCCAAAAATGGATAATGCACCAGGCAAGAGTATTAAAGGCCCAATATTAGAAATGATGAAACCCAAATTAGGATCTATGTTTTTTTACTAACAAATGATCCTACCCCAATCAATACCCTCATTCAATTCTGTAGGTGTCAAAAACTTTAATCTCAAAATCCATCTAGCTTCTAGTCTAAATAATTCTCTTTCTGACTGATTGGTCTCCACGCAGCAAAAAGACAGGTCATTTACAGAATGTTGGAGTTCCATAAAATGTTGTACTAGAGGTGCCAACATTTTTTTACATCTTATGTTTGATCTATGTTCTATGATCCTGTCTTTTACAGGTCTAATGGTTTTGCCAACATAATTAAGACCACAAGCACACTAAACAATATAGATGACTTTGGAGCTTCTGCATGTAAAATTGTGCCAAATTACAGTCATGCTTAAGATAGGATGAGGAAAAAACCCCATTTGCCATATTTAGATGACAAATACTGCAATTTAAACATTTATAGTTACCCCCCATTCTACCCCTATTCTCATTAGGGTCCCCTTTGCCAAAAGCACTATGAACCAAGTAATCCCCAAAGTTCTTAGTTTTCCTATAGGAGAATAGGGGATACTGGCTGCAGTGGGGAATATCCTTGAGAAGATGCCAATTTTCCAAAATATGTTTTCTAATTACCTGGACCCCCGGACTATAGTTCATAGTAATAACCATCCAGTCCTGTTCAAATGTTCTATTTTTGAGAGTCAAAAGAGAGGTCTGATCAGTATGAAGTGCTCGATAATAGGCCTTCTGTAATAAATCCCTAGGGTAACCCCATTGCAGTAGATTTTTAGTTAGGATCCAAGACTGTTTTTTAAAGGCAGAAATAGAGGAGTTACTTCCTTTCCCTCATGTATTGGCCTACGGGTATATTCCTCCTTACATGCACAGGATGATAACTATCAAAATGCAGGGTGGAATTTACATCAGTCTTTTTCTTATACAAGGTTGTTTGAATAGAATTTTGTGCTAATTCCACCCTGACATCCAAAAATGAGATAGCGCTCGGGCTATATTTCAAAGTAAATTTTATCTGAGGATGTTGACCATTCAAATACTTGTGGAATTCTAATATACTAGACTCATCCCCTTCCCAAATGAAAAACAGGTCATCTAAGTACCTTCTAAAAAAGCGCATATTATTTATGAAGGAGTTGCGTATAGCAGAATAAACTTTTCTTCAAAAGAAGCCATAAATAAATTGGCTAATTCTGGTGCAAATCTACATCCCATTGCTGTGCCACTGATCTGTTGGTAAAAATCCTCACCGAACCTAAAGTAATTATTTGGGTATTTTCAGACGTTACGAGATCACAGTGAACCACGGTGAATACCCACCTGTGGTCACTGTGCCTCGAACGTCTGTTTGGCAGTCGCCAGATGTTCGCCACGGTCAATCTGCACAAGGGGTCAATTTGAACCACGCTTCCCGGGCTAGCCGGGGGAATGTCCTGGGAAGCGTGGTCAAACGGACCCCCGGCAGGGATCAAAAAAAAGTAACGTCTGGCCGCTCGCCACGGCCCGGGATCACCGGCAGGATCCCGGGCCGTGGCGCATTCGGCTGGACGCGGCGGCCGCATTGGCCCTGCCGCCCGCCCGTCTCCTCGGAGGGCGGGGTGCGTGGAGGGGGCGGGGCCGTGCGGCCGTACGCTGCGCCGCGTGGCCCCGCCCCCTCCCGGCTTCCCCGCCGGGATCCCCCCGGTACGTCTGATATGGCGTGATGGGGTGACCCCGGCGGGGAACGAATGGGTTGATTTCGGTACGGGGCCAATGGGCCCCGTAACGTCTGAAATCACTCTTTGTAAGGGTGAATTCAGTTAGCTCTATTAGAAATTGCGTAGGGGGAGAATATACTTCTTCCCTAGTATTCAAAATAGTTTCTAATACTATGAGTGCCTCCCCTTGTGGGATGTTGGTATAAAGTGATTCGACATCCATAGTGATTAGCCAATAATCAGTGCCTAGTATATGTACCTGTTGAAGCAAATTCAAAAAATGCATAGAATCTCTAACATAAGTCTTGATCAATGGTACAAAGGGTTTGAGGAATGAGTCCACATAGGTGGCAACTTTCTCAAAAATGGAATTGATCCCAGAGACAATGGGTCTTCCTGTAATAGGCCATTTCAGCTTGTGGTTCTTTGGTAAAATATAGAACAGAGGTACTCTATTTTCAAACTCCATAAGATAATCATATGTACCCCCATCTATTTGATGGCTCAAAAAAGCTTGATAAACTATCTCCTCCAATCTTTTCTTGTACCGTGAGGTAGGATCATAGCTCAATGGTAAAAAAATGTTCTATCTGATAATTGCCTAGCAACCTCCTCCCAATAATCAGAACGATCTAATACCACTACAGCCCCTCCCTTATCTGTAGGTTTAATAAATAAATAAATAATATTATTATTAGAGATCAAAGAGGAGAGGGCTTGCCTATGAATTCTGAAGAAGTTGTGCCAGGAGTTCGACTCAGCTGGATCCCAGTTATTTAAAGCTGACATCAAGGCATATTCAAATGCTTTTATACAAAAAGTATCAGATACTGAGTTAAATTTAGATTTTGGACGTAAAGCCCCAATCTTTGGCTCGTCCAACTTGGGACTGTTTGCCCCAATATTCACTCAGCAAGTTTGATCTTCCTCGCTAGTTTCTGCATATCCACAGAAGCCGAGAAGATATCAAAAGACTGTGTTGGGACAAAGGATAAACCCCTCTCCAATACCTCCAATTCAGGAGTGGAGAGATTATATTGCGATGCATTAACCACAATAGATTTTTATCCTAAGTTTTTGTAATTCCCTCTCTTTCTCCATACATGGTTGTATCCCTGTTCCCTGGCTAAAAAAGATTGGGACCCACCTGCATGTGATTGTCCTTGTCTAACCTGAGCTCTAGTTAGAACCCCCCTATTTGTGCTGGAACTCTCCTCACGCTTATCCTCCTCACCACTGGATTCACTAGCCAAATTAAAGGAGACACGTCTTGCTATAGGGTTCCTACCACTGTGTCAGTTATAGACCCTATTTAGCCCCCCTCTCCCTGCAAGCTGCTTTGGTTCCAGAAATCTGGGCTGCCCAGCAAGGAGGGTGATTTCCCCTCCTGTTTCTCAGTTCAGCAGAGGGTGATGTCAGAACTTCCCTACCCTTTCTCTCCTCTGATCCAGGCACCGTTCTCGAGTTGAACTGAGAGCTCCAAGGCTTCCTAGTTCCTTTGAGACCTGTGCAGCTGCTGGATGCTGCTAAATATTATTGCATTGTACTGGAAACCCCAGAGATTGTGTTTCACTTGGGTGGATGGCTGGGGTCGCTGGCATGCAAAAAAAAAGCCCCACACTCTCCCCCTTTGCCAGTTCCTCAGTTCAGCTGCAAAAGTTGAAGGGAGTAAGCACTTGGATTACAAGTCTGATGGGGGTCATCACGCCATGGGAGGGAGGAGGAGGTGTAGCCCACAAAGTGATCTCTAGACTTTGGCACCACGGATCTAACGTAGTTGCTTAAGGAGGTCACCTCTCACCTGTGACGGTCTCGGTGCGCTGCATAGAGACTAGGTATTCATTCTGGAAATCCTTAGTGCAGAAGAACTTAGCACGATTGCAGGGTTGGGTACTTGCAAGCAGGCTGGGATGAAGAGGGGTGGGGGAGGAGGAGATAGGGAGGGGTGCTGTATTGAGATGGAAAAATGGGAGGTGCAAAAATGAGAGAGGCTTGTTTAAATGGGTTTGCAAAGCTGAGATAAGTTATTAGCAGCTCCCAATAAAGGGGATCCTGTTAATGCCCCAGCCTGCTTCGTTATCTATTTAGACAGCCTGGGTGTTTCATTTCAAGCACATAGTTGAGAAGTGACTGCCCACCCAACAAACACCAAGGGGGAACTTTGCAGCATCTGGGGTAGAACTTTGCTGGACCGACAGTGGGCATTTTCAAACAAGACACTCTCCACCCACCACCCACTCACTATACATGTTACAGGGCTGCAGTATTGCCCTATGGGTGCCCTGTAACATATGTAGTGGGTGGAGAGTGTCTTGTGTGAAAATGTCCAGTGTGTGGAAAAAGTGACTTGGATCCAGTGCCATTTTTAGTGGCTGTAGTGTCGCTTTTACAAAAAGCAGCTGTGGCAAGTTCTTTTTTCCCCAGAGTTCAAGAGGGGAGTAAATTTTAATCATTTCCCTTCCTCCAACTCCCTAGACCATGGGAAGTGCATCTCTCAGGAAGGAGAGGAAAGGGCCTAACAAAAACCGAAGGAAATTTACCAACAAAAAGCCTCCAGTTTTAGACAACAGTTTATATTTATTTCTTTATTTTATTAAACAAATTTAATACCCCGTTCCTCCCGCAGAGCGGCTCGGGGCGGCTTACAAAACAATAAAACTTTTAAAACATAAAAAATCATATGGGAGGATTAAAACAGATTTCTTATCCCCTAACCAAACCCTCTCAGCCCCACCCTACCCATCTTTCCACCAAAGGCCAGGCGGACATACATTGTAATGTTACTCTGCTCAACATTACAATGCAGCAGCAGAGAAAAAATGCAGAAGAGTGCATTATCTGTAGAGCACTACAATACCAGCAAAAACAGAAATTAAACTTGTTGCACAAGGGGAGAAAAGGAAATTTACTAACAAAAAACCTCCAGAGCACAGGTTAAGGCGAGAGCCTTAATTTTCAATCTCTTACATGAGCCTTAATTATCAATTTCCTTGCTTTTTGGAGCACAGTTGTATTTTTAAGAACCTCAACTGTCTTCTTTTTCTGTTGGCTTTTGGTTTGTAAACTTACGTGTGCCTCAATTGTTTCCTATATCTGGAGGTTTTTGGTTAGTAAATTAGTGAAAGCCTAACTATTCACTTAAACTAGAGGTTTTTCATACATAAGGTATTCAGGGCAACCTTAGGTTTAACCCCAGCTGCCATTATTCCCTCCATTCTTCTCCTTGATTTTGTCTGCAAGGTACAAGGCTCTCCCACTTCCGCTTATTCTGACACAAACATTTAAGATTAGTGGTGAATTAATATTCTTGGTAGTAATTCTCCCTCATATATCTAGATCTATATATCTATGACACTTTGAAATTTAAAAGTGCCTTTTGATGTTGATACATGTATGTTCTCTATCTTGCTGTTCAGTACTGGCAAGGACAAGTGGTGTTTCTAGCATATTTTATGGAGTAGACATGCGCTTTTTCCAACACTGGAATACATTCCCTATTGGGACGAATCCCATACAGCTTCAATATATGGATGTTTAGTCCAGAATTGCTTTAAAAGTTTTGGAATGGCTTTGCTTCCATGCAAGTAAGTAAAACCAAAAGCTGCATTTTACCCCATTATTATTATTATTATAATAAACATTTATATAGTGCCAACCATGTGCGTGGCGCTGTACAGAACATAGAAACAGACCCGGTCCCTCCCTGTGGCTTACAATCTAAAAGACAAGGAGGGGGAGACAGGGAGAGGGGACAGTGGGAGAGACAGGGGAGAAGACAAACAAACATTCAGGTGAATGCAAAGTCTCAGGTGCGTGTGCTTGGCTTGGTTACAATCAGGTTGGTTGCAGCAGTCTGCAGAGGAGGGCAGACAGTAAGTATATGGGGAACGACTAGCAGGCATTGGGAAAGGCGGTGAGGAAAAAGTGGGTCTTGAGGAGGGATTTGAAGGAGCGGAGGGAGGGGGCAAGGCGGATGTGGGTAGGGAGGGAGTTCCAGGCATGGGGGGCAGCGAGGGAGAAGGGTCGAAGGCGGTTAGGTGAGCAGGAGAAACGAGGGAGAGTGAGGGAGGGGACAGAGGAAGAGCGGAGAGCGCGTGCAGGAGTGCGTAGGGAGATTAGGTCCGAGAGGTAAGGGGGAGCTTGGTTGTGGAGTGTTTTGAACGTGAATACCAGGAGTTTAAACAGGATACGTTCAGGAAGGGGGAGCCAGTGAAGAGAGAAGAGGAGAGGCTGCACATGGTCGAAGCGACGGGCAGAGTGAATGACCTTGGCAGCGGAGTTTTGGATTGCGATAAGGGGGGACAGGTGAGAGCGAGGGAGGCCAGCAAGGAGGAGGTTGCAGTAATCGAGGCGAGAGATAACCATGGCATGAACAAGGGTTTTGGCCGAGGAGGTAGAGAGAAAGGGGCGGATCCGAGCAATGTTATGGAGGGCGAATCGGCAGGATTTGGCAACAGAGTCAATGTAAGGTTTAAAAGAGAGGTGCGTGTCAAAGATGAAGCCCAAGCTACGGGCTTGGAGAACAGGATGGATGGTGACTCCATCGATGCAGATGGGCAGGTTAGAGGGAGAGGAAGAGGAGGGAGGAAAAATGAGGAGTTCGGTCTTGGCCATGTTGAGCTTGAGTTGACGTCGGGACATCCAGGCGGAGATATCAGAGAGGCAGTTGACGAGGCGTGAGTGGACAGAAGAGGAGAGAGAGGGGGTAGAAAGATAGAGTTGGGTGTCATCAGCGTAGAGATGATATTGGAATCCGTGGGAGGCAATAATTTTGCCAAGGGACAGGGTGTAAATAGAGAAGAGGAGAGGGCCAAGGACAGAGCCTTGGAGGACCCCAACCGAAAGGGGGAGGGAGGAGGAGTTTGACTCGAGGAGCGAGACTTTAAAGGAGCTTTTAGGTTTACGGATCTTAGCTTCCTTTCTTGTTCCTAGTCAAGCCTGTATCTCAGCCACCTCTGGCCTAGCTGAATATATTTAATAGGCTCTTAAAGTATCATAATGTAATAGCCAACACAGTTCTGTCATCTCTTTGATGCTAAATAGAGCCAAGTTCTGTAAATGTCTACATGTAGTAGAGGCAGTTTGCTGTCAAGGCATTACAGCAGTCTAAGGGTGTTTTTAAATGAGCAAGGTTATGAGGGTGGTGGTGGTCTGTGGTTGCCAAGTGGCACAGCTGCAGAGCACCCATGCAGGTGAAGTGTGTGGGGAACAATTCAAACTGGCAGCTCCCAGGGTGGCTATCTGCGATTACGCAGGCAGCCACCACACACTCCCTCTACCACAGACCAGCCCCGGAAACAGCTGTTCCCCCTCCCCCTGCCCAAAAGCCTGCTCCCTGCCATGATGCACAGCCGTGGAAATCACAGAAACAAGAAGTTGTAGCAGCCATTAACCCTGTCCTGCCTGGGAGCTGGTACAACCCCTGCCAACCACAGAAATGCATACCAGGCGGGACACACAGGAATCCAAGAGATCACTTGCAGAATGTAGACAGCAGGGAGAAAAGTGAACAATAAGCTGAGTGCCGATAATGAGCAGGTAAAGGAAACAGGGGAAGGAAATTGAAACAAAGTTCAAGCAGGCAATCCAGCTGGGCTGCGAATGGCTGTGGGTCCAGTCTGGCCTTTGGGGCTGCGAGCTTCCATGGTACTGGTGGACCTGTCTGCTAGTGTGGCTGGCCGTCTCCGTTCATATGGGCAGGGGCTATGTGGCTTCCCATTACCACACATCCATTTGTTTTGCCCCGTACGGAGCACATTTTCCCAGCAATGCTCCATGAGTGGCCAAGAGTCAGTATTCCAGGGCACATGGGAGCGTGCATCCGGCCGCTCCACCTTCACATGTGTGATCAGATCTGTGACTCCAGGGTGGCCATGTGGGCTAGCATGTTGTATAAAAACACTCTTAGTTAATTACAGATATCCATTCACTTGGTGGGTTCATGATTTTTCAATGGAACAGATTTTCTCAAGGCTTCAACAAAGAAGATACATAGAAGCCCTGGCTGTTCTTTACCTCTGATTTGGATTTTGACTGTCATTGAAAATTCAGGGTCTGCTCATTTCTTTTCATCAGGGTAGAGCTTGTCACAATGGGGGATTTTCAGACGAGATGCTATCCCATATGGCCACCGAGCCATGGATCTGACCACCTGTCTGAAGGTGGAGCGGCTGGATGCATCCACCCGCTGAGCACTGCCGGGAAATCCAGAGTGCTTCATGTGGGGCAAGACAAATAGGCTCTGGAGAGCAACTGCCGTCATTGGAGCCAGTCACCAGGGCTCCCTAGGTTTCCTTGCTATTGCCAGTAGTTACCAGGGAGCCACTAAACAGCCAGCTACCAAAAACCCTGGAGGACTGTTGGTGTCACTGCTGTCAATCTTCCCCAGCTGCCACAAGAAAGGGCCTGTTCCTATCCTCCAATATTTCCTGCCTAAAAAGGGCAGCACCATGGTGGGTGGGGCTGGAATGTCTTTTTGTAGTACTGTCAGCAAACTTCTCTTGGGTGCAGTGGCCAGGGCTGGCCTTAAAATTTGTGGGGCCAGGTTGAAAATAAAAGGCTGGACCCATCCACTCCCCTGTGGCCCTGCCCCCTCAGGAGCATCCTCTCCGGGGCCCTAGGAGTGGTTGTATTTGGGGCCTGCTGGGAGGAAGTGGAGGCTCCATACCCTGCCCTGGTAAAATGGAGGCCTCTGTAGGGCCCTGGAAGTGGAGAAAATAGTGGGACCCAGGGCAGTCATCCTATGGTAAGGCCAGCCCTAGCAGTGGCAGCTCTAGATAATCCATAGGCCAATTGTCTGAGAGCTGTATGCAGACCCCAGGCTCAGTATTGAGCATTCCTGCTCTAGGGTTATGCAATTTGTGTTTAACCGTTTCTTGAACAGCTCATTGTCTGCATTTTTTGTTCACTGAATTTTTCTATTACCCACGGACTCACTAATGGCAATGTCGAGGTATTCCATTGTCTGCACCAGGGCCCATTTCAACTTAGCTACACTCATGGGTATCCATGGTATTGTTTAAACAAGAAATGGACTTCCATAATCCATGGTAGTGTTTAAACAAGAAATGGACTCCTGTAATCCTGTGCTGTAGACTCCTTAAATCCTACTATAGAGAAAAAATAGGGAGTTCCTTGGGTGAAACATTAAGGATTTTTCAGAAAATAAATGACGCCCATTATTACAAAATCCCTTATCTTGCCTTAGCTGCAGTTAAAATGTTTCTACCTCACTCTAGATAATCCTGCCAATGGAAAAACGCAGTGAAACAAAAATTGGTCACCTACCTCGGTGAATTTGTTTCTCTTCGTTCCACCTGTCAGTGCTCCGCACGGGTAGCTCTGCGTATGGCCAATAGGAGGCAGAAGAAGAATTTTTGTCCTGCGCATGCGTGGAGCTGCCCTGAGTCACCAGTCGATAACCAAGCCAAGAGCCGACTCGTGAACCCTGTAACACTTATGCACAAACATTAGGGTATGCCCCGTCCCTTGGACATAGTGGGCTACTGAACTGTTAAGTTTATAACTACATAACTAGATAATGCACTAAAGATAACTGTTAATCCCTACAGGCTCACTCCCTTAAGAAAATGCTGTTTGGCAGGGAGGGCCGGAGCACTGACAGGTGGAACGAAGAGAAACAAATTCACCGAGGTAGGTGACCAATTTTTGTTTCTCCTTCTGCCCCCTGTCAGTGCTCCGCACGGGATGTACCCGAGCTCCAATTATGGGTGGGAACAAACAGCCCTGGGCACGTCCAGAACCGTCTGTAAGACCCTCCTGCCAAAAGCCGCATCCGCGGACTTGTAGAAATCCAACTTATAATGCTTAACGAATGTATGCAGGGAGGACCAAGTTGCCGCCCTGCAAATTTCGTCATAGGACGCCCTTGCCTTAAAAGCATAAGATGTAGCGGCACCCCTGACGGAGTGGGCCCAGATCTGCAAGGGTGGTACTTTATTCTTTGCCTTATAGGCTTCAGAGATGGCTTGCTTAAGCCATTTAGATATTAAGGCTTTCGACGCCTTCCTACCCCCATAGCTAGGCCTGATGTTAACAAAGAGGGCCGAAGTGGACCTCAAGGACTGGGTCCTTCTAATGTAGATTTTTAAGGCCCTCCTGACATCTAGGGTATGCCATATTTTTTCCTTGGCATGTACCGGGTTGGGGCAGAAGGATGGTAGGATTATTTCTTGTGCCCTATGGAAGGCTGAATTTACTTTTGGGATGAACGCCTCATCAATTCTCAGAGTGACCGTCTGGTCCCCAAAAGAACAATAGTTGTCATCAATAGACAAGGCTCCCAATTCTGAGACCCTGCGGGCCGATGTCACTGCCACTAAAAACACCACCTTAAGGGTCAGCATATATAATGACACGTGGCGGAGGGGTTCAAACGGTGCTCTAGTGAGAGCATCTAGGACCAGACTGAGGCTCCATGAGGGGCATCGATGAATTACTGGAGGGCTGATGTTGCGAGCCGCTCGTAGAAACTGCCTTATGTGACTATGAGGGAAAATTCTCTTGCTAGAGGTTGCTTGTAAGACCGAAGCAATAGCCGCCGACTGGCGAGCTAGTGTGCTCGGTCTTAGCCCTTTCTCCAACCCATCTTGGAGAAATTGGAGGATTACATTCACCCCTGCCTTAGCGGGATCTAGGTGTCTTTCCCCCGCCCAAGTGGCAAAGGTCCTCCAGGTAGCACTATAAGCTCGTCTGGTGGCTGGGCGTCTAGCCTGCTGTAACGTGGCTAGGACTGCCTCTGAATAACCCTGGGCTCTTAGGGCTGTGCGCTCAAGAGCCACGCTGTCAGATTTAGGGTGTGAAGGTTGTCGCACCTGAGGGGGCCCTGTAACAATAGGTCCTGTCTCAGTGGGAGTTGTATTGGGACGGCCTGGCTCAGATGTACCAGATCTGAGAACCAGGGCCTCCTTGGCCACCAAGGAGTCACAAAGATGACCCGGGCCTTTTCCCTGACCAATTTGGCTATTGCCCTTGCTACAAGGGGAAAGGGGGGAAAAGGCATAGAGGAGGCCTGCTGGCCACGACCGATTGAGGGCATCCACTGCCTGCGCTCTTCCGTCTGCTGTCATTGCCATGTACTCTGGCAGTTGAGCATTGTTCCTGCTCGCGAACAAGTCCATGACTGGTTGTCCGAAGCGCTGTGTCAAGTGCTGAAATACGTCTGGGTGTAGTTGCCACTCGTGCGGTTGGATGGTCTGCCGACTCAGCCAGTCCGCTTGGATGTTGTCGGTCCCCTTGATGTGTAGGGCCTTCAATGACTGTAGGTTGTTCTGTGCCCAACTGAACAGCTTCACCGCTTCGCGCTGAAGTGCCATGGCCTTGGACCCCCCTTGATGATTGACGTACGCCTTTGCCGAAATGTTGTCTGTGTAGACAAGAGCGTGCGCCGGTCCTATGAGGTGGCTCAGCTGTTGGAGTGCCAGGCAAATTTCCCTGAGTTCAAATACATTGATGTTCTGGGAGGCATCGGTCTGGGACCATAATCCCTGTACTGATGTGGATCCCATCTGGGCTCCCCATCCTGTCAGACTGGCATCCGTGGTGATGGTCACCCGATTTGGTTCGGCCAAGGGCATTCCCGTTTTGAATGTTTCTGGGTCTGACCACCAGGACATTGATTTTTTGAATCCTCGTGGAATGTTGACCCATGGATTGAGCCCTCTGGTGAGTTCTAATTGCATAGGTCTGAGCAGCTGCTGCAAGGGGCGAAGGTGAAAACGCGCCCACTGTACTTGCTTCGTGCAAGATACCAACAGACCCAATAGTTGTGCTAGGTACTTTAACCGTGCACGCTGTTTGTATTTTAGACCGTGTAGCATGAGTCTGATTCGTTGTTGTCTGGCTGCCGGGATATATGCGTTGCCTGAGGAGGTATCTATGAGTACCCCTAGGTGCTCCAGCTTGTTGGTCGGAACTAGGTGGCTCTTTTCCCTGTTCACCAGGAATCCGTGGTTCTCGAGGTATGCAATGGTCTTGTGCACATCCTGTTGAAGTTTCCGTTGGGAGTTCGCCCGTATTAGCAGATCGTCTAAGTATGGATACAGGTGAACCCCGTCCTTGCGGAGGTTGGCTACTAACGGAATCAGGATCTTTGTGAACGTCCTCCGGGCGGATGACAACCCGAACGGGAGAGCCTGAAACTGGTAGTGTTGTCCCTGATAACAAAACCGAAGGTACATCCGGTGCGAGGGGCAAATGGGAATGTGCAGATATGCATCCCTGAGGTCTAATGACGCTAGCCAATCCTGGCCTCTGATGGCCTGGCAGATGGATGTAACAGTCTCCATCTTGAAGCGGTGGTATCGGACTGACTTGTTTAGCCTCTTGAGGTCTAAAACCGCCCGCCAGCCCCCCGACTTCTTGGGGACAAGGAATAAGATCGAGTATAGCCCCAGTTTCCTTTGTTCCCTGGGTACTGGCTCTATGGCTCTGATTGTCAGGAGCCTTTGGATCTCCCCCAGCATGGCAGCGTGTTTGAGATGATTTGTCGATGTTGGGGACACAATGAAGCCGTGAGAAGGAGGGCTTTTTAGCTCTATATGATACCCGTTTCTTATGCAGTCTAACACCCAGGCATCGGAGACTGACTGCTCCCAAGTTGTTAAGAAAGGTTGCAGCCTGCCTCCTACCTCTGCTGGTTGCAGATAGTCATGCCTCAGTTTTTCTTTGGGCTTGAGGGAAGGCTTTCTGTCTTTGTTGTCTGAATCCCTGAGCCTTGCCTCCTCTTCTGGGGTTATATCGGTTAGCCTGGTCAAACCTGGGCTGCCCCTGTCTTCTAAATATGGGATAGTTGGTACCAGAGCTTCCCCTAGGTTTATACGTAGGGGTGCGAAAAAGATTCTTTTTATTCCCCATGTGTTGTAGGGTTTTTTGTTTTGTTTTATCATTAGCATCTGCTAAGACAGTGTCGAGGCAGATACCAAACAGTTTAAAACCCTTATAGGGGGCTGCTGCGAGTAGGTTCTTTGCTGCTGCATCCCCTTGCCACGACCTAAGCCACAGCTTACGTCGGGCCGCCACCGAAGATGCTACTGATCTGGCCGCCCATAGCATGGAATCTGTGGTGGAGTCTGCCAGGAATGCGGTAGCTAAATTGATTCTGGCTGACAGGATCTGTGCCCTGCTATCAGAGATGTTAGCATTCTGTGCCTCTTGAGTCCAGGCTAGCAAGGCTCTGGCTACGTAAGATGAGACAACACTCACTCTCATAGAGATGGCTGAATACTCTAAACCCCTCCTGAGGGATGACTCTATCCCCCTGTCAGTGGCATCCTTTGGGAAGCAATCCCCTTCCGTGGGGAATACCGTTTGCTTTGCCAAGGAGACTGCTGCTGCGTCTATCTTGGTTTTTTTTAACAAGGGGTCTTTCTTGCGAGAAAGAGAATAAAGAGACGACTGCGTCTTACTCATTCTTTGGTTTCTTTCAGGCTGTTTCCATTCACCCAAGATCAGCTTTTCAAAGGCTTTATCTAGGGGCACCCCCATTTCCTTGCCGTGACAGGATGGCAGGTACTCCCGCTCCTCGTCTTCCTGAGAGTCAGAGGAGGCTTCTTTAAGGGGTTTTTCTATTATTTTGAGTGTTTTAGTGACTTGTGACATGAATTCAGGTCTACATGTCAGAGGGAACTTCCTTTCCCTGTCTCTAGGGTCCTGCACCTCCTGAGGTGAGTCCTCAATATCCTCCCACTCCTGCCCTGAATCGCAATCAGACTCTGAGTCCAGGCCTGTATGAGAGGCCTCTCTCGCTCTTTTTGCCTGTGATTCTCCCCCACTCTCCTCAGCCGAGGAGTGAGGAGATCTGAGCAGCCTAGCCATGGAGCCCCCTGGTGGCCGCTTATTTCTCTTTGCCTTACTTGAGGCTTTTCCCGCCTTAGGCTGTGTGGGAGGGGGAGGGGCAGGCCTGCCGTCTCCCTTGCCCTGCAAATCCCATAGGCGATCCAGGGATTGCTGCATACGTGCCACTGCTGAGGCGAGGGACGCCATATCTGAGGGGGATTGCCCCTGCGCCGGGGCTGGCTGAGCTGTGTCTGCCTGCCCTGTTGCTCCCTCATTGAGTGCCTGCATTGTGCCTGAGGTGACTGTGGCAGGAGGGGCGAAGGAGTGGGGCCACCGCTTGTCCCTTACACTGGAGGGTTCAGCTGTGGGCTGTGGAGGCAGTGAGTAGGGGTGCCAGAGAGGGGAAAACCTGGCCTAAGGGGTTGCGAGGTGCCTCTCTCTCTGATTAGGCTGGTGGGGCAGATCCGGGCCCTTCAGTCTCTACTCACGTTTTTTTGCCGCTGCGGCTGCCGGGCACGTTGCGCGGCGCCCGTGGCTTAGGCGGGAGGGGGCTCAGGTCCCTGAGATTCCCCGGTGGAGCAGACGCGGCCAGATCTCAAGCGTCTCCTGGTTCCCAGGCACTGTGCGTGGCAACCAAAGGATTTCTCCACCTCGTTGCTCCCTGGTTCCCAGGCGTATTGCGCGGCAACACTAGGGAGAGGCGGGGGGGGGGGAGGCGAGGTCCCAGTTGACCCCCGAGCCCGCTTGTGCTGCGCCCCTGGTCTCCTTCGGGCGCGCACTAAGGATTTTCCTTTGCTTCTTTTCCTTCTTCTTTTTTTAAAAAAATTTCTTTGTAACGTTCCTCTTCTTTCCTAGGTTTAGGACGGCGAAGCCAAGAACACGTCCTATCGGCCGAAGACAAGACTGGTGACTCAAGGCAGCACCACGCATGCGCAGGACAAAAATTATTCTTCTGCCTCCTATTGGCCATACGCAGAGCTACCCGTGCGGAGCACTGACAGGGGGCAGAAGGAGAACATGGGTTAGCACAGATTTACCTCTCTGCTTCACTTGTTCTCCCATTGTTTGCTGCTGCAAATTACTGACTGTGCAAACACTGACCTGTGGAACTTGGTTATAAAACTTCTTGGTAAGCGAATTTCCCTTCACTTCAAGGTCTCTTCAATTCTGTCACCCCTTGTGTAGGGGAAAGCTTCACAAATACCTCTCACCTGTAGGGGCTGAGATTCAGTGGACCATCTAAGAGGTCTGATTTTGATATTTTCAGCATGGTCCTTGCTTGCTTAGTGCCAATGCTAGTTCTTAATGGTGAGGCAAGTCACTTTCATTTCAGCTGAACTTGTGCTACCACTAAGGGCTAGAACTATTGCTAATGCTGGAGGACTATGCCCTTCCAAACAAAGACAGGGCCCTTCTGCCTCAGCTTGTAGGGATGGCTTGAGCCCCAACGTGGAATTTCTGCATGTCAGAGTTCTCACTCACATTGCTGTGAGGCCCTGCCAGTCTGCTTTCTCAGTGGAGTCTGAACGTGTGTGTTGGCTTGTTTATTCTGACAGCCCTATGAAACTTCTTAGCTCCTCCCTGCATGACTTCTCCTACTCTACCTGAGGTTGCTATGATCTAATGTGACCTCCATGGGAGTCTCAGCCACAATTGGGGGCTTGCTTAAAGCCCTGATTCTGGAACTTTGAGATTTTTTTAAATGGTAGTTTCTGTCCCTCCAGGTGGGGAGAAAAGCCTAGAAGTGATTGTGACAAGAGGTTATGATTCATGCAATATGACAAGCTTACGATTATTATAAATGCCATGTATTAAGTAAAAACCAGTATTCTGTAATTCCAGTATATATGCACGTCATGCTGAGTGTCATTGTAATCCTTCTGAAATAGAGTATGATGATATAAAAACTAGTGTTATAATGTAAAAGTTTCATTTTATAGCTCTATATGCCAAATTGTGAAGTCAGACAGATTTAGGCCCTTTTTATACGGGCCGCGGTGCAGGGAGGACCGGTGTGCACCACAGCAGCATGGGCGGTGTGAGGGTGGTGGCAGTGCACATGAGCGCACACCGATACCTCCTACATTCCCACTCACGGAACAATCACCGTTTTGGCAAATAGCTCCATGAGTGGGTGATGGGAGGAGGTGAGTGGGTCACGGGAGCGGGCACGCACGCACCCCCATTTTGTGGCATGCACACGGGGGGCACTCGCTCATGCCCACGATGGGTGCCCCCCGTGTGCATGTCATGGCAGGTGAGTGCGTGCGTGCTCCCATGACCCACGCACCTTCACTCACCTCCCACTCACAGAGCAATTTGCCAAAATGGCAATTGCTCCTTGAATGGTTCCGTGTGCACTGGCTCCCCTGCACCACCCACCCTGCCACAGCAGACACCAGTCCCCCCCCGCACCATGGTCTGTATGAAAAAGGCATAAATTAAAGCAAATTCCCAACTCCACCTACGAGACAATGGACATAAAACAACTTAGATGAGACTGTGAGAAACTCCCTATGGTCAGCAAGCAGGAAATGGGGACAGAGAAGCAAACAAACAAAATTAATATTAAAATGGATCGATGAATGTGAAACCTATAAAAGCCAAGCGTTTAAAATGAAGTGTTTGCTTTGGTACCATATACAACAGTGGTTGAGAAAACTTTCCTTCCAGTGGGTCACTGAAAATGAGTACAAGCTCCATGGGCTGGATAGGAATTTGGTGTGGGGATGCCTAAAGTGTGTGCTCAGGATGGGAGAAAGAAGGGGATGGTCCAGATCATAGATCTATGCCATGGATTCATCCCTTTTGAGTGCATGCACTTATCTCTGCTCCCCTCCCCCAAGCTCACTTATTCAGTGCTTAAGGGTAGAGATTGGATCCATGAGCCTGATTCAGGAACTGGAAAGGGGCCAAATAAAAAACATCCATGGGCTGGATTTGACCCATTGACTTCAGGTTCCCCACCCCTGATCTACAAGGAGGAATCAAACTCTGATTTAGGGAAACGCTTTTTCTCCCTAACCTCCTCCTTTGATCTCCGCCTCTGGACTGATTCCCCCACCCACACCGACGACCACTCTGTCACGGGTTTGGGAGACCGCACCCCCACTTTACCGGGTTTGAGTGACTCAGTTTCCCTTGTGTACAGTTCTCTTGAATCAGTTTCTCTCACTGGCTGATTCCAGTGTGCCACAATGAAACTCCTTTGTCACTCAAAGGGCCCGATCCTTCCCGTTTAGATTCTTTACTCTCTGGGTTCGCAAGAGCTTGAGGGCTCTTGTAGCTCACTTGTGTTCCAATATTAGACACTGACCACTTCTTCATAAAATAAGAAGTAAGTTTATTGATTACATAAAAAAGATAGTTAAACAGAGTGGTAACTAGAAATCAAAGGTAAATATAACGCATTCCTAACTTATACTGGTTGAGTTCCTAAGTTATTCATCTTACCCCTAGCAAGGTCCATAAGTTCTTCTCAGTCCTTGATGTAAGCGACTGGGTCTCCAGACTTAGAGTTGCTAGAAAGCAAAGTCCTTCCTCTCAGTTCATGGCTTCCAGCTGCTGCCTTTTGTATGCAGATGCTCAAGCTGGCTTTTGCAAGAAGTGTCTTTACTCTTTGTATCTTCCTCCCATTTAAATAGGAATGTAGGCTCCTTTGTCTTGGATTTCCCGCCTTGGGGGATCGTGGGTCAGGGCACGTACGCAACCCAGGTAAACATGGAAGTTCATTAACATCTCCACAGGCTGTCTAGCAAGCCAGATGTTTTGAATACACTTTCTGTTATCTCTTGTAGTTCCTGTAGACTGGTGACATGTGAGAGGCCTTATTTGAGTTCTATAGTTCTCAGAGTTAACATTACAAACATGTGGAACCTTTGACATTACATAGTGTACAGGTATAGTAACATTACATACATGTGAAACCTTTGGTGCCACACATTTACCAAACATGTAGTCCCGTGTTACACGTGTGTGACCCCATGTTTCTCCGTGACACACTCTCTTGACCTCATCTTCTCCAGAAACTGTCCTGTTGCTGACATCTCCTTTGACCTTTGTCCCATATCCGACCATCACCTCGCTTCCTTCAACTTCTCCCACCAACCCACATCTTCTTCCCCAGCTCCACGCCCCTTCCGTGATCTGTAGGCTGTCAACCCTTGTCTCTTCCCTCTCCCCCGTCCTGTCTTCTCCTCCTCCTCCTCCCCTGATGCTGCCATCTCTTCTCTTAACGCCTCTCTCCTCGACTCTCTTGCCCCCCTCTCCTCCTGACCCATTTGACCCCAAAACCCCCATCCTTGGCTCACCCCTACTATCTGCTACCTCCGCTCCTGCACCTGGGCTGCTGAATGCCGTTCCCACCCTGATTTCCTCCACTATAAATTCTCCCTTTCTTCCGCTATTTCCCTGGTGAGGCAACACTACTATGCCTCCCGGATGGAATCCTACTCTCGTGACCCTCACCGCCTCTTCTCCACCTTTGACTCCCTTCTCAAGCTCCCTCTACCCTCTCTGCTCAGGCCCTTGTGTCATTCTTCACCTCAAAGACTGACAAGATCCTGCAGGACATTGCTTCCCACCCATCTCCTTTCCTCGCTCCTTCACCGTCCCCTCCCCTCACTCTCCTCTTCTCCTGCCTCCCTTGAGGAAATCTCCTCTCTGCTCTCTTCCGCCAACCCCTCCACCTGCCCTCTCAATCCAATCCCCTCCCACCTCCTGACCCCCATTGCTCCCACTGTCACACCACCCCCACATGCCATTAATCTCTCCGTCTCCAATGGCTCCTTCCCCTCCGCCTTCAAAAATGCCACGGTCTCTCCCATCCTCAAAAAGTCCACCCTCAACCCTTCTGACCCCTCTAGCTACCGGCTGGTGTCCCTCCTACCCTTTGCCTCTAAGCTTCTAGAACGTGTTGTCTACTCCCGTTGCCTGGATCTCCTCTCTGCCAACTCATCCCTGGACCCTCTCCAATCTGGCTTCTGCCCCCTTCACTCCACGGAAACGGCCCTTGCCAAAATCACCAATGATCTACTAGTCGCTAAATCTAAGTGCCTTTACTCCATTCTTGTCCTCCTTGACTTCTTTGCTGCCTTTGACACGGTCGACCACTCACTCCTACTGGACTCTCTTCGCTCCCTAGGCTTCTGCGGCTCTGTCCTTGACTGGTTCTCCTCCTATTTCTCTGACTGCTCCTTTAATGTGTCTCTTCCCAATTCCAACTCCTCCTCCCTCCCCCTTTTGGTGGGAGTTCCCCAAGGCTCCGTCCTGGGCCCTCTCTTCTTCTCTATCTACACCGTCCTTTGGCAAACTCATTGCCTCCCACGGCTTCCAATATCACCTTTACGCTGATGACACTCAACTCTATCTCTCCACCCCCTCTTTCTCCCCTTCTGTCCAAGCTCACCTCATCAAACTCTCTCTCTGATATCTCCGCCTGGATGTCCCGACGTCAGCTCAAGCTCAACATGGTTAAGACTGAACTCCTTATTTTTCCTCCCTACCCTTCCCTCTCCATCCTTACTGATGGGGGTCACCATCCGTCCTGTCCCGCAAGCCCATAGCTTGGGCTTTGTCTTTGACACTCCTCTTTCCTTCAAACCTTACATCGATTCTGTTGCCAAGTCCTGTCGTTTTGCTCTCCATAACATTGCATGGATTCGCCCCTTTCTCTGTCTCCTCAGCCAAAACCCTTGTTCACGCCATGGTCATCTCTTGCCTTGACTACTGCAACCTCCTCCTTGTTGGCCTCCCCCACTCATCTGTCCCCCCTTATTTCCATCCAAAACTCCACTGCTAGGCTCATCCACTTGGCCCGTCGCTTCGACCAAGTGCAGCCTCTCCTCTCCTCACTTCACTGGCTCCCCCTTCCCGCACACATCCTTCATAAACTCCTGGTATTTACTTACAAAACCCTTCACAACCTGACTCCCCCTTACCTCTCTGCCCTGATCTCCCTCCAAACCCGTTCGAGCACTCCACTCCTCTTCCATCCCCTCCCTCACCCTCCCACGCCTCCCCTGCTCACCTAACCGCCTTCGTCCCTTCTCCCTTGCTGCCCCCCATGCCTGGAACTCCCTCCCTGCCCACATCCGCCTCGCCCCCTCCCTCCGCACCTTCAAATCCCTCCTCAAAACCCACCTCTTCCTTGCCGCCTTTCCCGACGCCTGTTAGAACTTCCCTCAATACTTACTCTTATCAGACTATTGAAATTCCAGCGACTAAGGTGTTAAAAGAAAGAGCTAGAGGGGGTATAGCCTATTTAATATCAGTTAAAGCTCAGTTCAAGGTGGGAAGGATTCAATATCTCCCCCCTATTGCTCCGAGTATAGAAATTGCCTGTCGAAACTGTAAATTTACCCTGGTGGCAGTGCATATACCACCTGTTAATGCTACTTCATTCCAAGGACATTATTGGACTAGATTTGGAACCTTTTTACAGGAACTAAAAGCAAGGGCATCCCAGGCATGTTTATTACCGGGCATTTAAATGCTAGGATTGGAAAGGATGATGATGATGATTATTATTATCAGGGCCCCGAGGGATCCGCGGGTCTGCGAATCGCAGATTTCCCGCGGAATTCCCCTCCCCCCGCGGAATCTCCTGCCCCGCTTACCCCAGCGCAGAATTTCCAGCCTGCGCTGCGGGGATGCGGGGCAGGAGATTCTACGGGGGAAGGGGAATGAACAAACCCTCGGGGCTTCCCCTCCCCAGCC